>WBMZ01009132.1:0-475298 GCA_013400975.1 Atrichornis clamosus | reverse complement strand
AAACACAAACCCACCACAGAGAGGAAAACTCAAATGTGAGCAGAAACGGTGGCTCAAGAGAAGAGACAGCCGAGAGGGGACCCCATCCCTGTCTGTCAGGGTCTGCAGGGAGGGCTCAGAGCAGGGCCCAGGCTCTGCTCCGTGGGGCCCAGCAATGGCACCAGAGGAACGGGCAGGAGCTGATGCCCAGGAAGTTCCACCTGGACAGGAGGCAGAACTTCTTTCCTGGGCAGGGACCGAGCCCTGAACAGATTGTCCAGAGAGGGGCTGGAGTCTCCTCCCTGGGGATATTCCAGAGCTGTCTGGACACAATCCTGTGCCACGTGCCCTGGGATGGCCCTGCTGGAGCAGGGAGGTGGCACCAGGTGACCCATGGTGGTCCCTTCCAGCCTGGCCCATCCTGGGATTCTGGGATGTTGTATGGAAGGACAATGCCAATGAGGTTTCAGGAATTCCTTCTGCTCCAAAATAGTACCATTAGTATTCTTAAAATGCTATCTAAATAATGTTTACATAAATAATTTCTATTATTTCCCACCACCATTTCCACCAAACGAAAGTGTTTGGATTAATTTTTTTACTTTTAACAAAGCATTTTCTTCACATTTCAAATAAAAAAATCTTTTCTAGAGACGTCAAACACTTTATTAAATTCTGAAAACTTGAACAAAAGTGATTTTGGCATTTGAACCGTGAACAGCCTCTTGTATTGAAGATGTTAGCCAAAATGTTCAAAGCTAATCTCGTGCTTCCACTTCTTCCTTGTCTTGACTTCAAAACTACCATCTTATGAAGGGAGGACCATATGACTGGGACATATTTCCCACCCCAAATAAGTGCATTTGTCAATGGATATTAAAACTACCACAGGAACTGCTCAAACTGGCTGGGGCACATATGATATCCCGACACTCATTCCCCTTTTCTGGATCTATTTGGAATTTCAACCACAAAGTGGTGCTGTTGCAAAAGCTAAACATTATGAAACAGGCTCCCTGCTTTTAAAATGACTTAAGGCATACATTAAACCCAATAAAATTTTCATGCATTTGCATACTCACATGCATATCTTCCCCATAAATATTCAATTTTTTATCATCAAACAAAATCACAGCAGTATCTGTTAATATGTAGAGAAAAAATACATGTCTTCAAAGTATATAAAATATCACATGTTTTGAAGTCTGGTCAAGTGCCTAATTAATCAGATCAATGTCTAGTAATTATCCCAATTAAAATCCCCAGAATTCAAAGATGTCTTTCTAGAGCATGCTTTGAGCAATGTTTCAGATTATTCAAGACAGAACAGAGACTTGCTCAAAGTAACATTTTTTTTTGCCATGTCAGAAGCTCAGATCCAAGGGCGACAGATAAATTGAGGTGACCATGTGGGAGCTTGATTGCTTCTCATAAAAAATTCAGAAACATGTTTAAAGTGCAAAAGAAATACACTTCTGCTCAGGGTTAGCATTAGGATAAAACCACCCCACCCCCAAAATAACAGCTGAAGATGTAAAAATACCTAGAAAGAAACAGCTTCAGAACCACAGACACATCTGTAGAGGAAAGGTTGGAAACTGCAAGGACCAAACACGTCTCCGTTTTCCCTAGCTGTGAAAACACACTGGCTCCAATGCTTTTTGCAGTGCACACATATTTGGCAAGATTAAGGTGTCACATCTCAAATTACAAGGCGTCTGATTGCCCACAGACCCAGACACAGGGCAGAACCCCTCCACTTGTGTAAGCTCTGGTAGGTTTGTCTCCCACCAGAGGTAGGCAGCCCCTCTGCCCAGGACTTTTGCTTCTAGATTTCTTCTTTTGCTTTTTTTTTTCTTTTTTGCTGCAACTGTGAAGTTCCCGGGCTAGGGCTGCCTTCAGATGCTTAACCCTTTGCCTACCTCCAGAGGAACATTTGCCAGCCACAGGGAAGTTTTCTATTCCTAGCACTGTTTGTCTACTTCAGGAGATTAAAAGCTGAGTCACATTTTAGGCATTTCTCAGATCTGACTGCAGTACTGGAGCTGGGTGGGGGACGCACACGATTTAATTCTAGTTCCCTCCTCTTAGCTGAAAAAAATTCTAAATAGGATGGAAACGGCATTCAGGCACAGGGTGAAGAAAAAAACCATTGGAACCAGAGTTATTCAACGTTTGAGGGTTTCTTTGATTGGCAGAGCAGCAAGTTTTAGTAGAGAACTCTTAAGAGGCAGTGGTGGAAGATGACTTTCCTTCTCCATCTGGGCAACAAGAGACTCAGGTAGAGCTTATGAGACAGATACAAATTGGGGAACCCCCTAAATAGGACCATTTTATGGTTGAAAAAATTCAGCTAAAGGACAACTGCAACAATCACCATCCGTACCTCAATCCATGGTGGTAAATATTTCAATAAAACTATGACAATTCTCTAGGTAGATTAAAATGTCTTAAAGAAGATGGTAAAATGCGTTGACAGCAAGACAGGGCTGAACATCTTTACATGGGGAGGAAAAGAGAAGAAATTCCTTGGTTAAGTAGCAAAAGAAAAAATTTCATAAGGTTGTAAAGGAAGTGTTCTTTAAGGAAACAATCTAGTGACACTTCAGATTTAAAGTGTCATCTCATATCTTATACGACCATGTTCTTATGGTTATGCTCAATTATGCTCGAATCAAACAGAAAAGAAAGATGACTTAAGCATGTAAATTTAGAGGGAGACTTAGAGGCATGCAGCTAAATTTATCAGCCATCTCTGTGAGCAATCACTCTAAAAAAAAAGTTTGGAAACCAGTCGCTGCTGGTTGCTGATGAACTTTCCATGTTTTTGGCACTTGCCATCCTTAATGGACTAATCTGCGAGTCCAATTGGACACAAATCCATCCTAAGGTCTGTTCTTAGCAGTGGATATTTCTCCCAACACTTATTTTTATGTCATAGTGGGTGACTTCATTGACAGAAACGCCGACTGAAGAAATAAACTTGTGAAAGATTTGCAAATAACAGAGAAAAATTAAAAATAAAAGAGAAGCCAGAGCAAGAGAGCAGTGCCTTACGGCATTCTGGTTCTGTGTCTCTGTTTCACCTGTTTGACACGT
Organism: Atrichornis clamosus; assembly: GCA_013400975.1. NCBI lineage: Eukaryota > Metazoa > Chordata > Aves > Passeriformes > Menuridae > Atrichornis > Atrichornis clamosus. The sequence continues at coordinate 472,220 of WBMZ01009132.1, read as the reverse complement.
CCTGTAATGACTTCTGACTCTGGGTAGGAACAGCAGCACATGCTGGTAGTGTGAGCAGAGCTTGTGCGTGTGCATGTGTGTGCATGTGGGAGACAGAGGGAGCCTGGGGGACAGGGGGCGGGAATGGGGGAGTGGATGGACCATTAGAGTGCAAACACAGAGACATTCCTGCAATAAAATACTCGTCTGCTGAGAATCGCAGTCTGGAAGAGATGGTTATGATTTAACAAAAGAATTCTCTAAAATGTTCCCTGGTGCTAATACTGTTCTTAATAATATGAAGAGGTTTTGCCAGGAAGAGGAATAAAACCTTCAATTGGATTAAAAAAAAAAAGAAAATAGGCGCATGATGGTTCTTTCAGAGCACGCAGTGCAAAAAATGACCTTTACGATGGTTTTGCAACTTTCAAAAAAATGCCTCATTCTCTGAATTTGCCCAGCCAGGCAAGGTTATTACAAATGGTAGGTAGGGAAAGCAGAGTGTGGCAATAAAGGGGTTAATCCACAGAGCACAGAGCCATCTGGCTGAGCTGGTTTGTTATAATCGAGCAGATTATGTTCACGGGACTCAGAGTTTAAGGCTCCTCTCCCATAGAGCAACTCTGCACAACCCAAGCAGACCAACTTTGGGACTTTGAATGAACGTATTTACATCCACCTTTCTCTTCATGTCGACTTTTCTGGAAACATTCACACGGATGCCATGGTTACTCCTACCACGGTAAGGGAAATTTGACGTTTTCTAATAGGGTCCTAAGAGGGCGGGGAGGGGAGGGGGGGAGAGGGGTCCTTTACAGAAGTATAATGGGGAGGAGGTGGGGGTCTTGTAAGCAGTAGATGTCCCCCAAATGTTGCCTTTCCCATTGTGCCTCCTCCTTCCCCCACCCCTTCTTGCCCCATAGTTTGCTTTAGTCCCGAGGTTCCCCTCTCCTCCTGCTCCTCACGCTGTCGTTCGGGTCCCTGGCAAGAAAACAGCAGAGGAGAAATACGAGGTGCTACAGGAATCCGACTTGAGAGGCAAAAGCAAAGGAGACTTCTCGTTTTGTTTTAAGAGGGAAACCAGCAAGTTCAGATTTAACAAAAGGGGTTGAAAATCTTGACCGTGGATTGCGAGAAGCAGCCTCAGCACACGTAGCACGCTCGCCCTCCGGCAGAGTTAGAGCCCTTGACAAGCAAAGTCAAAATCCCCAATTTCTAGACCTCGCCTGCCTCAGGTAACCAGCTTCACTGGAGCTTTCTTATTCTGTGTGTGTGCCAGACACTGGAAACTCCATTCGTGACCTTTGAATCAATCCTCAAGCTCCTCAAACCCAAACACTAAATTCTCTGGGAAGAGCTGGAGATCAAAAGATTCCCTGCACATCTGTGTCTAGGTGAAAAAGATACACTCACCCTGTGCTGGAATGGCAGGGAAACTATTCTTACGTTGCAGCTTCCAGCGTTTGGTAAGTGCCTTCTAGGAATGCAGCACACCACTAATCAACATAGATGCACATGTAGAGAGCAAAATAGAAAGCTGTTTCTCATCTAAACAGCTGAAATGCAGCTTAAAGCGTCAGTTACTGGCGAGTCCTTATGGAGACACCAAACTGCTCTTAGCCAAGAGGGGAAAAAGTCCTTGAATGGTTTAGATAGTTTTCTGATCAGTTCTTAATCCTTCATTAAAATAAACGGGAAAGCTCTGCGCTGGTCCTATCTCTTGAACTATAAATATGCAGTATCTGGAGAGATGGATATTTTGGGTTGAATAGGGCTGCTATGCGCGCATTCTCTGGTTCCTATATTGCAAAACCAGTTATTTAGAGATGACTCTGTGTGTGTCAGGGGGGTTTGCCTCTCCCCCCTCCCCCCTTTTTAAATAGACAGGGATGTGTGTTATACGGCCCAGACAATTGTTATGAGCTACAACCTTTCAGAAAACACTCTTTGCTCTCAGGCTCGTGTGATTTGTGGCATGAGGAGTGCAAATGGTATGTAAAGTTTTGCCTTTGCATTGTGCCTTCAGGAAAATATCCAGACAAATCAGAGAGGCATTCTCAGGCACAGAAATACCTGATATGTGCAAGCCTGCAAGTGGAGGAGTGTCGCAAGAAGCACCTATAAATGGGAAGCAAGAAAAAGGGAGGTCTAATAATAATTTTTAAAAAGAGAGAAAGGAAAAAAAAATAAAGCCTTGCTTTGTGGCAAGGCAGACAAAAGCAGCAGAGAATGGGAGAGAGTTCAGCATGGTTCCAGCTGCTAGTAGTAAAAAGACTGTTCTGAGATACACGTGTCAGTACCAGGAGCTCTGTGTGTGAGCACAGTGGGGGGACAAAAACCAGGCAGGATTGCAGGTGGTGGACCCAAAACGTGGGGAGAAGAGGATGTACCAGCAGAGCCAGGAGGGAGTGCTTTGTGTGGAAGGGTGCTGTATGTTGAGGTATGCAAAACACGTAGGTTTAAGAGGTTTTGTTTGTTTTGTTCTGCTGTGGGTTGGGGTGTTTTTCTTTTTCTTTTCAGGGAACAGAAAATGAAATGGTGCGTATAAAGACAGATACAAACTGGAGGGAAAGTGTTCTATACCAGAAATAAAGTGCTGTGTGTTCATTGTCGTGTGTTGGGGTTATAAGGGCAGGTGAGACATGCAAAGGTGGTCAGCTTGAAAGGGACACTGGTGCACTGGGAAAAGAGGATCTTTGTGGGTGGCAAAAAGTTTAGGAGCTCAGAAGGGGAAGTAACACTTGAGAGAGATGGGGAAAGGTACAGGCTGGAGGCTGGGTGAGGACGTGAAAGGGACATACAAGGATGGCAGGGTCGACAAGGGGGAGGTTGGGTATGGAGTGGGAGTGGAGGGAGAAAGGTGGAAACGCAAAGGATGTTTGGAGGAGGAATTAAAATGTGAGCTATTGGCTATTTGGAGAAAGGTATGGAAAATAATCAGCTACATGATGCTTGTGGGGGGCGTCAAAAGGAGACACCTTTGATTCTGTCAAGAAATAGATATGAGGATGCATTTACAAGGAAGGTATCAGAGTATGAAAGGCAAAGCTTGCATGGTGATGGAAACCTGTGCCAAGAACAGGAACGCAGAGGAAAAAATGAGCTGGATGGAGGCAGGGTGTGGTGAGGGGAAAAGGGTCCTATAAGTATGTAAAGGGGTAACTGATTAGACAAATTTCAGAGGAGGTTGGAAGCCTGCTGGAGTGTGCTGCCTGCTTACAAGGAAGAGACAGAACTGGGGAACAAGCCATGGGAAGGTGCTGCAATTCAGGATAGTGGAAATCCCGGGGGCAGGATGAACAGTGGCAGGTGTACAGAAGCAAGAGAATGGGAAAGAATTAAGGAACGTAGGAGGCATGAAAGGGGATGAAATGAAGAGATATGTTTTCTGTAAAGATGCTTAGGGAAGAGCTGGTTCAGAGGAGATACAGGGTGAGAGAGCAGAGAGTGAGGACATTTGGGGGTGTGTTGCTTAGTAGGCAAAGAGAGGAAGAGGTGCAAAGGTGCAGCGGTTTGGTCAGCAGAACGAGGGATGCCTCTTTGCTGGGGAGCTGGAGTGACACAGGGGAAGAACAGGCAATGTGTTATAGGGGAAGCAGGAATGGCAAGTTGGGAATAGTGGGAAGACTGTGGGAGGAGGAGAACATACACAAACAGAAAGGAGCAATTTTCTGTTACAACAGATGTAACAAATGTGTTTATATCTCTGTGGTAGGTACTGGCTGAGTGAAGCAGCAAGAGAGAATGGAACAAATGTGCTGGTGGAGAAATGACTAAAGATATAAAGGGGTAGGAGGAGCAGGAATGGGGGGGAAAACTACCTGGAGGGCTGTATCAGCCACATGGCTGTACTAAGGTCAGAAGTAAAGTGTGAAGTGTGTGGGGAGGCGAGCGGAGTTGGGAGCTGCAGGGCACGAGGTGGAAGTGAATGGGAAGGACAGTTCATGTTACCAGGGGTGGGAAGCTCAGCGTAGGTTGACACACGGTGGTGTGTGAGTGAGGAAGGTACCTGCCAGTTTGTGCCTGCTTGCAAGGGCTGAGGCAGGGAAAGGTGAAAGGAGTGAAGAGTTGTGTCTGATAAGAGAGGTTTGTGCACACAGCATGCTCAGAGTAAATGAGGGAAGCACAGGTGAGGATTGCAGAGCTGGGTGTGGGGCCTGGGAGAAGGAAAACTGCTTATGAGGGAGGGAAGAGTGATGAGGAGTGAGAAAAAGTTTATGACGGCTTAAGCCATGTGTAGTTATCAGACTCGCAGTTTAAGGGAGGCTGCCTAGGTGTGCAAGGGGGCCCGTGTGCATGCAAGGCACCGTGAGAGCAGATTGGAGACCAGTGCCAGGAGACAGCAAGCAGGAGGCACAGGCAAATCCACAAAGTTGACAACAGCGCATGGGTATACGGGATGCTGGTCCTGTGTGAGGGTCAGGGAAGAATATGTTCAGTGGGTGCTGTGCTTAAGGGACTGGCAGAGTTGCATGTGATGAGGGCAATCCAGGAAGAAGTTGAAATCCTTGAGGCTCCCTAAGAGCCCTGGGTTGCTGTAAGGGACAAATGCCTGTGTGGAAGTCACAACCTCCCACCCAGGAGGCCGTGCTGATGTGGGAGATGGCTACCAGAGGCTGGCTGGAGCATCACGTGTCCACTGAGTCCGTGGCACAGCTCTCCATGTCGAAATCACTTACGTAAGGCCGACACCAGGGGTGAGTTTCGTGAGTGCTAAGAAAGCAATGTTTGCATTGAGAAGGAGGGCAGGAAAAGATGACTAACTGAGAAAATGGTTTGGTGCGTGGGTAGCGATGGCACCCGACGTGCTCTGGATGTATCTGCCTTCTGCAGGACTTGCACAGCAGCCAGGTTCTCCTCTTGAGAATTTTTTTGCAGCTTTTTATGAAGAACTGCTGAATAATCCTAAGAAAATCCTACTATGTCTAACTACAATAGTTAAACCAGCTTCACTGGGAAGCATACTGATGCACCTTATTTTCACTCATTAAAACCTCAGTATTCTGCTGCTGGCACAGAAGGGCAGAGAGATTTCTCTAGGACAAGTTAACAGGGCTACTGGGTAGTTAACAGGGCTCTTGGATGAACAACCATGGGGCTGAAGTTCACATCAGGACCACAGATGTCAGTCAAGGGAAGCAGGAAAGTACTAGCTTTCTCCATGGCTTGAAGCAGTGCTGGAGTAATGTGCAGTTGGTTGAAGGTTGAGAACGCAGGACACATCTTGGGTGTGAGAGAGAAGCACCAAGAACTTATTTCCCTTCAAAACAGTTGCATTTATTGACAACAGCTGTTCTTCAGACCTGTTCTACAAACTTCTTCAAATTTTGTGCCTTGCCTAGGACTTTGGGAGCTTCTTAAGCACCGTCCTACACTGGGTAGGAAAGTTCTTTTTTCCATCCATAGCTGGTGAGAAGATTCTGAGTAATCTGTGGGACTTGCACTGGCAGAAGTCAGGCTGATCACACAGAACCTCTAAGCTTAAAGGTCAAAGCCTCTGAGTCCAGACCTTACATAACATCAGTCCCATGTGTCATGCTTCATATATCCCTTTTCTGTTCATTCCAAGGATCAATTCCTGCTAAAATAAAAATAAACAGCCTGTAAAATAATAGATAATTAGTGCTCGTGCAGCCGTGGGTTGTATTTGGAACCCGTTGTCCTGTTTTTTACACTGCTTTCCCACTGCGGAGTCCTGTTTGAGCTCTCCAGCTGGATAGTTTTCCCTGGCAGCTGGTTGTAGTCTGTGGAGAGCACCTTTCTCCTCTGGTGGGAGTGAACTTTCCCACCATGGCAGACTGCAGGTGGAGGGGAGGGTGAAGCAGTTGTCCATGAGGGGGAGATGCAGTCCCAGACACTGGGATTCAGCTGGGCTGAAACCACACACCACAGCCTGCTCAGCCCACGGCCACCAGTGCTTCCCAGGGCAATGCCCTGGCCTCTGACATCTCTGATCCCTGCACTGGGAAAATAAAAATCAGTGCCATCAACCTGTCAGCTGGCTGAGAAAAGAGAAAGGGATGGACGGGTACAATTTCTGCTGGATTGCGGCAGGAAAGGGATCAAAGCAAGAGCAAACGAGCTGTGCTCTGTGTGGAGAGTGTGGGGCATTTGTGCCTGCCTGGACCCCTTTGCAGCCACGACACAGCCAGGGAAATCTGCTGGCAGGGGCTGCAGCCTCTGGGTGTCCATGCAGATGTTTGCTGGGCCGTGTGTGTGCGTCTCCTCGTGGTGCCTAGGAGAGGCCAGTGGAAAGAGGATTCGCGTGGGTAGGGATGACAGAGGGGGATGGCAGCTGTTTCTGTGTGGGAGACTCTTCGTGCATCTGTCAGCGGGGGATGTGGGGATAAGTCGCTTTCTGAGGGGACAGATGGGATGTGCGTGTGACGAGAGAAGTGCTAGGGGTGGATATGGAGTAGTTGCAAGGTTGTGAAATGAGTGCTAGAGGGAATACACACAGCTATGTCCCCGATTGTATCATGAGCCGTAAGTCCATATAGGGGAAGCCTCAAGGAAGATCACACTTCTGAAGGAATTAAAAGGAAAACCACACTCAAGCATCCAGTTCAGTTAAGAGTCTCCTCCTCTCCTTTACATGGTACAAGCAAGCCAGGAAATGTGGCCCTTTCCTTCAGGGCAAGCAAGCATTTGAAAAATCAGAGCAGGACCATATACTTTTCCCTCTCTTACCTTTCTCTGCCTCTCTCACCTTTCTCTGCCTCTCCTTCCTGTCCACCTCTTCCCACAAATACAAAAGGGTCTTTCCCAACCCAGCCTCTCAGTTTGTGTTTGAACTTCCCGTCTGAGGGACCGTGTGCTGAGGATGCGTGTGAAGGAGGACGCTGCCGTGCTGGGGAGGGCTGTGTGCCTCTGCATGTTCAAACAGAGTGTGCTGGTTGTCATCTCAGGCTCAGAGCAGCAGCGTGCTGGTTGCACTTCAGTGCACGTGTGAGGGAGAGCAGGGTATTCCATGTTTCCGTCAGGCAGCGTGTGACTCACTGCCGCTCTGCCTGTGGCTTCAGGGGGAGTCACCGCTTCCGTAAAGGTGAAAACACACGGATTCTGTAGTCAAGATTTGTGTTATCCCCGTTAAAAACCTGCACCAGAGGTGGTGAAAACACTCTGGAAGGATTGCAACCCACAGGGTAAGAATTTCAGCCCTCCTCCAACATTTTCTGTGCGTGTTGGCCATAATGGAACCACAGCAATAAATGTGCTTCATCTCAGTTGCTCTTTCACACCTTCCAGCAATAAATTCCTTTATTTTGAGTTTGACCCTGCTATAGATTTGACATGTTTTATCTCACATTAGCTGAGTTAGCATTTGAGAATCTAGTTAATTCAAAAATATATATTTCTAGGCAATGCCCTACAAAAACTCACCCACACTTGCCAAAAGTCTAAATCAATTTAATCAGAGGTAACAGGCAGTGAACTGTAGAGCTGCAGAAGGAAGAAGTACTTTGTACTCTACATGAATGCTTAAAGACTTGTCTACACTCAGAAATGAATTCAGGTTGTGACTGTGAAATTTAAACCCAACCACTGCTTCTGAATGGCTCTGTGGTTAGACAAATTCTAAGACAGCATCTTCTCCTGTGACTTCTGCCCCACCCAGGAGGTGGAAACTCTTTCAAGACAAAATCAGCTTCTGTTCCCTCCAGAGGTGGGATTTGGGCAGTATTTGGTTTCTGCTCCAAACTCAGATCAGAAATTGTGGCTTTTAGCTATCAAATACAGGCCTCATAAATCTGATGGAGACATCCAGCCACTTTTCCCAGTGTGCTGCGTGTGAGATAAACTCAGAGCACCACTAAAGGCTGGGGTCTGTGATGAGCTTGGTTTCAGACTGACTAAATGCCAGTGATAAGACCTTTGCCTTAGGGGAATAAAATAGATAATGTATAATCAGATGAGGTAAAAAACTAAATAAACAAGAAAACAACTACTGTGGAAATACTTAAGAAATACTTTGGAAGAATATGGGAACATGTCTCTGTGTCCTCCCCATGCAATTCCCTACACATTCCTACCCACTCCTACATGTAAGTGGTATGTACAAAAGCAAACTGCAAGGTAGCAGCAAAAATAATGTCCAGTGGCACCACTTTAGAAAAAGAGAAATTTTACCCAGCTCTGGATGAAATAACAAGACCGTAGTTGTTAAGAGGCATGACATTTCATGTGCTGAGGGGGCTTTCCTGGATTTGTGCACTCAAAAGTTAGAAAATATTTATTCACTTCAATGTTTTCAGCTCCTGTGATAGGTCAAATTATTTCCTCCACTAATTTCTCAAACAATTTGCTCAGTCAGATTTTACATGACTGATTTTCCAAATGGATGATGCAGATAATTCCATAACACAAAAGAAAAAAATCTTCCTGAAAGGATGGGTTTTCTTTGCTGTTTATTCATATTTGCACGTTATCCCACTTAGATCTCCTAACATCTTGAGCAACTTTCCTTCTTGGTAACTGTTTACTAAATATATTCCTCAAATATTTGACTTAAGCTGTCCTTTGTTTAAACCCATTCTTTTCTTGCAGACTTAATATGATTTTTAAGCTTTTGCTTCTATTTTTTCAATTATGTTTTTTCCAGTTTTCTGACTTCCTTCAATTTCATCCACAACTTTGTGGCACTAGAGGATTCAGGAATAAAAGGGATGTTCCAAAAGCAGGAGACATCTTTCCTCTATTTGCCTGCCTTCTGTAATTACCCTGGCTGTTTGCACTCTCTAATTTTCTCTTCTGTGTCTTCCTTCTACTGTAAAAGAACTTCTATCTAATAAGTCCAGCAGTAATTCATTGTTTAAATCATGGCTAGCTAATTTTCAATATTATGCCTTTCCGACTTCCTCCCTAATATTTAATACAGTTACTCTGAACTGATTTTTTTATTGATCTATTATCTTAGGCTCTTCTCCTCTGAATCTCTTATCTTCTGCCCATTTTTCTAACCAATGTCTGTCCTTCTATGTAGTAATTTTTTTCTATCCTTTCCATTCTTTCTATCCATTTACAGCCCATTCCTTCTCCCGTTTCATTTTTCTTCAGCTTTACCCTTTAACACAATAGAGTGGTGGGTCACCAGAAGCTGCTCCAGCCTCCAGAGTCATCACTTCCCAGCACCCTGTTTTATGGCTGACATCCAGATTTCAGCCCAGGTGTATTTTGCAGGTCAGAAGGGAGTCCTGGATGAGCTGAGTGTGCAGGGGCAATGCATGGGTGTGAATGGGACAGGTCAAAATGTGAATGGCCATGAGAACGCTTCACCTTATTTCCTTGTCCTCCTCTTTCTGCCCTTCCGGGCACTGTCCTTGCCCTCCCTCCAGGCCATGTAAGATTGCCATTGATTTGCTTTTCCCTGCATTGACCAGCATTTGGAATTTTTACCTGCTTTCCTGTCAGGGAAGTGCTCGAGGCCAGGCTGGATGGAGCTCTGAGCACACTGGTCTGGGGGAAAGTGTCCCTGTCCATGGCAGGGAGTTGGAATGAGATGATCTCTAAGGTCCCTTCCAACCCAAAGCATTCCATGATTCTATGATTGTTACAGGATAAGACTCTTTCTGAGAGAGATGGCAACCCTCTCACTATATAGGAACACCTTTAGGAAATAGTGCCTTAATATGTCTTTCTTCCTAGACGAGCTCTAGAAGTACTTAGAACAAAGTATTGAATCAATGTATTAATACAAGAGCTATTCATGAAGCAATCTGGGCTGAGACTTTTTTTTTCTGCTCGGAGAAAATTTCTGTGTTCACACTGCCATTCTGTGTTCCACTTCTCTGTTCAAACTGCCTTTATAAATTTGAAACACTCAAGAAATATGCTTAGCTTTTCTGCTGAAAGAGAAACCATTACAAGCTCTGAGAAAAGAAAAACATTCTAAATACTACTACAAGATAAGTTTGGGGAGGAGTTTTCGTTGTTGTTGTTGTTGTTTTATCAAAACAAAACAAAAACAAACAAAAGCTTCATGGAGTTAAATCTTGCCCTGGGAAGCTAAAGCTGTTTTTCACATCTGTTAGGATAGGGAGTGGTCTCCCTTGGAAAAGTTTGCATTTTGGGGAAACAGATATGTTTTTTTAAAGGCCAGTGAGTTTTTTTTCCCTGTCTTTCCTCTACTGGGAAATCTTCCTGTTAATTTTTTTCTCATAGGTTGTTCTCATTTGCCTCATTCCTCTGAAATTAAAGTTGATGAATTTTCTGTGCTATCTGTTTTTTGAACAACCATTGAGCAAATCTTGGTTTAGTTGTTCTTTGGTGAGTTTGTTTGTTCACCTGAATCTTTCTTTGTGTTTCTGGTTCAGACTGTGCCTTTACTGACTCAGTCTCTGGATTGACAGCAGCACATCCACTGACCCCAGTGCATTCTGTGTAAACACAGAATCAGGGCAAACATAGAAACCCATCTGTTTGCAGGCCAAATTCTGCCCTCATTTGCACCCAGGCAGTCCTACCAAAATTAGTGAGACTGTAACCTTGAATTTGTGTCTTAGTATTGGTTTTTGGGGATTTTTTTTTTAAGCCATGAATGCACATCCAGATAATTTTAGTATGTTGAAACATAGAAATCGGAGAATGGGAGAGAATATGTCTATATTAGATAACTGGTATTTGATTGGAAAAATTGCAACAAATCATTTTTGTTGTTGTTGTAATTTATCAGTTCCTCAGAAACAAAGCATTTCCCTGCTTGTTCTACTAAATCTCAATTAAATCTGCCTCGACACCAAAGTTTACAAACCTTTCAGGCTTCTCCCTTGCTGAAAACCCTGTGTCCTTGTTGCCCCATCTGTTGGCTGCTAGAGACACCAGCCGTCCGCAGTCCGGGATATTGGAGCTACAAGGACAAAGCCAGTGAAGCCTGTCAGCCTGGAGCAACCAAGGGCATGATAATTCTGCCTCACAGGGGACTCTCGGGCTTTAGGGAGGTAAAGTGAAATTCCTCAGGACTGGAGAATAAAACCCAGCAAAATCTATCTCCTAGTGCAGTCTAATATCTCCTAATATGGCCTGTGCCTCTAAGATCCCAGCCAGCCAGATAGAATATTCTTCAAAGCTCTGTCATGTCTAATTTTAAATTCATCAAGTGACTGGGCTTCCACTACTCCACTTAAAATTTTCATACCATCCCCCATCCAACTTGAGTGCCATTCATTACTACAGGATTGAGTGCTTTCCCATGGACAAGTTGTTAGCAACAACACAGCCCTGGGTGGCAGTAGGACAGCTGGCAAGGGACCGTTTTAGACCAGTGGTTTGGTTTCAATTTCATTTTTCCCTTAGTTAAATTCTAGTGGTCATCTTTTTGTGATGGCCTTCTTTGAGGCAGAAGTGAAAATACAAGGTATCATTATTGAAAGTAACAGAAGTATTTTAATAAATAACCTGCTCTTGGAGAGCAGCTCTTTCAAAAGAAAGAGGTTGCACTGGCGAGGCCAAACCTCAAGTCCTGTGTCCAGTTTTGAGCCCCTCACTACAATAAAGACATTGAGGAGCTGGAGCAACTCCAGGGAAGGGAACAGAGCTGGGGAAGGGTCTGGAGCACAAGTCTGATGAGGAGCAGCTGAGGGAGCTGGGGGGGTTTTACCTGGAGAAAAGGAGGCTCAGGGGGGCCCTTCTCACTCTCCACAACTCCCTGGCAGGAGGGGGCAGCCAGGTAGGAGTCAGGTTCTGCTCCCAGGAGACAAGTGATAGGATAAGAGGAAACAGCCTCAAACTGTGCCAGGGAAGGTTCATGTTGGATATCAGGAAGAGGTTTTTCATGGAAAGGGTTGTCAAGAATTGGAATGGGCTGCCCAGGGAGGTGGTGGAGTCACCATCCCCGAAGGTGCTCAGGAAAAGATTGGATGTGGCACTCAGTGCCCTGATCTGGCTGACAAGGTGGGGATTGGTCAAAGGTTGGACTGGTTGACCTTGAAGGGTTTTCCAGCCTCAGTGATTGTGTGATCCTGTGAAAAGCTCAGTACCATCTCCTAGAGACAATTGATGTGTCTGTAGCCTGGCAACAACCTCGACGGAGTTCCAGAAGGTAACTTCATACAAATCAACGTGCCTGCACCTTTCCTCATGAAGAGGCTCCCGATCCTCCAACCTATTAGCAAAACTGCCCCTGGATAAGCAGCCTTATTTCTGCTTGGATGGCATTGCAAAGCTCTCCAGGAACAAATTGCCCAAAGACACCCTGTAGGTTGGTGTTAAGACATCCTGCTGTGTAAAGCAGCTCAGGTGGAGCAGCAGAGAGAGCATTGTATGTGCCAGCACAGGCTGTGCCACACAGACGACAGTCCCTTGCTCTGCCAGGTCAGTGCAAAAACCCTGAGGCTCCTCTCAGGGATTCAGGCTGCTTGGTGGGGCACATGAACTTAGCTACAGCTTTTTCCAGTTCCCCCAGGACAACATGATCCTTTAGGATGACTGGAGCCTGAAATCTTCTTTGTCCGCTGCAGGAGCTGTGCCAAATCATTGGCAAGAGAAAGGACTGATCAGCTTCTTGCTGTCATAGAATCCCAGAATGGTTTGGGTTGGAAAGGACATTAAACCTCATCCCATCCCACCCCCCTGACACGAGCAGGGACACTTCCACTATCCCAGGTTGCTCAGAGCCCCATCCAGCCCAGCCTTGGACACTGCCAGGGATGGGGCAGCCACAGCTTCTCTGGGAAACCTGTGCCAGGGCCTCACCACCCTCACAGGGAACAATTTCTTCCTAATATCCAATCTAGCCCTCCTCTCTGTCAGTGTGCAGCCATTCCCCCTTGTCCAGTCACTCCAGTTCCTGATGAAGAATCCCTCTCTGTCTTCCCCGTATCCTTGTTCAGATACTGGAAGGTTGCTGTGAGGTGTCTACACGACCTTCTCCTCCCCAGGCTGAACAGCCCCAAATTTCTCAGTCTGCCTCCATATCTCTAAGTCCCTTTATACCTTTGTGGCCTCCTCTTGACTCACTCCAGCAGTTTCATGTCCTTCTTATGTTGGGGACACCAGAACTGGATGCAATATTCCAGTGGGGTTTCATCAGAGCAGAGTACACGTGGGCACCACAACTTTCCTTCAGCCAGGTCCATAAATTTGATTATTTTAATTTTTATCCAAAAATACTCTAAATATTTATGGATATCTAGGGACACTTGTTTATTCTAATTGCTTTCTGATTTTTCTCCTGATTAACTGATATTTTTTTTAGCAAGACATAGAAACTTATAGACTACAAAGTAGCATCCAAAATTATTTCCTGGTTACCTGGCAGATTTCCATTGATGGATTTCAATTTGGTTTTTTCTGTCTTTTCCCATCCATCAGTTTCTATTTTCCTCCTGCTGGATTTTCTTGCATAGCCAGTTGCTAGCTCTGGAGATAACTAGCTTAACAGAGGCCTAATTCTGACCCCACTTACATGGAAGAAGACTAATGGTCCTCCAGGGAATAAGTTCATCTTGAGGCAGTGAAAATTTAGACCAGAGTCAAGACCTGAGAACTCAACAGAGAAACTATTGCCAATAGCCAGGGAAATAAGAGTAGTTGTTTCTGCACCAAAAAAAAAAAAAAAGAAAAGAAAAGAAAAAAAGTTCTTTTTAATGTAGAAACAGTTTTCCAAATCTGAACTAGCAAAGCTTCCTCTGAAATTCTGCTCTGACCTGTCAAACATTGTCTAATCACAGTCTGATACTGCTCTTGTTTGTTTCCTTCCTTGCTTGTTTTCTCCTCCCTTTATGCAAGAAGGTGTTGGTGAGATGACTCCCAGCTCTTTCAATTTTTCCATCCATGGATTTCATCCAGATGAGTTATGTCAGACCAAATCTGAAAAATGAAACCCAGCATCCTACCTTTGATCTGAGGCAAATAATTGTAAGTGCCATCGCCAGCCTTCCACAGGAAAGTGGTCCAGAGCAAAGGACTTGAAAAGAACCTCAAAGATACTTCTAAAAGCCATAAAATGTTTTAGCAATTTTGGTTTTTCCTTCCTTTTTCTTGCTGAAAAGGAACAGATGGGAACAGAAGTAAACTCTGCCATCTGGAAAGACTGAAAGATCACTATGAAAAGAGCCAGGTGTCAAGTTTGTTCATCACCAGCCCAGCTTTGTCAATTATCAACATCAAAACCTTGTCTCCGCAAGGGCTAAATTACACTAAAGATAAATGATTTCACAAAGCCACTTTTTCAGTATCTTTTTGTCACCTAATTGTTCAACTGTTTTGAAAACTGCAGTTCTGAACAGAAGAATGAAAGAAATTAATTTGAAGTTCTACTTCTCGTCACAGGAAATTGTCTGCCTTGGTCTTTCCTACCCTACATTGAACACTGCAGTCTGGATTCCACTTAAAGTCCATTAGCATTCTCATAACCTTTTAATATCATGCCAAATAGAATTTATTTACAGGTAATTTGGACCTTGTTCTCATAACAGTTTGAAGTCAAACTGTAGCACCCGTAAACCTTTGAGTGGGACATCAGAAGCACAAAAATCATTATAGTGCTGTTCAGTCTCTGGAGAGTGTCTGATTCACTGACTTTTCTGCTTTATATATTGGAAAACATGTGTGTAAATGTAATTTTATAGATATATATATATGTATTATAGATATATATATATGTACACATATATATGTGGGCATATATGTACATGTGTACTAATTGTACACAGAACAAGACTGAAGTTGTTTTGTTCCTTATCTGAGTAGGTTTTTAAAAATTGATTTTGATTTATATTTCAATTATGAGAATTCACACCATCTTTGGTTTTAATTTTATTATTACATAAGCGGTTATTCTGGCTTTAAGCTTTCTACTGAAGGACATTTTAGCAAATAATTTACTTTCTGCATATTGATGAGACTGATAATACAGACACCACCACCACCCCCCACCCCCCCCAAAACACAAATAAGAAAACTGTGTCAGCCTTGGCCCAGATTTAAGTTATGGCGTCTCACCATCACTGCTAGCATGAATTGCATTTTTTAAAGTTTTTTTTTTGTTTGTGTTTCTATCTTCCTATGCTCCCTTGAGGCAAACATTGCATTTCTGTCACATTTTTCCACTTGTGTGTACCTATTTCCCTAAAACAACCACACCAGAGTATCTCTTAAATTTAGGGACACTCTTGGAATTAAACACAACACTGCAACGTTCCTTGATGCTTTCCCAACATTTCAAACTTCACTTTCACTCGGATACAATAGCAAAATCTGTAAGATCAGAACGTTTTAATTTGGATTCAAGGAAGTGAGACTATCTTTAAGGACCTGGAGGGACAGGACAAGGGGGAATGGCTGCACACTGACAGAGAGGAGGGTTAGATGGGATATTGGGAAGAAATTGTTCCCTGTGAGGGTGGTGAGGCCCTGGCACAGGTTTCCCAGAGAAGCTGTGGCTGCCCCATCCCTGGCAGTGTCCAAGGCCAGGCTGGATGGGGCTCTGAGCAACCTGGGACAGTGGAAGGTGTCCCTGCCCAGGGCAGGGGATTGGAACTGGATGATTTTTAAGGTCCCTTCCAAGACAAGACTATGGTTCTATGACTGTAATATATATATAAAATTATCCAAGAGTTCCAGTTAATATTTCTTTTCCTGAACGACGCAGAATTCTCACACAGACTGAGTTTCTTGGTAAACACCCTCAGCCCTCCTTTGCCATCTTTTGCAGAACAACTTTGCTTCTTAGTTGCAAACAAAAATCTTTCCAAAAGCTGGAGCTGCAGAAGCTGGTACCATTTTTCCATGCACAATGCAATTCTCTATGCTTCTATTACAAGTTGGCTCTGATTGCCTTTTGTCAAATTCTGCTTGTAGTCCTCAATTATCTCCTGTGTCTGCATATTCCTCTGGGCTTGTAGTTTGGTAACCCAGTCAGCTGTGGCTGTCTTCTGCTTTTCCTCCAAAACATGCAACTTTTTTTGTTTTTGCTGTGCAACCTGGCAACTTTTCATTATCTATTTTTTCCACTAAACATAGTTCAGCAGTTTGTAATATTCTTTTTTTTTTCCTCAGTTTCACGCCTCTGTGCCCCAGCACCATCTGAGTAGATAAGGTCCACAAGTGCCCTTGAAATGTTTGACTGAAAAAGCCTCAAATATGTTGTGTAAAAAAATTTTTTACCCAATTTCTTTTTTTGTTTGGTTTTTTTTTACTTTATATGATATTGATACCTTTCAAAATTTCTTTACCCCAGTCTGGTCACAGCTCTTCTTCTCCTAATGCCGTAGTAATGAAGTAAATCTATGACCTCTGACCAAGCCTCCAAGACATAAAAGCCACAATTATTGTTGCTCATGTCCTTTTTCAATGCATTCCTTATTTTTGTGAGAAGACAAATTCTTGCTTGAATCCCTTCTGTTTCACTTCAGGAAAGGTTAGGCTCTTTGAGGACCTTTGACATCTCTATTTTCTCATCATTTTCTTTCTTCTCTTCATGCTTTACATATGATCTTCTTTTTCTCATTTTCCCCCTTCTACAATGCACTGTGCCTTGATGATGGTTAGACAGAACTCAGACAAAAAAAAGACATTAAGGGAAAAACCATCACTGCCTTCCTCTTTCAAATACACAGAAATTGAAAACATCTTTAATGGTTAAAATCAAGGGGTCTTTTTTCAAAATTGTTTAGAGGCACACAAAAAGAATTGCTTTATCAGACTTCTGCACTTCATGTACTTAATCACATGATGATTTAACAGTTTTGTTTACTTGCCTTCTCATTTCATGAGAGACTTTTAGTCATTCTGCCCCTTGTTTGTACAGACTCAGTGCAATGATTGTGACTTCACCTCAGAATTACTTCTCCACAATCAAAACTGTGTCAACTTTTATTCAACCTCGATTCTTTTGCTCTTGGCAATATCTAATTTCCTTACAATAAAAGTTCTTGCCTATGCAGAAAATAATAATTATAAAAACTCCAACAGTAAAGAAATCCCAATCTTTAATGTACAGCCTAAAGTGTGAATGTAAAGCAAGCAAGGAATTCACCTGCATGTCAATGTGTGCATAACCTGATTCTGGTATAAGTGCCTGGATTTGAGTTTAATATAAATTACTTTCCAAGTCACAGTGACTAAACCAGAACTAGTTTCTTGTGGGCAGTTACATGAAGGAAGCCTGGTTCCTTCTAACTTGCTTCCTGTGCTTGTACTCCTTCCCCGACCTTCACTCCCTTTCATTCTGGCACACCTCAGCTTCCTCCTTCTCTCCTTTGCTCACCTCCCTGTCCTGTAAGCACCTACACGGGGTTTTATCCCTTTTCCCTGTTCTCTGACTACCAGCAGGCAGTGTGTTCTTTAGATATTTTAGAGACCTGCTCTGAGTGAGACAGGTGCTGAGTGTTCTCTTCCACCGCTTGCCACGAAACTTGTAGGAACTTGGTGTTTTTCAGAATGTTCTACCTTTAGTAGATCTGCTTGAAGTAAACTTTGAAGGCAATGTGCCCTTGCAAATTTTTTTCCTTAACGAAGCAGGCTACAAAGGCATAGTGGCAGCGCATAGGGGGAGTTGAAGGGTAAAGCAATAATCGTAAAATTATAGAATCACAGAATGGTTTGGGTTGGGAGGGACCTGAAAGATCATTCAGTTCCACCCCCTGCCATGGGCAGGGACACCTTCCCCTATCCCAGGTTGCTCAGAGCCCCATCCAGCCTGGCCTTGGACACTGCCAGGGACGGGGCAGCCACAGCTTCTCTGGGAAACCTGGGCCAGGGCCTCACCTCCCTCACAGGGAACAATTTCTTCTCAATATCCCATCTAACCCTCCTCTCTGTCAGTGTGCAGCCATTCCCCCTTGTCCTGTCCCTCCATCCCCTGTCAATAGTCTCTCTCCATCTCTCCTGTAGCTCCCTTCAGGCACTGCAAGGCCCCAGTGAGGTCACCCCAAAGCCTTCCCTGCCCCAGGCTGAACAATCCCAATTCTAAAGCAATAACTGCATGGCTAAAGAATATTTCTGGTCCAATAAATATTTTCAAGTTTATTTTGTGACCATATCTATTTTTTGCAATTATTTAGAAGCAACTGGGAGTCAGTCCAGACTGTGTTTATGTTGTGGAATTCTGGAAAAGCAGGCACATCTTACTTCTTTGTTGTGTGTGTTCTGATGGATACTTGCCCCAAAATAATTCAAAGATAACTTTCCCTTCTAGTTCATAAAGAAGGTCAATCTGTTGTCTTGTTTAACTTTATTTATTGAATGTTGCAATAAGGGAAGCACTTGTTCACAGCATAAACCTGTGATCTTCAGTGCTGGCAGCCCAGTCTGTACAGTCCTCTTATTTATTCCTCTGTAAACCCAGTAAACTCAAAGGTTTGTAGCGAGGCCCTGGTACTGGAAAAGAAATGAAGTTATCTGACTTCCTGATCAGCCCAGCTGTTTCAGAGGGATCAGCAGTCCCTGAGAGTTACAATCATGCTACTGCAGAAAATTGGGTCCAAAGCTCTCAGGCTCTTTCACCCACAGCAAGTAGGAACTTGCACTCGCACACAACTTTAAATGAGTAAATTCCTTTTATCACCTGATTGTAGAAGGGTGTGCATCTGAAATATGCAGCCCTCCTCCCCGAGCACGGGTATGTAGGTTTTTTCTCCAAAGAAAAAGGTCCTACCCAAGGGGCTGCACAATATATCATTTTATATCGTGGAATCTTTTCACAGGACTTTATCTGTCAAACAAAACCAGCCAATCTCTCATAAAACTGGGTGAGAATCTTCAAGTCGTGCACTGATGATACCAGTTCATAGACAGCCAGTGCTCACCACAAAGAAGTCCCTGGATTCTTTAAAAATGATTGGATCAGCTTTACCGTGTTTAAATTGCCAGGTCCTACTAGCATCAACTCACTAGAATATGTATTTTCATTTTGAACCCTTGCACTACCAATATCTTGGGGCGGGAATTTGTCAGGCAATGATCTGCCAATGTCATAACGAATTCACACCCAAACCAGTTTGAATGAATGCTTTAAGGGAGATTTCCTGGGCTGTAATTAGTAATGCATGGCTAGAACCTAGGTACTGCATATTTAAATACTCCTCCATTGGATCTTATTAGTAACACATTGCTGAAACCTAGCACAGCCTTCTGTCATTCATTCAGCTGTTTATTCACTCATTCATTCACTCTTTTTTCTTTTATTTCTGGGAGCAAGTTGATTTCTTTATGTTTTTCCATTTATACACTCAGCTCGTTGGGTATAAGCTGATTCACTCAGATAAACAGAACATTTCTGAGTGATTTCAGTTGAAACAAACTTAGTTTTTCATGGATCAGGTGCAAAGCTCTCTTTGGCCTCCATCTCTAAAGCACTACTATATAGATTTTGTGGACTCTGATACAAACCACCTTTCTATCTGTATATAAAAGTGCCTTTTCTCTTGACCAATGTAGTTTCAGGTTATAGGTGATGCGTCTGCTTAAAAAAAATAACAAAAAATTATTAAGTACAGCTTGAGAGAACAGAAACATTTTTTCATTAACAGAAAAAAAAAGAAAATCATTTTGCCAGTGTTCAGTACCCCTTTTTAGCTCACTTTCCATACTCACTCCTCCAAGTTTGTGCACTTTTAAAGGAATTTCAGACTTTGAGCTGAGAGTGGTTGCCATAAATTTGTAAAAATTAGTATCTGTATGGGGACTTCTTGAAAGTGAAATGTCTTAGAGAGGATGGGACAAACCCATTCCACACGTTCAGCGGTACAGCCTGACATTTTGGCAGTACATACACAGCCAGGCAAGGAATAATGTGACTGGGGCCATCACTTCAAAGAAGCACCAAAAGGGGCACGTGGCAGAGCCGTTCCCCAAAGGAGATCCTGCAGATCTTTGGGGATGCAGGAATCTTTGCTGGCAGCAGCTGGAAAGAGCTCAAAGAAGAGGGAAAGGAGGGTGAAGTGTTGCCAAAACAGGCTCCAAAGTGTCTTGCTGTGGCTCGGACCAAGTGCTTACAACAAACTGTCCAGGAATAAGTTCCAGTTCAAAAAAAGCAGTGGCTTCATGGAGGTTATTTGGCATGGCTGCCTGAATAACAACCACGCTGAGGTGGCGGCAGGGCTGCCGTTATTCACTTAAAACTAGTCCTCAAAGGCTGGAGTTCACCCTTACAGAAACCCAGCTTTGTGCTCTTCTGCCTCTTAGTGCCTGTTTTTCCAAGAGCTTAGCCTGAGCCCAGCCTCCTCCCTAGTCTTCTAACAGAGTGAGCTTCAGACAGAAGGAAAAAAAGGGGAATTCACTGAATATATTAATATTTTTGACATATTCATTCAGTTCTCCACACCTTAATGCTCTGCCTTGATCCAGTGATATCTGGGCCATGTGTGGTGGTGCCAGCAGTTTCCAAATTTGTGCAAATAGCCATGAAACATGGCTTGTTATGCATAGCTTGGCAGTTCAATGAAGAGAGTCTGCCAAAAGGAGACAGGAGCCTTATCAGAAGGAGACAGGAAATTCTCAAGCAAATTTGGGAGTTGACTTTTGAGTTAGGAGTGTTGACAGGCGCAGATCCCTCTGTCTGGCAATTATCAATTCTTCCTCTTATAATTACAGAGAAAATCCAAGTGCCTCAGATTTTGACTGGGCAGGAGGTGTGTCCAAGACCTGCTTCTCCAAAGCCATTCTCCTTGTGCAGATCTGGTTCTGACCTCAATCCAAAAGTGCACGGGTCACAGTTCCATGCTCCAGAAATCTCAGAGCAGCTTTTGTTGCTCTCTAAAGACTTCCATCCATCCTGGTAGAAGTTTCTAAGCATATCTGACAAAACTATGGCATTGTCAAAATAAAACATGGCTTCAACGCTAGACTGCATTTAACGTGAATTGAAAACAGCCTAGGAAGTATGAGAGATGCTGCTGCAACAGCCCAGGCTGTTTTCCCTGCCAGGTGTGTGAGGTTTTTTTCTTTTTCTCAGCCATGCATCACTTGACACTGCCAAATACCTGCGTAGCTGTGATGAGCTCTAGCCACGAGGATATTGTTGTCTTTGTTTTAGTGTCCTGTAGGATTGCCTCAGCACCAGACAATGCATTCAGACACTGGTAGGAGTAAGACTGGACACAAGGTGAATGACAAATTCTCTCGAAGTCGAAAACTTGCTTGATTTTCCGCTAAATTATTCTGTCCCTATTGGCAGTTTGCTATTTCCACAGACTTGGCTCATAAATATTGGATGTCTGCCTAGCTGGGAAATTGCATTTCCATTTTCAACACCTGCTATGTGCTAGACTTCTACGAGAGTGCTAGCTGGCTTTCTGCAAGGATGGGCTACTTACAGTTAGCATTGTTACCTGTGAGTGTTGCTAAAATGTGGTTAATGCTCATCCCAATTTCACCTTTCCTGCAAGATAGCTTCAGTTTTCTATGAATTCTGAAGTATGAGTGAGATTCTGACTGGATTTTTTGCTGTTCTTACATAACCATGTCTCATGCAGACATAAAATATTCTGCGCCCCTCCTTATAAACCCAGGCTCTGGTATTCCTGGCTGAGATCTCCCTCCACATGCAGCCTTTCACATTTGTCAGTGACTTTTTGGGAAGATGCAATGTTTGCATTTCATGGCACTGGATGTATAGAGGCTGCAGAGAACTCGGCAGATCTACTGAGGTGTTATGTAAACAGAGGATATTTATGATAATTGTAATTATTCACGGCTGCATACAATTATTCATGGGAGCTCATAAACCATCGTTACATATTTTGTTTACCAGATCTCAATAACAATTTTAGTAAGACAGGCTCAGGGTTAAATGCCTTCCCTTGTCAGGCTGGCAAACCTGGATTTCTGCCCATACACAGCATGGGTACAGAATCAGTGTCATATTCTGGGTTTTTCTTACAAAATGATGCATAAATAAGTAAAGGGGGAAAAAAAATTTAGGAAATCCAGCAAACTTAGGCTGGTTTTTTCGGTAGTTAGGTTTTTGGATTTTCTCTTAGGATCTGTTATCTTTTGCTTTCCAGTGAGTTTACAGAGACAAGGAATTCAGAAACAGGCATTCATGCAAAATTTGAAATAACATATAACAGTGTCCTGTGCAAGTTGTGTAATCTATTAACCATAAATTTACAAACACGTTCTTGTCCATGAGACACACCTCTCTCCTATTGTAGCAGCCCTGGGGTTCTCAAAGACTAAAAGATCCAGACAAGAAAATCACACAGAGTCATAAATGGAAATGAAGAGATCACCATTCTCTTGCTCACAGACTCATCCCTGTAAATAAATATCTGTTTATCCTGTTCTCAGCAGCCTCCAGTGATGAAAATTACATGTTTTCCAAGCAACCTGTTGCTGTTAGAAGGGAAGACTGTGCCTGCTTGATCCTCCAGCCAAGCAGTTCTTATCTTGCTTCACTGTCATGCTTAGAGGAACAAAAATCTGTTCTGGCAACTTGAGCTCATGCATTTTTGGCTCATATCTTAATCTTTTCCTCGTGAAACAATCACTTAGAACAAGAGGCATAAGTGCAGGTAGCAAGGTTGTATTAGTAACAGGATCTGGCTAGAAAATTTACTCAGGTTTGCTGAACAGGTCACTGATGTATTTTCCTGGATCTTATGATCGCTTACTCTCAATTGCATCATTCATCTTCATGCTCAGGTTGAAGCATTGGAGGTTCCTCTCCATTCCTTAAGGCTTTGGTAGTGCTGGAACCAACAGCACCGTGCAAAGCCTCACCTGCTGATCCTCACAGTTGCATCATGTAGGCAGGATTCCTCTTCCATCTGGTACAACTATGAAAAATAGAAGCAGAGAGTTAAAATGACTGATGAGCGAAGTGGCAGGAGATTCCTGTACTTAAATGGATTTGTTGCTATAGCCTTCAAGTATGGCTTTAGCTTACAGCTGGCGGAAGAATAAAGATGAAAATGCAATTTCCTGCCTCTCAGACTGAGTGAAATACACCTGGGAATGAACAGGACTAGGGAACACAATTGTCTGGAGTCCCTGAAATGGAGGCTGGGTGGCACATGAGTTTTGCTGTTGCACTTTTCATAGGAGCACATTTATCTGCTGTGTGCTTTCCTCTGGACTATGCTAGAGGTTATCACTCTTCTAGCTTTTATGCTAGTTTCAAACATTTATGCATTAATCAGCAGAGATATGGCACTGAACTTTTCCTTGAAATGTCTGCATATTTACTGTCTTGCATGACATATGTATATATCATTACTGGATGTTGATAAGAACAAACGAGAAGGAAATATTTAACAGACCCAAACAAGCACTATACTTAGCATATGATTTATAAGCTTAAAATGGAGTCCAAATGCTAGTGGTGGGAGCCTTGCAAACTGCATGTGCAGTATTGTGCTCTGCCTCAGCACTTCAAAATGAAAAATTAAACATTAGTGCCATTTACTTAGGCTACAATGAATATCTTCAGTGCTTTATGAATTACTGAGACGTGCTTACGTGCCAGACTAAAAGCAAACTAAAAAAACGCCAAACACCTACAAGAAAACCCCTCTCTCCACTTGACAAGTCTTTTTGAGTCAGAGACCATGTGCTTATGCCATCACAGTCTGGATAACACAAACTGAAGCATTGCAGAGTACATGAAAACAAATTAATTCACTGGGAAAGTCCTTTGCAGGTCATTCCTGGAAGGCAAAGAAATTTATCTCCATTTTCAGCCCTCTCCAAAATAATCACCCAGCAGCATTTCAGAAGGTCGAGTCAAGTGGTCTGAGAAGGAGATAGAACAAATGGAAAAACTTTCCACTGTCAGACTTTCATCTGACAGCTAAAAATGGGAGTTTTAACACAGAATGGGAGTGCAGGAGAGGAACAGAGAGTTTTCACGTAAAAGGAAAGCACAAACAGAGAGAACTTTCCTTCAGAGAAAGCAAAAAGATCTAATTTTTTTCTGCCCACTCTGAAAGCAAGATATTACAACTCCATATAGCAGCTCAGATGAAGTTAAGGCAGAGATTCCTAAGTACTTTGATGGACTTTGGGGTTATCCTGAACTTCTGATGCTTCATAGGCAGGCTGCTGGCATGTGGGTAGAAGGGATCTAGCCCTGTCCATCTTATTCTGGGCAAACAGTTGATCCCAGACCTATGGGGTCATGGCCTGCTTGCCCCATGGAAAAAAAATAGGCAGGCTTTTGTGGTAGGCTGTGGTTTCTTCCTCTCTCCCCTTCCCAAGGACTGACAATTGGAAAGCAGGCACAAAGCAAGGTAAAGTGTTGAGGTAGAGAGGAATCAAGAGCAAGCTATGCTGGCTGGTGAAGTTATGGTGCTTGGGGAGACATGAAGCATCGCCGAGATGGAGTGTTTACAGAAAAAAATCCCACAGCTCATATTTGTATTATGCATTTATAAATTCCTGGAACTCAATTTTATAGGGTTTGTGATTAATGGCTGTGCTGCAGTTCAGCTCCAGGCCTACTGAACTTACTGTACTGGAACTGAGCAGGACATGCACAAGCCAAATATGATCACTACTACTGGGCTGTGATTTAAAGGTGGTTCTCTGCTCACAGGCATTGCTTAGGAGGCTCTGCTTATAGTACGTGTAGAGATCAAAGGTAAAGGAGGGCCCCTCAGCAGCCTTCTTAAAATCAGAGTCAGGTATGTGTTTGTCTCAGATATCTCCATGGCAGAAGAGCTGAAGAACAATGAAAAATGCTGCGATTTCCCCAACACTTTTACAGTAAAGTAGGTGCAGATCTTGTTGACGGATGGATTCTCCTAATTATATATTTATGTCACTTCCATCACAGTATCTTCCAGGAGCATGGCCAAATGCTCCATTTCCTTGTGCTGGTGTTGCATGCCAAGTGTTCCCACACTGTGGTATTTGACATTAGTGCTGTTTCTCCCACACTTCAAAGAAGACATCTGTGGTTATGGCTGGCAAATGCCAACTTAATTGTTGATTATCATAATAATATAGTCAAAGCAGTCTCATTCTGCTGAGGTGGGAGTCACTTCATTAATTACAGTCCTTATGGCTATTACGATTTGTGAGGAGAAACTTGATGCCTCTCATCTATTGCTGTGCCAACTGGAGCCAAATGAAGGAAATGTGAAAAAAACAACACAGAAAAAAAAAGCCCTGGATGAGAAATCTGAAGATTTGCCAATGCTGAGAGAAACTTCTACAGTCCACAACTTTGGTAGTGGTCTTCCCAGACAATGCAGCTTTTGACTGCAAGGTGGCCCCCTTTAGAAGGTGAAATATTTGTTTGATCCCAGATATGGGATCATGTCTGGTTATGGGAGAACAGGATCTCTGGCAGATTTCACCCATCCTCTCACAATCACATCTAGTGGAAAATAAAACGGAAGATTGATAATCATTGTTGATGACACAAATCTCTAAAAATATGAGGGACATTTGTTCTCCCTTTGAAAACATGGGATTCAGACAACTAACTCTGTTTCACTCCAATTCTTTCTGAGTTTAGCATAAATTTAAAGCTCCATGTCTCTTCTTCCATACACTGTGTAGCAATAACAAAAAGGAGCCCACTCGCTCCTACACACAAAGTGAATCCTGGAAAACTGAATTTGCAGGTAAGAATCAGCACTGAAAATTGTTCCTAAGAAAGAGTTTCTCCTTCAGTGGCTTGGCTTTGTGTTTATAAAAACAAGAAACAGTTGCAATGATGCTGGCTTATTAAACAGCCCCAGACCAGAAAAAAGATTAAGAGGTATAGAGTTGCTGAAATTCATTTAATTACACTTATGCGGCATAATGGGATTGACATGAACACAAGCGTAGTCTGTTTTTAATGAAAATGTTACTAGTTTTTATGACTGCTTTCATTAGGATGAATGTATTTTATTGTTAAGTATGAGTATTATACGTAGGTAATTAGCATGATCTATTTATGGAAGAATTACATTCTTTTTTTTGCTTTCTTTTTTATTGGGTTTCTTCATTATTCATCCTCAATTAACTTCATTTTCTCTTAGCTCTTCTTATTTTCTTTGAGCTTTGCAAAGCCTAGTGGCTGTGATTCCTTACTCAGGGCACTATTTTGAGAGATAAACAGTTTGGAGCGACTCACGTGTTTCTTTTTAAGGAAAACTTTCATTCATGTCTGTTGAAGTCCTCGCTTCCAGATGGTTCAAATATAAAGTAGCATTTTCCTTGCTGTGCCACTCTGTCTCTTGCGCTGCTGTGATGGTTTAGTCACAACTAGGGGCTGCCAAGCAAATGAGACCCTGATTTGTCATTTCAGAAGTCCCTGCCGCACGATTTAAGGGTGCCAAGTGGGTCAGCCACCAGTCAGACATTGCAGCAGACGGTCAAGCTCCAACAGGAGTGACAGGCAGTCATAAAGTTGCCATTTTCATGGGAGAATACTGGTTAAAATAAAAGAAAATTGCAATCTGAGTATGTTTTAACCCTGGGGAAAAAAAGTGGTCCTTTAGAGCACGTTCATTTATCTATAGGCTGCCGAGATTTTATACTCATACACGTTCACAGGCTTCCCAGGCCTTCAGAGCAGGAATGATGGCAGGTAGTGTATTTGAAAGTACCAGAAGTTAGAGTTTAGCCTGAGGATGCAGAAGGCCATTCTCACTGGATAGTTAATGTCCACAAACCGGTGCTCCTTGCCACCTTGGAGGTAGTCATGCCTGGGAATATTAGGGACCAAAAGGTGGAGGAGCCATGAGTGATCTCACTCTCCAGGTCCCAGAACTTGCATCCCTTTGACACAGTGTTGAGATGAACAGTGTGAACGGATGACAGCCCCCACTGCTCAGCCTCTCTGTGGGTTTGGTGGGTTTAGAGGATCAAATCTAGTCTCCAGTATCTTGACATGCTGTATGATTGAAAACATGAAGGATTAGGGAATACCAGAGGGATTGTGTATTTTCATCCTGACTCATTAAGTAATTCTGAGTAAGTGTTCCCAAAGGTTTCCCCAGTGTTTCTCACAGCTTTATCAGTCCAATTCCATCTCTCCAAAAGGAGACAGACAGGCTCCCACTAACTTCTTTTGGAGCTGGATTGGTCCTGAAAAGTGATTCATACAGGATACACAGCTGTTTGCTTAGAAGCCTGAAAATATCTAAGACCCTTTTGAGAAAGTGCATGGATGCTCATTAGTTGGAAATATTTTTGTAAAAGAAGTATTCATTTTACAGTTCATGTTTCTGGCTGTCAGATCAATGTCCATGGGTCATCAGTTTGTGATAGAAAAGTCATAAAAGACTGAGAAAAACACAGAGTCACAGGCTCTGATTATGTCATGTAACCTGTGTGAAAGGAGAACAAGGACAGTCTGCTTTTGGGATCAGTGAAACTATGACTACTTAACTACTACTCATACTTGTAATTTGCTTCTCTATGTCCATTTTTAGGGTGATAAGATTTTTCACTAACATACTTTAGCTACCAGATACAATTTTCATGGTTTCCTGTGTGAATTTAGTGTGAAAATGGGAGGAGAGGATTTGCTGAAACATATTGCAGTGATTCCACCTCTAACTAAGAAACATATTTTTTTGCAGAACAAAATTATCAGCAAAAGGTAGTTCTACACAGACTGCACGTGTTAAATCTCTAAGTGTTACAGTTTATCTGCGTGGGGAATATAACACTGGATTCTCTTTTTTATCTATTCCACATTCCAGGGAAGCTGCGTCTTTGACAGACAACATAGTATCAGGACTTGTCCAGCTGGTAGATGCACTCATCTCATTAATACTCCTCAAATATCCGTCCTGTTTAAAAATGTTGAGCCATTTTTCAAAGGCAATCAAAGGATGGGGGCTTTAAAGTCATTGTCACTTCCCAGAGTGTTGGAGGGCTCTTTGGTAATTCATCCTGAAATCTGCAAAGACACTAAAACATCTTTGTCAACTGAGGGGGTGAGCACCTTTATCAGAATTTGAAAATCCTACCTATGATACTGGTTTTCCCTCTTTCTTTCTGGAGAGGATGATTCACTGAAAGGAATTGAACATATTTATCTTCTTTCTTGAGCTCAGATCTTGTCTAAGTCATCACTGTGAGGTTTCACTATGTGTAGGAGGTGCAGATCCATGAGAAAACTTCACTGATATTATTGTGATCACCACAAGCATTTTCACATCAATAACAAAGGGAGCCAGTACACAATGTTTCCATGGTTACACATGGCCATGAAAATTAAGATGTTCACATTTTTATTTAACTGAAATTGATCCTACATGGCCTTATGTAGAAACAAATAAGGAGCAGTGATCAAAAATTAGTGTCTGGATAAATTTTATTAGTAAAATCAGTATCATGGTTTACATAGACAAGCCAAAATATGTGAAGGCCAGGCTGGATGGGGCTCTGAGCAACCTGGTCTAGTGGAAGGTGTTCCTGCCCATGGCAGGGGGTTGGAACAAGATTATCTTTAATGTGCCATTCTATGGTTCTACCATCCTATGATCTACTAAAACATGAGCAAAACTCACTGTGATTATCCTACTGGAGGTGAAGGATGAGTGGGTTCACACCTTTGTCAAGCACTGTTCAGGCTACCCCCAGGCCACTTGATCACTCTCTACATCAATCATGAGTCTCCCAGGCCTCTGTCCAGCAGCATCATTTACAGCTATGTTCATGTAAACCTTTATTACAGATATTCTGCAGCTAGGAAAGTACTGCCAAACAATAACTTAGTTATCCCTAGTTTTTTATTTTTAGTTGTTGTGACACAGATGAGTGAAATGCACAGTTGAGACAAATATCTAAATATATTTTTGCCCATACATGAATATATCCAGGGAGCCTTGGGTACAGAGCCATCTTCATCTCCCACAGCAGTTCCCACAACAAATATAGTCTGTCAGTTTTTACAGTAATCACAGTGTCTCAACAGTATCATTGTGACAAAGTTAATTACTGTCATTCCCATCTCACAGGTAGAAAAGTGGCTTTAGAAAGCTGCATTCTTCTTTTACTTCAGAACCACTAAGTTCATTTTAGTTACAAAACAAATAAATCCTTCAACTGTGCTACTGAATCAACTTCAGCAAATACACCTCAGACTAACACTGACATGTTTTGTCTTTACTGGGATAGCATGTAGCAGCTACATGTTCATCAGTAATGCTACAGTCAAAAAAAATTAACTTAATTTTAGCAGTATAAACAAATCCTGAATGTTTTTCCCAAACTTATAAAGGCAATTCTCAGGGGAGTTAGGAACTGAACACAGGTTAGTGACTTAAACCACCAGACACTCCTTTCTGACCAGTTGACCTCTGAGAAGAAATCCTGCAAAATTTCCAAGAACGATCAGCTTTCCATGGGTCTCAGCAGGACTCAAAGTCGTGAGCACTTGGAATGCAATTAGGAATGCCACAAACACAGTCTGCACAGTCCTGAGGCCTAGTTCTGACAAGACCGTGGGTTCTTGCAACGTTTTGGTAAACCCATATGAAAAAGACCATTTTAAATGCATTGTCCATCATTCAGTTAGTTAGGGTAGATTTTTAATTGCTATTGCTATTGCAATAACATCTGGAGGCCTCTGTCAGGATTCAGCCTCACTGTCCCAAAACTTTTGTGTGCTGCAGTGAATGAGACCCCGCAGAATTCCTCGTGTAAGAGAAGAGGAAGTGGGGACATGCTTCTGGCATCTGGGGCTGGCAGGCAACCAAGATGCTCTGGGATTGTCCGATGGGCACGTGTCCAGTCGGGAGAAGGGCCATAGCACGAGGCTGCAGCTGAAAATAAAATCTTCTCCTAAGTCTTCTTTCACACACACAACCCCACGAGGTGAAACAAGTCAGCTGCAGCGCAGGCACATGACACTTCTCCTGCTCCGTGACCTCAGTTAATCCAGCGTGCAGGTCCTCAGAGCAGGAGGTGTTTGATAAGGGCAGGAGGTTTGGCCTGCCCGGCCTGGGAGCGATGGGAGCATCACTCAGTGCTCGAGATCTGACAGCGCTCACGTCCAGGCATGAAGCAAGACATCAGCCTCCCTCCCAAAAAGCTGAGAATCCAAGAGAAAAGATTTAACACCTGGCTTAAGAAAACAAGGCAGGGGAGGGGCAAGGCTGAGGAGAGAAGGGGGTGTATTTATGGATGGAGCTGGGTGCTCCATTCACAGATATGTCCTCGGGCAGTCTATACCAACAAACACAGCAGTAAGCTGTACTTGTAAATATATATTTTCACTTACTCAAACTGTAAACAGTGATGACAGCTGGGAGAAGAGCAAAGATGGGTAGGAGGGAGGAGAAGAGAGGGGTTTTTTTTAATTTCTCGTGAAGAAATACATTTGTCAATCTCAGAACTGGTGAAAAAGTGCACTGGCATCAAACCAACACTCAGCTCCTGCATGACACATGCTGACAATCAAGGTTTGTTGTTTTTTTCACTGAATGATAGCATTCCACAAAGCATTGCAATATTTTCAGTTTAGGGCAGTTTAGATTCTAGCAGTGATACAAAACAACGGGATGACTCAGTGATGCTAAACTACAGATCTGGCCTTCTAGACAAAATTCAGATGTCTGTATTGTCAGAGAAAATGGACTTCCAAGGCCTTTAAATCCTTGTCCCTCAGATCCTGCGGACAATATTTTTAGATCTTATGATACCACTGTCGTGATATTGTCCTTCAGGTCATAAACTTGTTAGCAATCAGATGAGATTCTCACTTTGGAATAAACACACCATGCATCCCAGTCTTCCCAAATTCCTGAAAAGATTTTGAATCAGAAAAAGCTAATCAATTAATTTCAAATCATGTGGAAAGAAAGCCTGCTCACTTCAAACAATTAAACAATTCGTGCTTCTAAACATATTTTTTGTTTGTTTAATTGTTTTAAAGTTCAAGTCAAGCAAGCAGTTTTGATCTGTTGAACTGGACTCAAAATATTTTCAGATGGTCAACTTGTAAACTTTTTTACATTGACTCACGTTTTTTCTTGCCAGATTCATGACTTTTAAGTCTTGGAGACTCCCTCAGCTTTTGAGATCCTTCTTCTAAATAGTGGTTCAAACCCCAGTTAGGCTCTTTGTACTCTTGAAACAAGCTCCAGAGATTTAAAGCATTTTTGCCTCCTTGCAAGCAGAAAAATTCCAATACGAGTAACCAATTTCTTCTGTACACTTTAAATCACACCATCTCAGCTTTGCAGGGTTCTAAGTGTAAGAACTGTAGCGCAGATGTAAGCCTCAATTGCCCCATGCTAATTTGCTCAATTTTCTGCATTCAAAGCCTGTCCTCTGCCCACCTGAGCTAAAGTTTTCAGGGACTTGTCTGGAGTAAGAAAATATCTGCTTAACAACATGTGAATAGGGAACTATGTTTTGCAGCTCCTATCCTTTCCTCCGGAAGCTGTGGGGCAGAGATGACAGAGAGGGATGTTTTGTAGCATTGTACTTTGTAGAGGAGACACCAGGAGAAACTGAGGCTGTGGCAGAGAGAAAGAAGCAACAGTTGTGTGCTGCAGAGACTCAGAGGCTCCAACAATGATAATGGGGCAAAATCCAGAAGTGTTTCTCCACGTCTCAGCAGTGCATAGTCCATTCCACCCAAATCCCAGAAATTTCTGTAATATACGAGTCTGACGTGGCGATACAGCCTGGGTGTCTGTCTGTTTGTAAGTCCCTCCTAATTAACTTGGCCACTGTTGAGAGAGGATCTTAAGGTGTTTGGCTTTTACCAGATGGCCAGAGAGAAAGGATGGAAGTGCTGCTCCCACTGAGGGAAGTCCAGACAGGAGAGAGACTCTTGAGCCATCCGTATCAGAAAATCCACACAGCATAAAAATTTTCAGAACATCCGAATTGTAGGAGTTTCAGTGCAGCTTGATTTTTTAGGAAAGCAAAGAACCTAACCACAAGACACTGCAGCAAAACAAAGTTAATGTTTTGTGCTAAAGGAAGTGTGCTGCTGCAGGGACCAGCAGGTCCAAACGCAGTGGCCACTGCTTCCACTGGCTTCTTTTAGTCCAAGTCTGTCAGAGCACAGGCCTCCCGTGGGCCTCAGGCAGGTCAACTTGTGTCTTTGGCAGACAGATTTTCACCTGCACAACAGGAATCATTGCAGCACAGGTCAGCTTGATGGGAATATCATGAAAGTAAATACTCTAAGGATACCAAATCACAAATTCCCTGAAGCTGAGCAGAACAGAAGGGGTTGTCTAGACCCACAATTCTGCCAGTCGCCTCTGCCAACAGAGCTCTAGTGGGATGACAGGATAGGACAAAAACAGGGATTTCACCACCACCAGAGCCATGCTCTTCCCCAAGAATAAGCTGTACAACACAAGGACGTTGCAGTAGCACATCTGTGTCCATGCCTTACAGGTAGACCTGGTCTGACAGTGATTTTTATCTTAAAAAACAAAAATAAAAACATTAGTGTAGATCTGGCCTGGGCCTACAGTTGTGTTTGCCAGATTGACTCCACCAGGAAACAACCAGAGGCTCGATCATGTACAGATGGAGCTGCCTTCCACATGCAAAGACACTGAAAGGGTGAAAATCCATTTTTGACAGACAGATTCAGAGATTCTTCTGCCTGTATGGTTGTGTCAAAGGCAAGAGAAAGTATGGAATCAGAGAATCATAGAATTGCTAAGGTTGGAAAAGACCTCTGAGAGCATCAAATCCAACCGGTAACCCAGCACCTCCATGTTCACCACTAAACTGTGTCCTCAAGTGCCACATCCACACATTTTTTGAACACTTCCAGGGATGGTGGCTCCCCCACTTCCCTGGGCAATCTGTTTCAGTGCTTTATAATCCTTTCTGAGAAGAAGTTTATTTTTATTTTTTTTAGTGCAGTCCCTGACTGATCCTGCTTTAAACCTGTCTGTTTGATACAGGCTCACTTAAAATTTCATGGCTGAACTGGTGCAACTTTTCTATGTGATCCTTTTTAAAACAAATTGTTTGATTTTTTTTTTCCACAACGAGAACAAACACAAGCTGAACAGATAGCAAGCAGATTAACCCACTGAAAAGACACTGAGTCAGGGTTATGGTTTTGAATATTTGAGGAATGTTAATATTGAAAGAACAGAATCAGAAAGAGCGGGGGCCCTTCCTTTGTCACTTGTGCTTGGTTTGCACAAGTTTCTTTTTATCAGTTGGAGCTTCCCCCAGTCTAGACCAGTGTTAGAGAAAGAGGGAACATCAAAAGGGAGAATTTTTGAATTAGTGAACTGAACAATCTGGACAATATTCAAGCACGTGCATTTCATACACAAGAAGATTGAAGGGAAGGCATAAAGAAAAAAAAAATGCCTGCGAAGATGCTAAATGCAATTATTTCCAAGAAATAAGATCAAAAGGAGTGTTTGAGCAGGAAGAAATCTATGTTGTATGCAAAGCATAGAGAAATACTTGGGAAGCCACTGTTAGCAAAAACATCCTCTTTGGCATCTACTGCAGAGAATAACAACCAGGATTAAAAAAAGAAGATAATAAGGTTCTGCTTTGCCTTACTTAAAAAACTCACTTGAATGAAAGCAAGTAGTATAATAATGAACTGAGTCAGAGAGCACTGTTCAATTAGAGGTAGAATTAAGGGAGTTTATAATAACAACACTTAACGAAGAACAACTTGGTCGGGCTTATTGTTATGGAAAGGGGGAAAAAAAGTTGTGGTGAGTTAAATGACATTTATAAAACAGGAGGGTCTGTTCAAACTGATCCACATTAGTCCTCCACAGCAGTAAGACCTTAAAATTGGGTCAGGGGGATGAAAGGGGAGTTGAGTCTAAACTGTTTCATACAAAGGCTGTGTGACATATGGAACACGTTACCCTGAGGAGTAACTAAAGCAGGGAGCATGAATGTTTTCAAGAAAGAAAATGACAGGGCACTCCATGAGGAAATTTACAACCATGGAAGCTTCAAAAGGAATACAATTCCTATTTACTTATGTATTTATTTAGGGGAGTCAACCATTGCCTGTGTTCTGAAGGGAAATGATGATAAGCATTATTTGTTCTTCTTTCCACCTTCCTAACTATGGTGTTTGTGGGGTTTAGTTTGTTCTGTTTTCATTGGGCTGCAATTTTGCCTTTCCAGAACGTGACAGACAAGAGATAAAAACATTGTAAGGGCTATGCTTTTTTAGGTTCAATACGTAATGGTTTAAAATCTTCATTCATTGTATTCTCTTCTGTTTTCACAAGGAGTTTCATAACTGAAGACTTTTCAGTACAAAACAGTCCAAAACAGTACAAAACAAGTTGTTCCTCAAACTCTCTGATAGGTACCTTAGATACTGTCTCCTGAAGGAAAATATTGAACACTAATCCAGAAATTTCACTTCCAGTCTTGAACCTGAGACCTTACTATACTATGAAAATTTCTCTTGAGATAGAAACAAAGAAAAGAAATTTGAGAGATTATTCATTGTCTTTACACTATGCATAAAACTCTATTTTTCACTGCCAAAAACTGCAAGTTAGGAGGAAGGCAATGAAATTACAATACATTTTTGTGGAGTGATACTTGCATTTAAGGCATTTCTTTCATTAGACAAACTAGTCCCCTTTCTTGTAGTAATACTTATTTTTTTTTTCTTTCACATAGTTGTAGACCATCTGAACCAGCACAACAAGCTTCACAGTGTAGGATCAGTAATTTTCCCAAATTTAAAGAAAATTAAACAATATGTAGAAATGCTGATCTTAGCTTCAGCTTGCTGACAGAGCATAGAAAAGAGGACAAGATAGTTTGGTTTTATTAACTTTTTCTTTTTTTTAATTTCTATACACTTCCTTTTCTCACTTTTGTTAGAGATCTGCCATGGAAAGATCACCAAATAGAGTCAAACTTTCTCCAGGTAAATCTGAAGTAGCCCTACACAAATCTATAGAATTATTTTAAGTCTGTATAAGCAACTTTTAAGCCGAAGACACAGCATTGTTTCTTAAAATTCCTCCAGTTTGTTCGGAATAATGTTGATTGTGAGCATTAACACCTGACCCATTCCCAATTGGATTTCCTCATAACAATTTACCAGTACTGACATTAGCTGAACAGAAAACCAAGCCAGCTCAGACTTTATGCCAGATTATGACCTCAGTTTTATGCAACTCAATCCACAGTCGCCTGCTTTCTGCGTGACCAGAAACAGAATTTGGCCTCGAGCTTTAATTTTTAAGAGTTGCATATACACAACTGTCTCCAAGCATAATACCATTTCATTATTTAAAATGGGCATAAAGGTTCTTTGCAATTTTCCTTAATTTCTAGCAGTCTAAAAATATGTGTCTTATCTTTACTAGATAACTCTAGCAAAGCACTGTGCTTGTGAATACAACTTCTGCACATGCCCTGGAATTCCAGGGTCCAGAGAGTCTGAATCCCCCAGGCTTGGCCTGACAGGTTCTCTTCTGCTTTCCACTCACCTACATCTCAATCAAGCTATACTGGAGGTTTGAAATCACAAACTGTACCCCCATATGTGTGCTGACAAGAAAGAGGCCTTCATGAAAGGGTCAAGGAAGAAACTTCTGAGGCATGAGGTGCTTTCAGCCCAGAGATGTTGGTTTAGGGTGAGATGATGGGAGCATAGGACAGAAAAGATGCATGTGTGTGGTTTTGTCTTTTCCTGGCAGGGCACAGGAGATGTTTCCTGAATTCCTGTAGCTTTCCCATCAGTGCCAGCCACAGGAAAATTTGCCTTCCATCGAAAACGCCCTTTACTGCTACATGTAGCTCAGCAAAGCTCTTTGTGTTCCCACTGTCAGAAAGGCCTGAGAACTTTTTATCCCCTTTACGTATAGTTATCCCAAGATATTGAGTGACCTCTCGCCTTGCGTAAAGAGTTTCCCCATATGTTTGCCTCCCCAAAGTTCCTAAGGATGTGATTGCTTTGTTTTGTTTTTGGAATGGGCTCCTGTCCATATTTTCTAGTAACAGACTGCGAGCAGGTTAGGAAGGTCTTTCACAGGTTTCAGGGAATATGCCCCCCCATTTTCCAGCACTAGTAATACCCTGTTTCATTTTAACATGGGCCTTTACTGCAGAATTTACAGAATGCACTTGCTCACCACACATTCCCAGGGCCAGTGCCTAGTCAGAAACACAAGAGGGAGGGAGGAGTGTCCCTCCCTCTTCCCCAGCTTTGCTCCCATGGCTGTTCACGCTCAGCTTGCTCAGAGCAACTCTTCCTGCAGCCAGAGGAGCAGGGACTGCTCACCCAATACTCCCTGCTGAGAGGAAGTGGGTGGAGAGGGGATGCTGAGATGACAGAAGTGCAGAGAGCCCAAGCTTCACCCCACTCTGCTTCCTCGCTGGCCAAAGGAGCTGGCTGGGAGCATGGGAGAGTAAACTGCTCCATGAAAAGAAAAAAAAAAGAAAAAAAGGGAAAGAAAAAAATAAGGATGAAGTAATTGACTTTTGCAGCAGAGCAAGGGGAGTGCAAGTGGTGGTGGAGGGAAGATAGGGAGGAACTGTGACTCTGACTCACAATATATTCTGTTCTCCGCTCCTGGGGAGATGCAGCTGTGCATCTCCCCTCGTATAGGCTGTAAAGTTACACTGTCGTCCAAAGTAAGCATCCCTAATTCTCCTACTTCCTGAAGCACAACAGTGTTTGGCTCCTTTTTAATCAGGGATTTCTACTGTGCAAATTGAAGTCTAGGACCAGGCTTTTCCTATGTGTGGAATTAAAAATCCCTCCCTTGATTGTTTTTTTGGTTCCTGGGGAAAACTACTGAACTGTTACAGCCGATTTACATTGGCCTGATCCTTTTCTAAAACTCATTCCAAGTTATTCTTAATTCCTCAAGGCACCTGAGATCTTGTGCTTGAGACAGCCACGGACACCTTTGGCAATGTTTTCCACATCCTTTTTCCTCTCTCTGCTTGCTTCCCAGTTACTTCTGACTTCACTAGAGTAAGGATGGTTTCCCTTTCCTACCACTGCAATAGGAAGAAATATGGCATGGAATTACTTCTGGTTTTGGCCAGCTAACCCAATGGCCTTTGGTTGAGGCCGGCGGAGTCTGGGGAAGAACCTGAAGCAAGAGGCAGAACCAGCACAGCCTAGGAAGGTCTGAATGCCCACTCTCCCATTTTCTCCCCACGTGACCTTGGGGTCACATAACCTAGGAAGAGTCACACAGCCTGCCTGGGCTTCAGCTTCCAAACTGTAAAACAGCAGCAGCCCTCTCGTACCCTCTGTTAGCAGGGAGTTGGAACCAAATGACCTTTAAGGTCCCTTCCAACCCAAACCGTTCCATGACGCCGTGATTCTATGAATTTTGCAGTGGTTAGATGTGAGTGGGATCCTTTGTGAAACGTATAAAGTGTGCATGTGAAAAGAGGTGAACAAAAGTCTGCTAAATATTACTGTTTCCACACCTAGTTCTCATGCCCTGAGAATTACTTTAATCCTACCCTTCTGTAATACAATTTTTTTTTCATAACCTGAATTCCTTCAGTAAGAAGCAATTTTCTGAAAAGCCATCCTAGTTACTGGCTGTAAAAGGAGAGGTGAGGCCAGCTGTGGTACATCTCATTTGCCTCCCTCACATGCCCAGTTTAAGACTTTGCTTTTCTGTCAAATGTCTGGAGATCATCTGCTTAGTGAGAGACATGTGTTAAAGTACTCCCAGTTCTGTAATTCCCCTTTCAAAGATTTTTGGCAAGGGGGAGGGGGAAAGCATTGTGTATCAACAGCAAAATGGCATCTGGATTGAGAGATAAGACAAACCACCACAGTTTCCAAAAACCAAGGCCATTTTCAGATGAGTTCTGGACCTGGCGGAGGTGCAGAGCTTGCATTAGCACAATAGGAGAACACAGAGATCATGCTTTGACTTTGGAAAGGCTTCTAGAGACCCTAATTTGTCTGCAAATTATCAGACACTTTGGATGTAATTTAGCAGAGCATTCAGCCATGAGCTGAATGTGTGAGCAGTCTACACTGCAGCAGGGCAACTCACAAACTTAAAAATCAGATATTCTGCTAGCCTGGGACCAGAATACTCTGGCCACCCTTGAACATTAGCCCCTAATATATAGTCCAACTCACAGCAAAGTGTTAACTGAGAGTTAAAACTGGAAAACTTTCATGTCTTGAAGAGAAGTGCATATTGGAAATTTTACCCACATGCACATCGACAAACTAGGGGACTCACAAGCAGAGTTCCACTTCAGGCAGATTTTTACAAGGAAAAAAATGCAGAGTAGCTGGATTTACCAGCAGAGTCCTTACCCTCAGGACAGGCCTACATGTAAACAATTTGCTATAAACTAATGCCAATTAGCAGAATGACTTTTTTCCTCTAAATGGGCAATGGCTTTTTGAAAGACTCAGATGCAATGGAAAAAAACCAAGTCTTTCATGGGCACACATTGTATTTCTCCACAAGAAGGATTCAGGGGTCTCACTGTGACCTGGGAGCAGTTCTAGGAGAGCCCTCGTGATTTCACTGAGAAAAGTTGTTGGTAGAGGTCTGCTATTAACCAGCTTATTTAGCTGGTCAGAATAGACAAGCTCTTATGTACACAAGCCCTTTTAAAGCCTTACCTCTTTCTCAAAGAAGAAAACTTCTGACTATTTTCTCCCAAAAAATATCAGAAGTGCAAGACTCTTTTCCTTTGAGAAATAATTTAAAACTATAATTTTAAGCTGATTTTGAGCAAGCTACTGTGCCTGTGCAAAGGGCATGGCAAAGTTATTAGTGATACACTGCAATGCTAATTTCTCACGATGGTCCTGATGCAAACAATTCAGTTGAATGCTATGTGTGTGTTAAAATAAGGACCAAACATCACCTGTATTTAGTCACGTTGTCACTCCCCCACACCCCTTACTGTGCAAAAACTTTGTCCAGTTTATGCTGAATTCAGTGAGTTCCTATTGATGGTTTTAAAATAATTGGATAAGACTGGGAGTCCTCTTCTTAAGAACGCTGCCTCAGACACTTTGCACCTGCAAGCCTAATGAGACTTTTTATTTGGGGGTTTGGGAACCTTTGAGGAATAGAGGCAATTCAGAGAGCAGACTTTGATTCACAGAGTGGCCGTGGATGTGTTTCTGCATGGGTTTGGAGAAACCTGGAGTCACAGGCTTTGGAAAAGCAAACACAGGTGCAGTTTGGGGTGAAATGAAGCGGATCCTCTCTGGCAAGGCTCACAGGCAGGGCTTGGGACAAGCTCCTGAGCAGCAAACGGGACCTCAACAACCTTAACATGGGAGGGGGCTGCCCAGGGAGGTGGTGGAGTCACCATCCCTGGAGGTGCTCAAGAAATGACTGGACGTGGCACTCAGGGCTCTGGCCGGGGTGACAGCATGGTTGTCAATCAAAGGTTGGACTCAATGACCTTGGAGGTCTTTTCCAACCTTAATTATTCTGTGATTCAGTCATTCTATAGTCTCAATGCACACGTGAGTATTCAAGAGTCACAGTACAACTGTCAGAAAAACAAATAAATGCCTTTTCATTTGCTTTTTTTAAAAGACAGAAATATCTCAGGTTAACTTTAGGATATGTTTTAATTCTAAGTTAAAAAAATCTGATTTCATTTCTAACCAGCATTGCCTATAATCCCTGTATTTCTCTTTCCTTGTGGGTGTAAGTTCTGTCTGTACCCATAAGCTAGGTTTAGGGAAGCAAGATTTTTCATAATGAGACTCCAACATTTTTGAAGTTGCAGACCTTGCTTTCTTCTGTTTGTTTGCTTGATTTCATTGTTTTTCTTACTTTATAAAAGAAAAAAGAACTTAGAAGGCATTAAAAGACAGAAGATGTTTTCAGCTTCTAAACCAGAACAAAATAGAAACTCCCTTGCTCTCAATGCAAAATCCTGCGAAAAAATGATACATTGAAATTCAAAGTTTAGAACAATTTTCCTTTTGAATTTCTCAATATCAGATAAACTAGTAAATAGCAGTTTAAAACTCTTTTCTTTTTTCTATTATTTTTTTCCCAAGAAAATAAGTTGTCCAATGGGAATGTAAATGTTAAAACATGTCAGACTATCCAACATCCCAGGGTCTCCAGGAGGTTGCTTTTTCATAGCCTAACAGGAAGAATTCTGCTAATCTGAGAGTTCTTCCCTTTCTCCTGCTGCTACCAAGTCAGACAAAACCCACCTCTGGTATTTTTAAATAGGACAATGAGGACAATCTGCTATAAGGCCAGGCTTGAACCCCCGAGAACTGTGGGGAGGTGAAAGAAGTGAGTTTCATCTGGAAGGGTGCTCTCAACTTTAATTATGGGGAACTTAAGCCCTCAAAGCCTCTCTCTCTGACGAAATTAAGAGGAACTGCAACTACTGCCTGACTTTAATACAAAACAATTAATCAGCCCTGGTTGAGCCAAAGTAGGTCCAGGTTGACTTGAAAGGTTAATGGATCTTCAAACTGTTTCGAAAAAAGGCTTAGATGGAGTTTCAGTGCTGCGAGGAAACACGAAACCAGGCCTCTTTGGTGTGGCTTTGGGCTTGTTACAAACATCTTGCAGAGCTTGAGAACTGCTTTTGATGATCGGCCTAACTTCCCTTTCCTTAGCTTAATCCCAGTTTTCCTGATTGCTCTCCTTTGCCCCACCCCAAAGGGAATGTTCTCTTTCACCAATGCTTACACTTTCCAGATCTTTGCACTGGGTTTTCTGTCCTGCCCCTTCTGTCAGCTCAAAGCAAAGACTTGCACCTTCAAGGCAATTTCCTCAAAGGTCAGTTTTACAACCCTTTCAGACATTTTTGCTGCTCTTTCCGGATTTTCTTTTTGTATGGCAATACCGTCTGAGTTTCAAGCAGCTTTCTCAATTTTACTGCTGTGCTACGAGAAGCAGCAATTACCTTCCAGCTCTGCAATGAAATGCCTCAGTATTTGCATTTATTAAATACTGTGCTTTTCCAAAGTTTCAGATCATTCCTGGGTCTGATCAGGTATTGCTCCTTTCTAAGCTTCTTTTCCCCTCTGTGTATCACTGCTCAATACCAATATTCCCTCAGCACACTAGCTTTTAATTTCTCCTTCAACTTTCATTTTCTAATTTTCTGCCAATATTTTATGTCTCCATCTCCCCAGCAGAGATTGTGTTTCTCTTCACTCACTGCTGTTTGCACC
Organism: Atrichornis clamosus; assembly: GCA_013400975.1. Classification (NCBI taxonomy): domain Eukaryota; kingdom Metazoa; phylum Chordata; class Aves; order Passeriformes; family Menuridae; genus Atrichornis; species Atrichornis clamosus. Next base: position 431,251 of record WBMZ01009132.1, on the reverse strand, counting down.
CCCTCCAAATTTAGCTGCAAATCTAATTTTTTTGCTGCTTGGACCTACTGCTATTAAAAAAACAGTAATGAAAAGATTAACTAGCACAGAGTTTATCAGTTTAAATTATCCACTACCGTGATTTACTTCTGAAGTTTTCTATTCCTCTGTTTGCAAATTAGTCCTGGGGGGGGAAAAAAAGCAAGTGCAAAGATCTGGCAAAACTTCTGGTTTTTTGTAAAATTAGCACAGATCTAGTCAAGTCAAGCTACTGATTTAGCTATGGATATGACCTTTGGATTTCTTTTTACTTTGGGCAGTTTTCAGAGTTACCCAGTGAATTATATGAAGAAATGCATCAGCTTTTGTGGAAATTGTTTACCCAACTACAGCTTTATTTCTTTGTTGTGTCTAAGATGGGGCTGACTGCTCACCTAAGATGGCAGTGATTTTATTTCGCTGCATTTCATGCTTTTCATTGATGGATCAAACTTCCACAGAGAATTACAGGTGGACTTCCCTGATCCAGCCAGTGCAACATGAAAATCCCAACCCGTATGACCTTGCAAATCAGCTGATTTGTGTATATTCCAGTTTCTGCTCTTTTAAAGTGGGAACAATTGTAGTCCTCCTACTTTGTCAGTATTAACCAAGGGAAATGCTTATGGAGAATCACAGAATCAGTGAGTGGCCTGGGTTGGAAGGGACCTTAAAGATCATCCAGTTCCAGCCCCTGCCATGGGCAGGGACACCTTCCACCGTCCCAGGTTGCTCAGAGCCCCATCCAGCCTGGCCTTGGACACTGCCAGGGATGGGGCAGCCACAGCTTCTCTGGGAAACCTGTGCCAGGGCCTCACCACCCTCACAGGGAACAATTTCTTCCCAATATCCACTCCAACCCCACTCTCTGTCAGAGTGCAGCCATTCCCCCTGTCCTGTCCCTCCATCCCTTGTCAATAGTCTCTCTCCATCTTTCCTGGCACTGCAAGGCCACAGTGAGGTCACCCCAAAGCCTTCCCTTCCCCAGGCTGAACAATCCCAGCTCTCCCAGCCTTTGCTCTCTCAGTAGGGGAAAACCATCCAGCTCTTTGAGGGAGAACCCAAAGGATGTCATGGTGAATATCTAGAGTAATAAAACCCCTCCATCATGCCACAGAATTCCTTCCTTTGCAGATATAGAAAGTAACAAACAGACATTTTGACTTGATGAAACTCTTCCAATTAACAAGGGAAATTGGGATCCCAGCCTTCAAACCCCCTTGTTCTGACCTTTTCAATATACAGATTAATCAGTCAACTGCTTAATTCAAAATTATACCATGGCTTTTGGGGCAGAGACAGACAGGTGTAAATATCTAAATATGTCACAAAAATGTTGCTGAGGGAAGGAATTGAAACAGAAAAGGACCTGGTTGTGACTGAGAAGAGCCTGCCTGCTCCTGTAGCTGATTATAGAGCTGGGGATGGAGCTGGGACAGCTGACATTGTACCAGCCATTATTAATAATCCAGTCCCCCAGTGGAATTGTGAGAGGATGCTGGGGAGTGTCACATGCCTCCAGGGAGCTCTCAAGTGCCCTGATGTCAGTGCAGGGAAGGGACGTGCAGAGCCAAAACCTGACAGAATTAACTGTTGTTCCAAAGAGTGATGCAAGCAGTGAGGAACTGCTCCTCACCTTTCTCTTGGAAACAGGCAGGTATGTGTAAGGAGAACACACCTTGATCTCCCCAAAAAAATATCGATGTGTTTGAGGAAAGATCAAATGTAGGCACAGACATGCTGCTGTAACCACCTGTGTGGATGAACAGATATTGCTGTGACTACACAGCTCATTCAGCTGTTCAGAGAACAGACTGCCCCTGGCAGCAGCTGTGTTATCACAAAGCTGTCCCTCAGGAAGATGTCAGAACCTGGGAAAGCTTTCCCCAGTGACCAGTAGGTCACGGTCACAATGATAATCACATACAGCGTTGAGGGTGGGTTCAAAGTGCAGATGAGTTCTGCGTGCTGGTGAGAACAGCTGTCCTGCTGTGCTTCACTCAGCCAGGCACCTGACGAGGAAGAGGAAATGCTGGTGACTCAGTGGGCTGAGCTCCATTTCCATAAGAGATTAGGTGTACGCCATCCACTGGAGGCTGGTGGGGCTCAGCGCTTCAGATGTGCCTTCTCTTTTGAAAATGGCCTTGAGTATTGCATAATCAATTAATGCACCTCTGACCTGCCGCAGAGATTAAGAAACTTTGGTGGCCTCCCCTTCAGATGGAATGTGTAGCCGCTCTCCCCCTGCGCCTGTGCAAGAGGAATGAATTCGTTTCAAATTCCTTCACTCTAAGTTACAGTTTGGTTGGCCCTCAGGATGGGAGAGTTAACACTTAGAGCTGCCATAACTCGGTCCCACTTGATTTTGCCTCGGAATTCTTCAGCTTCTTTGAGGGTCTGGCTCTTTGAAAGTTTTAGCTTCAATCCCTATGTGCTGAAATTTCCGTATCCTGAGAAGTGGAAATGTTCAGGAGGGTCACAGTGTCTTTGGGGACGTCCAGCACTCTGCAGGAATCTACCTTAATAAATCCATCTACGGGCACATATTGTACAAATAGTCGACTACTATTCTGAAACACAGTGCAAATTTCCATACGCAGTTATTTCAGATTCCCATCTTTTTGAGCGTTCGGAATGCAGTGATGCTTTTCGTCTTCTGTACCTTTTCCACGTCCCCCTAAGCTCAGAGGAGAAGGGCTGCATTTCTACCCAACACAGCTCTCAGGAAGGGGGAACCAACGGGGCATTCTGTCACTTGGGAGTTTGCGAAAGCAGTGTTTAGCAAACAATGGCAATAATTACACTGTTGTCTTTGGTAAAAGCCTGAAAAAGCTGTCAGCCACCACAAAGGATCATTAGTTGCTCGGTCTGAAGAACAGAAGCTGCTCCTAAAGCTATTAGAAAGTGCCAAATACTTCAAGCTGACTTACATAAATCATGTTGGGTGTTACAATGCTGAATGCAAAATTCACCAGCCACTTCTCCTTCTATTCCAGTTCCTCTTAGCAATGACTTACAATTAAATACTTAGGCAGTCTCTCACAGTACTAGGATTTCATTCTTTTCGCAGAACATTTTAAATGATGCTTTGCTCTTTTGCTGTGTAGACTGTTCAGAGACTGATCAAAATAAAGCAATACACATATTTTTTAAAATCACCACGAACAAAATTAAACAAAGCACTACCACGCAAAGTGTTGAGTTTGAAAAGAGCAGAAAGTGATTTGCCAGAATTTATTGATTGAATTTATTGATGGAAGGAAGAGGTAAGCTTATTTCCTTCTAAATATAGCACTTCCCTGAGCCACCTAGCTCAGACAGCATTAATACCCTGCTAACACTGCAGTGATAGGCAGGAATACAAACCATTAAAATGGAGCAAAGCTAAGCCACAGTTGGAAGATCAACCAGCTTTGCAATGCAGGAGCTTTTCTTTTCTATGTTATTTGTTTTTCCCTGCTGTGCCACAAATGTCAGCGATCTCCAAGTCAAACTTGCTTAGTGCAAACAGGCTACAAACACAGCCAAAATGAGCTTTTGTCGGGAATTTACATGTGGAAAATTGAAAGAAGTACCGTGAAGAACAACAAAAATATCTCACTAACATCAGCTGACTAGGACAAGTTTAGCTTGAACAAAATCTTTCTACATCAAGTGAATAATTTGAATTTTACAAAAGAAAAAAAAAAAAGAAAGCAGGGAAAAACTTATGTGAAGGATTAAATTCTTGGGGGATTCTTATACCATTCTCCAAAAGGCCAAAGAAAGAGCTTCTGGTGCTGAAGTAGCTTCTGCTAAGGTCCCTACAATCCTGTGCCCCAGGAGCCTGGAAGTTTAGTCAGTCTTCTTGTAGACAGGATACCTATGTTGAAATCTTATCTCTCATCCAAGTCTCCTCTACAGATAACTCACTGGGCTGCACTGAGCAAGCACTTGTTCTGCTTTGTGAATTGCACTGTGAAACTTCTGAAGCATGTCCAGAAACACCAGAACTATTTGCTTTGAAAATATGAAAAGATAAACATTTTAATGTTTTATATTTTCCTCTCCTTTTTACAGATTTAACAACACACAGGCCAAATAAATTTCAAATTATCTGCGGTTCAGACAGGCACAATGCTCCATTTTGGGCAAAGAGCCATTTATCAAATGCAATACTCCCCAGACCTACAAACAAATATACTTTTAATGTGTCTTATGACCAGATTACAGCCAGAGCCATAAACCAGCTGCAGTTTCCCAGTAACATCCATTTCTCCTATCTCAAATAGTGCCTTAGATATACTCTGAGGTGCTGGACTTTATGGACAATTTTTAGTCATGGACTGGAATTTCTGAACACCACTAATGAACCTCCTAGGTTGGAGGAACTCCCTGAAAGGTGCAATCTCACCAAGACTTTGTGTTTTCTGTTCAAATTTTGCACCGAGAAAAATATAAAAATTAGTTCTGAAACATTTTTACTTTTGCAGCAACAATTTGCCAGGCATAAAACGAACTGCAGTAGGTTAACATCTTTCCCACCAGGTCCACAAGACATTTCACATGATGTTCAGGAAAATACTTTTCTGCATTTTTCCCATTAATGGGGTTCCTGCACGGGGAAGAAAAATAGCTCATTTGAACTGCTCCTTCACTGAGGTCCCCAGCCCTTCCTTTTTGTGTGCAGTGTGACATTAAAGAGAGGCTGCAGGAACTCCAGCCTTACTTTTCCCACCTCATCACCTGCTCCAACTTGTGTGTTTTGCTAGTGCCACTTAGTTTTGAAACTAAGCAGAGCAGTGATTGCATGCAGCTGCATGTTGGCATGAATAATGCTTTTGGCTTTTGAGCTGAGCATTGTCAGAGCTCCGCTCACCTTTCTGTGGACTCGTGTGTCACCCTGCCTGTGGATTCCGAGTGCTGCAAGAAATCTGCTCAATGACATCTGTTTAATAATATTTTTACTGTTTTTAAAAGCAAATCATACACTGAGAGAAGACGAAATTGCACAGTAATTTTTATACAGAACGGGCTGGGATCTGAGATCCATCTACATTAAATTAGGATTTATTTAGGTGTGACAGTAATTGTATGGTAACTGAACATCTTCAATTTTTTTTCCCCCCCAAAGCAAAACACTGCTGCAAGCAACAGTCTAGATTTAGGTGAACTCATACTGTGACAAACTGAGAATGGAGAAAACACATTTCTTGTCCATAAAAGGACAGCTCACACATCCACAGAGGGTAGCTCTGATTTTGCTGCAGTTCCAAACTATGAAGTGGGGACTCAATCTTGCAAAAAGGAGTTTTACTTAGAGTAGAAAGAGGGTTGTACAGTAAAATTATTTTTCTTTTTTTTTTTCCTTTGCCTGCTTAAACAGAAAATTGTTCACCCACTGAAATGGAAAATGGTGATTTTTTTTTTTTTTTTTAAGTGTAAAATTTTCTGTTCAAGAGGTCTGATATTTCCACAATTTCTCCTGGGAAATACAGAGTACTCACAGTGTTGGCAGCAGGTCAGGGAGGGGATCCTTCCCCTCATCTCAGCACTGGTGAAGTCACATCTGAAGTGCTGTGTCCAGTTCTGGGCTCCTCAGTACAGGAGAGACATGGACATACAGGAGGGAGTCCATGAAAATTATTAAGGATTGGGACAACTCTTCTACAAGGAGAGGCTGAGAAAGCTGAGGTTGTTCATGCTGGAGAAGAGAAGGCTCTGGGGGGGACTTAATGAAATGTAGAAATACCTCAAGGGAGGGAGTAAAAAAGCCAAACTCTACTCAGGGGTGTCCATGAAAGGACAAGAGGAAATGGGAACAAATTGAGACATAGGAAATATTACTGAAACATGAGGATTTATTTCTTTTTTCAAGTTTAAGGGTGGTCAAACACTGGAACAAGTTGCCTAGGGGGGTTCTGGGATCTCCATCCATGGAGCTATTCCAAACCTGCCTAGGAACATCCCTGTGCAAGCTGCCCTGGCTGACACTGCTGTGAGCAGTGAGACTGGACCAGATGATGTCCTGAGGACCCTTCCAACTCCATCTGTTCCATGGCCTGTGACTCTGTGCCTTCCCAGAGTGCTGGTGCTCCCTGACGTGGTGGATGCGCTTGCAGTGCAGGAAAATCAAACTCAAGGCTCTTCTGAGTCACTTGAAGGAGTACCACAGCGAGAGTTTGTCACGTAGCATGAGGGTGCTTTCAGAGGAGTTTTAAATTTTCTCCTTCTATCCTCTACTTGTGCAGCAAGTTAATAAAATAGGTGTGCTCTGAAGGGAATGGTTTGCTGCCATGACTTAGTATTTTACTCTGAAAAGAGACTGCATTTGAATATAAACGCAAATACAAAATATACAGGTGTCCACAAGGAGAAAAATCACCTCCTTGGACAGATGTTCATGGCTTTCAGTTACACAAACAAGATGACAGAAAGGCTTAAAAAGAAATGACAAATGAGCTTTTAGAATACAGTCAGAAGGTGGAATTAGAAGGAGACCACAGGAATCCACATAGAGCAGTACATGGCAAAGCAAAGAGGAAGCACACTTTGAGGTATAGTTTTCAAAATATTGAATCTTTGAACAAGATTTTTCCATTTTAGGGGACGGTGGGGAGAGAGATGTCCTCAATGTGTCCTTGGATATTTCTAACTGCTGGCAGTTTTGTTTCACTTTATATAAATGTAGAGAAGAAACTTCTTTAAAAACAACCAAAAAACCAGTCCCCAACCCTGAATACAACAAAATGGTCTGTGGATCCATCTGAATTCCCCACTTGTATTGCAGAAGCCTAATCACCACTTTCTGACTTGACTATGAATTTTCCTTTGAGAACACTTTCCCCTTCCAGAGAGACAAAGAGAACAAAAGCACTGTTGAAATACAGAATTTATTTCTTTGTTATGGTGACATTAAACAGAAGCCATTTGAAAAATATGAGTTTGATGGGTCTGAGAGATCTCAGCACACAAAACCTGACAACATTTAACAAAGTCAGAACTCTTTCATTTTACGCTGCTGGACAGTCTGCTACTCTGCATAACCTTGTCATTTTGAAACTAAATTTCCTTGCAGAATAAACTCGGTGGAAGTAACTTTCTCTGCTGTCAAGCCCTGGACATATTATCCCAAGAGCTACCTACCTCTGCAAAGAAAGGGTACTGGTACATGTGCTACTATGCATGGAAAGAGGAAAAGCAAAGCCACATTGAAAAGTGCCTAAAATATAGATGAAACACTGGAAAAAAAAATCAGGAAAGGGTTGCACGCATTATAAAGTCTAGCAAATAGTATCTCCAAAGAAACACATAGCCTGTGTTTCTACATCTACATATAAATATCTTTAAAGACACAGATGTTACTAAAAGAAATCCCAATTTTCATGTTTACAGCCTCTAGGAAACTTCCCTCTTGGATTGTTCTAATGTTGGCTTTCTGTTTCTTTGCAGATCTTACAGGTGAACAAGGTGATGTCCATCTTGTTTTATGTGATATTTCTTGCTTACCTTCGTGGCATCCAGTCTTCCAACATGGATCAAAGGAGTTTGCCAGAAGATTCGATAAATTCTCTTATTATTAAACTCATTCAGGCAGACATTTTAAAAAACAAGCTTTCTAAGCAGATGGTAGATATTAAGGAAAGCTACCAAAACACGGTGCAGAAAGCGGACACTCAGCAAGGCGCGGATGGAGACGAAAATGTGAAATCAGACTTCCAGCCAGTTATCTCAGTGGATACAGATCTCTTGAGGCAGCAGAGACGCTACAACTCGCCCCGAGTCCTCCTGAGTGACAACACGCCTCTGGAGCCGCCGCCGCTGTACCTCATGGAGGATTACATCGGGAATTCCGTGGTGGTGAACAGAACCTCCCGGCGGAAGCGGTACGCGGAGCACAAGGGCCACCGGGGGGAATACTCCGTTTGTGACAGTGAAAGTTTGTGGGTCACGGACAAATCCTCCGCCATCGACATTAGAGGACACCAGGTAACTGTTCTGGGAGAAATTAAAACGGGCAACTCTCCAGTTAAGCAATACTTTTACGAAACGAGGTGTAAAGAGGCCAAGCCCGTAAAAAACGGCTGCCGCGGCATCGATGACAAGCACTGGAACTCCCAATGCAAGACATCCCAAACTTATGTCAGAGCACTGACTTCAGAAAACAACAAACTGGTGGGCTGGAGATGGATAAGGATAGACACCTCCTGTGTGTGTGCCTTGTCCAGGAAAATAGGAAGAACATAAATCTGCATCTCTTTGCTATATAAATTATTACTTTAAATTATATGATATGCATGTAGCATATAAATGTTTATATTGTTTTATATATATTATAAGTTGACCTTATTTATTAAACTTCAGCAAATCTACAGTATATAAGCTTTCTCTCTCAATAAACAAGAGCAAAGGGTGTGTGCCTCTGCTGTGGGCAACTCCAGGTTTTTTTTTTAGACTATGTTTGTGACACTGCTTGTCGGCAGCATACCGTAACCTTCCTGTAAAATCTGTGTAAAATCAGTATTTTTCATTCAGTATTGTCAAACCAGTGACTGTCATTTAGTAAACTTGTTAAAAATCAGATCAATGCCAAGAGTTGTGTACATATTTATAATCCCTGCTCTATACATTCACATTTAATTGGATGCAGTGTTGGCTCCTCACCACCAAAACAAAAATGGACCAAAATATGTGTTGTAGCCTGCAGATGATGTCAAATTTACAGGCATTGGGTAGCCCTAAAATAAAGTTTCTGTGTATTATGCCAGTTTTGCCAGTGAAATTACCATTTTCCCTCTGTTAGCATTGCAGAATGGCTGCTAATAATCCTGCGACTTCCACTTGTGTTTTTGGAGCACATTTGTTTTGCAACTGTTTCTAATGCTGCCAGTGCATCATTGAAAAACTATGATAAAAATCTAAAATATTTGTAGCCGAAACTTACTGAAGCCAAGAACCAATCTAAATGGATCATTAATATAATACATAAAAGATGGTTTATTGTGACCAGCCTCTTCCTCCTCACACGAATCAATTGTCTCCTGCTTGTGTTGTTGGATCATTCTTCTCTGTCTGAGTTTTTAAATTAGAAACAAAGCTGGTGGTGTCTTAACCTTATAGAGAGCCCTTGGCTTGCAAATTGTACTAAAGGAAGATATGATATCCTGGCATGGATATCAAAGCCACACACCCGTATGAAGCCGTTCTTCTCCTCAGCAAGCCATTCTCTCCATCTTTCCCGGGGGGAAAAATGTGTTGAACTGCTCGAGAAACCTGGTGCTGCACACAGGAACGTGAAACGGATGGTGGCTAAAATCCATGTAGTCTGTAGTTACAATGCTCTCCTCAATTAAACAGATGAGTCGTTACTTAGGACAGACAGATGCACTAGTATTTACCTCAAACTCTTCTCTGGATTGTCATGTAGCTCCACTGGGGACAGGAATAATGGCACTACTTGAAGAGATGGCCCATTACACATTAGCTGTGTAATGCCCTGGATGGGATCCCGCTCCCATGAAGTAAATGAGAGTTCATGGCTAGGAACAGAATTCAGACTGGACTGCATGTTATCTGTGTCCAGACAGATCCAACCCACAGCCAGGGCTGGAAAATAGCAGCCATCCCAAAAGTTTTAGAGCTGCAGTGTGTGTGAGGGTTTTACACCACGGCTTTCACTGCCGCAGCGTGTCCAGCACCACCAATGAAAACGAGAGCAGAGCGCTCAGACACGAGGCTGCAGGACACCTTTGTTCACGCAGCTTTCACTCCTGGAAAACCAGCTTCAAACCTGCAAGAGGCCGTGAAAGGCAGCAAATTGTGTGGTCTCCCCTAATCCCTCACACAGAGCGTTGCACACCATAAAACCTCCAGGGAACTGGACAGGTTGCCTGTGAGGCCGAGCGCTGGAGCAGTCGTGTCTCGGAAAGCCAGGCTGGAGCATGTGGGTAGGCCATAAGCAAAGCTTTTGAGAACCATCTCAATTTTCAGCATGAGGCCAGGGTATTTACCTCACAGGAAATATCATCACCTCGCAGCACTAAATCCTAACTTTGCTTCAAGCAATAATAACTTCAGAGCTTCAAAACCGAGGCAGTCGTTAAAACGAAAGAGAGGATGTAATATAACAAGGAACTCAGCATCTATAGATCTTACTAGAACATTTCTCATTTCTTGGCAAGCATTTAGAAAAAACCACCCCAACCCCACAGCACTTTTGCTAGTTTTACTAGTAGGAAAGTTTAGGTTTCACCTAATTTTTTTGGCTTGGGGGGATAAGCATATTTTTTAGAGTCCTGCCCCACTGGATTTTTTTGCAAGTTAAAAGCTTAATTTTACACCCTGAATTCCCAATTAAAGATCATTTGCAGATGCTGGGAGCAATTGAGAGCTGATATTGTCATGGATCATTAACTTTAGAGATCTCCTTGTTTCACTAAGCCAGATAGGTCTATCTCTATGTGAGGAGGTAAGAAGACCAATTAAGCTTGGTTAAATCCCATTAATCAGAAATTACCTTGTTCCTGCAGTGTGAATGTCACTTCTGTTTACATCACTGTAAATTCAGAGAAATTCTATTGAAGACAGGGGAGAAAATGTAGCTTTATAACAATGTAAACAACATCAGAGTTGATCTTAATACCTTTATTTCTGCTCACTGAAAATCAAGGGGGTGTTCATTCTCCAAAGGTTCAAATGAAACCATTTGTCATTTTCCACTGTAAATCAAGTAACAGGAACTGGTCTTTGACTCTTGACTTTAACAAGTATTTTACAAGCAGCCAGCAAAAATGTCTCAGAGTAAATGTGCCTGTCATCTGAAACACACGAGATGAGAAAGGAGCATGGTGTGTAAGGTTATTAGACCGGCTGCCTCTTTCCCACCCCAGGAAAACAATGAACGGAAGTGTTACCCTCTGGATCTGATCCAGCTTCCACTAAATTCGACGGAAAAAAAAAAAATCTCACCTTCTCCGGTGGAAGCTGGATCAGGCCCCAAGCGAAGAAAAACCTGCAGATCTCAACCAGAGAGCAAAGCAATCACACACATCAGCAACACGTCCCTGTAAATCCTCTGTACGCATAAGATGCTGTATAATTTTGTAACAAGTTTGTAAACAAAGCCTGTAATAAATTTGTTAAGGTCTAATTCTGTTTTCGCTGTAGCTGGGGATGGTTTTATTGTCAGCTTTGGTCATGGCACAATGAATTCAAAATTCCTATCCAACTTCTTTTTGTATGTGTTAAGTAATTAAGTAAAATATTCAGCTCGCAATGCCAGTTTAATTTAAGCATTCTAAAAATCACTTCCATTAGGCAGCTCAGATGCTCTGTCAATATTGTTTTGCCAATAGATTTTTATAAACGCACATTTTATTTAGATTTTCTCCCAAATGACCAAATGCTATTCTGAAATTGCCTGTCTGTGGCAAACTGTATTTTCTCCACTTTTTTTCCCCCTAGTTTTTTTCCAGTCCATTTAGTAACAGCAAAAAATGCTCCACTGAGGTTTTGGGAAACCATCTGCATTTATTTTATCACCTTTGAACATGTGTTCAGGAATGAAGTCTGTGCAGAGAGTTTACTGCTACCAAGAGATTTGTGCGGCTGCACCAGGAAGAAACTTTGACTGGACTGTACAGAGTGTGTGCTCAAAACCACTCTGCTCATACTCTGTTATTTCCATTCTTTAGCAACCCGAGGCTTTGCATTGTGTATCTGCAGACAATACCAAACAGGAAACGAGCCTGATTGGGAGTTTCAAAATTAAAAATTTCGCGATAACGACCTGCTATTTCTGACCTCTCAGCGAACGCGCTCAGCGATGTAAAGCCCAGGACCATTCCTCCCATTTAATAGAAACATTGTGGCAAAATCAGTGGGATTCTGTGTCCTCCACGCTTGGTAAGCGTATGTAATTCATCCTGCATGTGGGGCAGGGGGAGGAGGAAGAGGAGGAGGAGGAGGGCAGGATAATAAGCACTACAGCTTGTGAGAAGTAAAAGGCTGTGCTCCGGCTTGGAGCATTTTAAATTGTGGAGGGGTTGTTCTCTGAAATGCTTTGTCTGTATTTTGTTACAGCAGATGGCAGAGTGACGAAGCAAGCACAGATGTGGTGTAAAAAAACCAGGCAGCACGAGGATAACAAAAAAACTTTCCCGGGAAAGTCGGGCATTCACTGCCACTGTGGGTCCATGCAGTTCTGGGCAGGTTATTGCAGAGCTCAGCAGGGACGTGCCTCGTTTAATTATTTAACTAAGCTCTGTGGGAAAAAAAAAAAGAAGAATATTTTTCCCTGAAATTCATTACATTCATGAGCTGTATAATTTTCTTTGTTTGTTTGTTTGTTTGAGATTTTTTTTGTTTGTTTTTTTGTAATCTCTAGCTGCTGTGGTACCTCTGACGAACAACAAGTGGTAATGCTTTGCATGAATGTCCCCAAATACAGATTTCTCCTTTGTTTTAGTGCTGAGCTTTGAAGCCAGCGGCACCTGAAAGCCATACTTTCACCACGGAACTGGCCGTTTGATGCCATGACCTCGTGTTTCCGGACATTTTGATCACAGGGTCCTATTTTGGAGCCCTTACCCACAGGATTAGGTGAGATCAAGACCAGGCTGCTCTAAATCCTGGTTGAGAAGTGACTGTGTACACAACAGCCGAGGAGCAAAGAGAGAGTGAGGCATCCCTGTGCCATCTGTGCATCCACCTTCACACATCTCCTGCTCTGATTTCACTCTTGAGCTGTGAGCTGCACGATCAAGGGCTGGTGACCAGGGGTTTCTTTCTGCATATCCAAGGGTTCAGATGCCCAGGAGATCACAGAATCATAGAATTTCGGGGTTGGAAGGGACCTTAAAGGTCATCTCATTCCAACCCCCTTTCACTAGACCAGGTTGCTCAGAGCCCCATCCAGCCTGGCCTGGAACACTGCCAGGGATGGTCTTTGACACGAGGACAATTTCTCAGTTGACATAAACACTCCTTGCATGAATCTGGGCACACCTTCTGTAAGAGGCTGCTGTGGTTGCAAGCATGTTGACTGACCCTGTCCAAAACACAGCACATTGTCACTCTCTACCTGTGTCACAAAGAGCGGGGAGGATCACTGATAGAACAGCTAATTCACCCAGGGGAGGCTAATAAGGAAAACAGTAGCACGGTCCTTTCGTCTGAGCAAAAATATTTCCATGGAGGGTTTGAGAAAAGGAAAGTAAGTGCTGATAAAAACAGGGAGTCACAGAATCACAGAAGAAAGGGACAAGGATCATCGAGTCATAGCTGTTGGGTGGCAAACATCTCACAGAGACTTAGGAAAGCAAGGGAGAACTCAGCTGTTCAACCGTAACATCAGATGAAAGGCTCTTTCCTGCTATGATAAGGGTTAAATAAATACCATTATATCATCTGTAGCAGTAATTCAAAAAGAAAACGAGCCTCTATTAATTGGGGTTAATCCCACCGTGGTGATGAGGAATTAACCATGCTCGCTGAGCACAGATGATGAAGCCTGGCTCTCAGTTACCCCGTGCAGCCCCTGTTTTCAGCACTCAGGACTATGAAGCTGCTAAGTGAGGACAAAATTGGGCTCAGAAGGTATTAAATCCAAATTGAATACATGAGGGGGAGCCTAGGTTGGAAGCATTATCCACCACACAAAACAAGCCAAGTTTTTAACATTAGTTCATAAAAATTGCTCATTATTTTGTCTAGTTCCAGGGATTTGGGTTTTAAAATAAGTTTTGAACTGTCTGGTATGAGCAGTACACATATATTTAGCAGCAATTTACAAAAGAAAGAAACCCTGTAAATGGAAGTATGCAGTAAAATACTGTGTCTAGCACTGTAAATAACCTCTGTTGATTCTTATTTATGTTCTCAGTGTCTCAGAGAGGAATTTTAATACAAATCTTGATTTTGTTTTACACATCATATTTTGTAAAATAACTACCTCAAACTACTGCTTGTAGGTGTTTGTGGTGTGCAAAGCTTGTGGATAATGAAGCAGAAACATGGCTCTAAAGCTGCTGGGCTATGGAAGAGTTGCAAGTCCCACATTTGTACAGTAGAGAGCGAAAACAAACGTGTGAAAGAGAAAGAATGGGTTTCTCAGGCTCAGAGATTAAATATGTTTTAAAATATCGAATGACAGCTTTTGTCAAGTTATTACAAATATCTCGAGTCAGATTTGTATGTGACACAGCCCACTGCTCATGTGCAGCATAATTTTTTTTAATCTTTGTTATTGCACAAATCTACTAAATGTGATTCCCATTAAGTTCAGAAAACAGAAATTTGCTCATTTCCACACTGCTGACAGAGCATTCAGAATAACCCCAATAGATGAGCCAAATCACAGGTCAGAGCATGATCCCTGAATTTACGTCCTAAGGAAAAAACAACCATGAAGGAATTTTTTCTGCAGAGAGTGAGAGTTCAGCTGCCACGGTCACAGCGTCTGTGCCATGATATCACATGTTTGAAGACCTGGGGAGGTAGAATCTGGTCAGGTGCAGAGCTGATGAGTAGAAGAAGCGGGATGGATGGGTAATTACTACATTGCTTCCTTGATAACTGGATCCCTCAAATGCATAAAATGCAGCCATCAGGATCCCCCTGATCTCAGGATCTGACTCAGAGGCACATATTCCCTAGGTCAGTAATCCTGGATTCCTGAGACTTGGCGTCAGGACATGGTACTTGTCCTAGGCAGGGGTGAAAGTGAAAAAAAACCCTTCTCCCACCATAATCAGATAACAGCAATTATGAAAAAGGGAGTTCTCATGGGAACAGTTTTGTCTCAAACTCCCATGGCTTTTTTTAAATATTTTTTTTCTCCACAGAAATGGAAGACATGGTTTTCTGAGAAAGGCCTGCTGCCTGTAGTTTTCTCAGAGGGATACGAGGGCGCTGGAGAACAGGACTCAGGCAGAAAGAGGAAAATTCTCATTTAGTAGAGTTATTCAGTGATCTATTTTCCCTTCACTACAAAATTACGTGGTGAAGTTTCCTGGTGTAGATCCTGCTGCAGGGAGAGTTTGCGTGTGAGTGGCAATGAAAGGCACCACAGCACCATGGCTGGATTGAGGAGAGGGCTCAGCAGCCCCTGTGGCTCTTTCCTGTCTTTCCCTAAATGCCAGGGACGCTCAGGGGTGTCAGTGGCATAAAAATGGAGAGCAGTAAGAGAGAGAATAGCTGCAGGACACACTTCCCCATTCAAAAAGACAGCATGAGGGCAACTCCATCACCTCAGAGGCTGATCCTGGACGGGTCCTTCATCTCCTTCCATGGGATCTCAAAGAGAAGGACCCATAGTGCCACCTTGTAAACCAAGTTTAAGAAATATCAAGGCAATGCTGCAATGGTCTGGACCTGGTTCACACAGAGTGAAAGGCAAAATCTGGTGGGATTTTTTTTTTTTTTAGCAATATTCACTCTTGAACCGTTTATTTGCAACCAGAATGTACAGGAAAAAAAAGTGATGTGAAGAGTGGAAAGTGTCTAAGTCACACACACAGCTAATAAATACTCAGCTTTATTCTGATCTCACGCAGGTTTAATGTCTGACTTCAGTGGGATTAGTCCCAGTTTTTACTGATACAATAAAGCTTGGAATTACATCTGTGACATTTTAAAGCAGGTGGTGGGCTCTGCACTAGCTCAGACTCTCAGTTTCTGTGTGCCACGTAGCTGCTGCCCGTGTAGCTCCGTGATGAATGCCGATGGAATGATTTAATGTGATAGATTATAGGGGCCTACCCTTCTGTGCTTTAAATTACATCTGCCCTGCATGGAGGGATATTGTTGTCGGATCTCAGACTGCCTCAATGCAGCTCCCCAGGCAAACCCCACGGGCTTTCCATGGCACCAGCTAAATTGCCTTCCCTGAGAACCACGATGCAGAGAGTTCAGAATTAACTCTGATTATTGCTTCAGATGAAACTTCAATGGCCTTGTCTTGCTTGTAGAAATGATGAGGAGCCACAGTTAGATTTGCAGATACGGCACTCAAAATTAAACTCTGAAATCCGGGAAGATGAAGACAGAGTGTGCACACTGCAGGCTTAGTGAAGATGCTCTTGTTCAAACTAAACCAAACTGCTTTAGACAACTGCAGTGTATTTGGAGCAAAGACAAAGATCCCAGTCCTGCTGAACAGTGGTGCCCAAGGGAGTTTCTTTCTAATTCACCAGAAGTTTTGTGTTTTGGCTTTCCCAGGCATTTTTCAGTAGGTAAATATGGAGTAGAATTAACACGACAACTTTTACTACATTAGAAACATTCCAGAACTATAACCTGAAATAAACTGAAATGATTCATTGTGGTTAAGCATCACATCCTGAGTTTTGAAGCCTTTACCAGCCTTCAATAATGACTCAGTTTGCAAATACAGTTTGACTTCTTGGCTAGGAAATTTTGAGATTTTTCTCTTTATCTGCTTTTTCACAACATCTTCATAATACTGAAGATTTTACAGTGCCTGAAGTGTCCACTTCTGTCAGCCCTGAGGTCATCCATTATTCCACTAAGTGTTTACTAAATATTCCATTGCCCCAAGCAATTACTTGCTCCGTGGGACCAGAGCAGGCTCCATAAGTGAAGAACTACAGCTCAGGAGGTGTGAATACAAAAGCTGACATCAAGAAATTCACTGGAAAGCCAAAACTGAAGTTTAACAAAGACAACTATAGAGGAGAGAAAAAGAAATTGAGAAAAAAAAAAATCCAAAAGTTTGCAATATCTTAGGGATAAAAAATCAGCTGACCTTTGATAATAGCAGTAATTCTTTTTTTTTTCCTCATAGGGTTCATCCCTCTCTGATTAGTGCCTTGTAAAATCCATTCCTTTCCCATCAAAGTAAAATCTAATAGCTTGAGCTGAAATACTGCTGTCAGGGAGATTTTCGTGCTTGAAGCATTCAGTGGGTCTCTGCTAATAGTCTCTGTAGGAGTGGTTTATAGATCCATTCTCCAAAAAAAAAAAACCCAAAAACCAACAAACAACAATCAGGATTTCCTGCGAGCCAGTTCCATACCTTGTTCTGCATTACAGTGGATTTAGCTCAGCCAGCCTGCTTGCACAGGTCTTGATCCAAAATAGCCCTTATGTCCAGTTTTACAGGAAGAATAGCTGTCAGGAAGCTGGTAACATCAACCCTGTGCTTAAAGCTGAGCACACACTCAAATGTGCTTAGAGACCAAGGTAATAATAAGGTTCATTAGCGATTTTATTCCTGGAAATAATAGCTGTTCATTAAAAAAACCCAAATGGAACAATAATATGATCAAACCTCATACTTCTTATCCTATAAATTTTGCTTAAAAATCCTAAGATAAAAGGAGTACAAAAGATAATCCGTAAACATTTAAGATCTCATCCAAAGATCATGGAATTTTGCATAAAGCTTCAAAAAATTTCTAGTGGGTCCTGAATTATGTGCTTAATAATTGAACCATGGTTAATAAAATGCCGTGGATTTATAGGACAAAGAGAAGAACACACCAAATAAAACTGATCATTCATTGCTTTTAGAAATCAGAGCACAAAATTAGCAGTAAAGCATCTGGCAGCACTTCACAAATTCTTACTTCAAAAAGTCATTCAAATAGACTTGGATAGGGATGTGGCCTCCTGGACGGGGTGCTGGGGAAAGGGAAATCAGTTACATGCAGAGATAATTGGAAATGCCAGGGGAAGAAGTCGTTCCATGAGTAACTGTGAAAACAGCTCTAGACCTGGGGTGGTTACCGAGACCACCTCAGTGCCTTAGGTGCCCACCCCAACTGGACATTTCCCTCCTAATGAGAGGTGGGACAGCAGCACTTTTTGAAAGGTGCTGAGGAAACAGAAAATGTTTTAGGTAATGATCTGAGATTACTTCCTCCTTGCCTCGTGAGTGTCACTCATAGAGTTGCTTAGAAGGCTGCTACAACTGCAGATGGATATTTTAGTGACATTTGTTTCTCTGAATTTATCCCTCCTACCAGTTATATGCCCCATCCAAGCCCTGAGCAAGTTGCTACAATGAGGTCCTGAGACCTTCCAAGTCCTTGGTAGATTGGTCCAGAAATTTATGGAAGATTTAAGGCAAGCACACAGACTTAAATGCTGTTTAATGTCATCCTCGATGTCAGGATAGGTGAGCATCCCTCACTGTGGACATCCAGAGGTGTTAAAATAAAAGGAAATGCAGGTGGCAAAGTGCTGTTAAGACAGCACTAACACTTGCTTTCAGATCTCTCTTCCCTCCCAGTTAATTTCTTGTCCTGGATGGAATGGCCCTGTTTCCTAGGGACTGGGCAAATGCCACAACTAATACAGAGAAGTCCATGAGGTTGTGTGCCATGTAGTTAAAGAAAAGTTCCCATCTCGGACACAAGAAACTACTGAATCTCTAAAAAAAAGCCAACAAAAGCCAACCAGTTCTAAATGAAAGTTGATCTTTCAGGGTCCTCTTCAGAATAAACCAGATTTCTGTTCTTTTCTGTCCTGATAAGTTCTCCAGATTAATAAGTCTGTCACTCACATGTGAGGGACTCTAAGGAAAGGTGGCCAAAACCAGACTGTGAGATGAATTATTCAGCCAGCTGGAAACAGCTTGTATGCTGCAGGCTGGGCATCCCTGTCTTAGGGAGTGGTGAATTCCATCAAAGTCTTAAAAAGAAGGACAAAAAGAGGACACACACTCCTTTTCTGTCAGGATCACAAACTCATGTGCAGACCACTTTGTCTCCTAACCTCATATGCACTGACAGACTAAAAGCAGGAACTACCTGTGAGGAGAAAGGGTGTTGGATTAATTGAGAGAGATTTCTGGGACTCTGAGAGTCAAGTGCTCAGAAAACATGAATGTAGCCCATAAAGAAATTAGTTTTCGCTTAAAATAATAAAAAATAAAATAGTTAATCACAGGCAAATATATATTTATATAGCCATTAATTCCCTTTTGCCCCACGTGATTTTAAACTTTTTTTTTGTGGACCTACTCTGCAAATCCAGAAGGCTCCCATGGGCGGAAAGAATTGTCCCTAGGATGGTTTGCCCACAAATCCCAGTTAGGTAAAGGAAAGTGGCATAGCCTGAAAAGCACAAGGCCAGCATTACAAATTAAGATGTTCTGTCAAGAGGAAGTCCCAGGTGCTTTCAGCACAAGTCTGAGCTCGGAAAATGAACTTAAAGTTGTCAACACTGACCAAAAATGAAAGGGGTCATGGGACAGTGTGCACAGGAGATGGAAATCCCAGGGCAAACAGCTTCAAAGAGTGAAACGAGAGGGGAGAGAGCAAGGAGGGGGGAAGAGACAACTTCTTTGGACATTTGGCAGTGGGGACAAAATGCCAGTCCTCAAATGTGCAGTTTACAGTAGAGATGATGAATTGGGTGCAAGACAATCACCCATTCCCGGGCAGGGGACAGCATAAACCAGCTCTGGAAGACTGACTAAGGTTAAGCATTAGTTGAGGCCAAGGAGCTGAAGGCCACCCACGCAGATCAAGTGGGAAAACGCTAATGGGAAAGACATTTTGGGAGTTAAAATATAACTGATTCCTTAATCTGGGAACACAGAGCTGCAAAATAACAGCTGTACAGCAAGGCAGAACAAAGTTTTCTTCGGTGGTTGAGTGAAAGGTGGTTCAATGGAAAGACACTGCTTTATCAGAACAGGCCCTCAGCCAGGATGGCTACGTGTGGAGAGAGGCAGGGTCACATTCCTCTGAGATGGCAGCACAGCTCTGTCCCACAGGCCAGGGCAGCAGTCTTCAAAGTAACAATGAAATATTAGACGTTTTAAAAGGATTTCCCACTATATTGATGTTGTTCCCATAACACAAGCCAAGGAGTAGGAAGGCAGCACATCAAAACACATTTGCGTGCACTTGGGAGCAGGTGTCTCTGCTGTACCAGATAATGCTTTCTACTGCCCATAAAGGCAACATTTGGGCTGTGAGTCCATGGAAAAATCTTCCTACGGCACCTGCACCCAAAGCAGGATGATGAGAAAGCAGCCTCCATTGCTGATGGTGTTTGAGGTAATTAACAAAACCCAGGGTCTTGTCGGATCCTGTAGGGATGAACGCTCCCATTCTGCCCCAGTGCCCAGCCTGACTAAGGACAAAACCTTTCAGGATCGCTGTGGCTGTCCATGAGCTAGCAGTGTCCCGGGGGGCCAAAAAAGCCAATGGAATCCTGGGCTGCACTGGGAAGAGCATTGCCCGCAGGTCAGGGAGTGACCCTGCCCCTCTGCTCAGCCCTGGGGAGGCACATCTGGAGTGCTGTGTCCAGTCCTGGCCTCCTCACGACAGGAGGGACACGGAGCTCCTGGAGCGGGTCCAGCGGAGGCTGCGGAGATGATTCAGCGACTGGAGCACCTCTGACAGGGAAAGGCTGAGGGAGCTGGGGCTGTTCAGCCTCGAGAGGAGACCCAGCCGAGAGGGGACCCCATCCCTGTCTGTCAGGGTCTGCAGGGAGGGCTCAGAGCAGGGCCCAGGCTCTGCTCCGTGGGGCCCAGCAATGGCACCAGAGGAACGGGCAGGAGCTGATGCCCAGGAAGTACCACCTGGACAGGAGGCAGAACTTCTTTCCTGGGCAGGGACCGAGCCCTGAAGAGATTGTCCAGAGAGGGGCTGGAGTCTCCTCCCTGGGGATATTCCAGAGCTGTCTGGACACAATCCTGTGCCACGAGCTCTGGGAGGGCCCTGCTGGAGCAGGGAGGTGGCACCAGATGAGCCCCTGTGGTCCCTTCCAGCCTGGCCCATCCTGGGATTCTGGGATTCTGTGAGTGTAGTGGCTGACCCAAGGCAGAGCACAGACTGAACTTTGCTACAATTCAACATTGCAGAGCACTCCTGCATTTCAGTTCAGAAGCACAACTCACACAACAGAGGCAAGATGTGGCTGTGATTGTTGCAAGGAGTTAAATATTCATCTGTCAGCAGCATCTCTGCTTGAGACTGAGCACTGAAAACACTTAAAACACCACAGAAATATCACAGGCCACAAGATCCAGGAGACTGCAGGCTCAGGAGCCTGAAAACACTCTTAGCACTTCCCAGGCATCACGTTTTGTAGCAGCACAGGCTAGAGGCACTGATACTGCCTGCATCTCTGCATTCTCATTTCTGCCAGCTCAGTGTTCCCCGCTGTTGCAGCTTTTAGATTTTTCTTTCAGCCTGTGTTACATGACAAAGGCAGAACAGTGACAACTTCTTGCAGTCTTAATAGCTCTCCCTAAATCCCCTGCAAAGCCTGGCAGAGGCACACAGCAGAAAAAGCTTGTCATCCTGCAGCGTAAACACTGACTGCTCTATGACGTAGTAGCTACTACACACATTTTTCCCTGGGATAAGCTGTTGGCATGCCAGAGGAAAAGGGTAGGTTGTGAGCTTTCTTATGAATTTCCTGCAGATTAACCACATTCATACAAGACTGTGTAGATCCCCTGCTGCTACATTAATTTGCAGACAAGCCTGTCAGTTCTTTCAATTAAAACTTCTGGTTTGTGATGGAAATCAGGCTTTCAAATTTACTTCCTTTTCTTGAAAATACTATTCTTTCTTACTCTGAAGTTATTATTCCAGTATCCACATTATCCCAGTGTTATTGGATATTACCCTTCAGGAACTAGTTTTAAACCATTCAGTGGCATCCAGATTTTTAGCTGACTTAATATGGGATGTACCAAGGGTGGCAACATTTACTGCTGCTGTTTAGTAAATCAGTGCATGACAGAGATCTGAGAATTGACATCTGTTTGACACATCACATTTCTTTTAGCTACTGTGCCTCTTATTACCTTCAGCTGCTACCTCTGCCTTGTATTTTCAAATCCAAGACTGCTGCAAAATGAACTTTATTTATGCAATAAACAGGGCACCTGTCTTGCACCTGTTTTAAGCATTTACCAGTGGCAGTGAAGCACTGAGCTGCCTGAGCTGCAGAGAAAAACAAAATTTTTTTTTTCAAATTGCAAGAGAAGGAGCCTTCAGAACACTGCTTAACCACTGTAATCTGGCAAAGTGCTGCATCCTGGAATAGACCCTGCTCTTCACTACTAAAGAATAGAGACAATTTTCCAAAGCTACTGGCATTCATACTAGCAAACAATGCGTTACAGCATTTTCACCACGATCAAACACAAAAGAAAAGTCAGACTTACCTCGGGGTGAGCCTTTTTGCATCACGCGTGTGAGATGCAGCTGCGGAAGGAGAGGGCTGTGGAAAAGCAGGACAGGTACTACCCAGAACAGGCACCCAGCAGTCAGCACTTGCAAAATGGCTACGGGAAGACTGGAGCAGCTCAGCTCTGCAAGACTTAAAGGGCCAGATTTCCACAAGCACACTGGGGCAAAAGCCTCCGCCAGAGCAAAATCCCCCACTGGGAGAAGGCAGGCCCTGCTCGTGGAAATATTTAAGCATGTCCTTAACCCTGAGCACATGAGAAGTGCTGCTGACTTCGGTGTGTGCGGTCCCGTGCAAGCCTGCAGGGCTCAATTCACTGACAGGCACAGAGGTACCCGGGCAGGGATGCTCCTGCAGAGTGCTTGTTACAGCCTCATCACCAAAGGAGCCAGGTACCATCACTGGTGAGTTACTCTGACCAGTGAGCAGTGTTAGGATACATTCTAGTCCAGAAAGAAAAGAAAAGAAAAAAAATAATAAAAATGCGCCCTAAAAAATCTCAAATTATTGCAACGAACATTGCTCATGTATACTCTCTGTTATTTTGTTTTTTCAGCATAATACCCACAATACATGCACCTCTAAGTGAAACAATTCCAGAGCACTTTGGACCTCTCAAAATAAGTGAAAACAACCTCAGTTACACATTTAGAGCTCCCCTCTCATCTCTCACTGGAATCATGGAGTATCAAATATTTGGAAGTGAGAGCAGAAACAACCCAATGACAGGGCACAGGAGATTTTGAAGGCACAAGACACCAAAACAGTACCAGAGGGTCTCAAAGGAGCGCTTCCCCTTAGCCTTGCTGCCCAAAATTGTCACACCACGGCGGCATGGGACAGCTGGAGCCTGTATGGTGTGCCCACACCTTTGCCCCCCACAAAGGCCCCCAAAACAACACATGTGAAGTTTCTTTTCAGCCATGAGAGGTAGCATCATGACTTTGGGACAGTCAGGAGGGGATTTATGCAGTTATGGAATATGAATAAACAAGTCTGGCCTCAGGTCTGAATTAGCNTCTGAATTAGCTCTTCTGTATCATAGAATAATAGAATCAGAGAATCACAGAATGATTTGGGTTGGAAGGGGAATATGAATAAACAAGTCTGGCCTCAGGTTTGCTCTGAATTAGCTCTTCTGTATCATAGAATAATAGAATCAGAGAATCACAGAATGATTTGGGTTGGAAGGGACCTTAAAGACCATCCAGTTCCAACCCTCCTGAAAAAAAAAGAAAGTTATGGTGTCACTGATGGAATTTATTTGCTTATATTGAATAATATAACTAGTTAAATGCTGAAAGAATTGGAACTGTAGGGATTATTTATATTCCCCCCTGTGATTAGAAGCTAATCTTAGCGATTTTCCTAATGCCATCATTTTCCTCCTGACGCTGAGTTTAGTCTACACTCTGCCACGTTTTCACAAATATGAAATCAACATTAGGGTCAATACTGGAGATATTTTACATTGTAAAGCTTCATTAAATTCATGTCACCAAATAAACCCCTGTATGTGCAATAACTCTGGCTTGCACACATCCCATAAACCACTCATCTTTGATTGCCTCCAGACACAGGGGGCTCTGACCCTCTCAAACATCTCAGCACCACAGGGATTGCCCTGCAGGTTTCATTTGCTGCAGGATGTTTGAGGAAACGTGGTGGGGTTTTTTTTCCCCCACTAATTGAAATGTCCTGGAATGTTGTGAGACTCCTCCTGCTCCTCCTTGCACCACTAATTTGTTTTCTGCCAGTCACCCCTGTGAGGGTGACACCAGACCCCAGATCCCCCTGCTCAGGGGAAGCTGTTCCCACCTCATGCTCTGTGTAGCCGTGTGGGTTGCAGCTCTTTTAAAGTGTGCCATTAGCATGACTGATTACACGCTATTGACATGTCCTGAAAGCTTGCCAGATGTCCCTTAAAATTGGATTCTTAATGAATATCTGGGCCTGAACCTGATTTTTCTTATGCTGCTTTCACACTGGAGCAGCAGCAATGTTGGAGTGAGATTGGAAGGGATCCATGGGCTGAATCCTACACCCAAGAACAACCATGAAGAAAATCAGGTGGGGTGATGGATGTTGAACATATGGCAACTGGAACCTGAATTCTGCATTTGATATCACACAATTCAAACATTACTAATAGGGTAAGCATTCATGCATCCTGCAATCAATTAATGGGGCTAAGTTTATCATCCCAAGACTTATTAATAATAGAAATTCAAAGGCAATCACTTAAGGGGACTTTTTTTATACCCTGCCATTAAAGCAAATGTTCCTTGTAAGGCATTAATACAGGTAGGAAGAATTTGCTATACAGGGATAAGAAAACCAGACAAGAAATGTTCCAGCGATTGTTTTAAATATCTCTGGGTGAGGTAGCAGATAAACAGGGCTAAGGAACTTCAGAGAGTTTGAAACCTTTTGCTTTCTGAGCCAGACTGGCCTTTCCACAGACACACTCCTTAAAAAATTAGGTACCAAAAGATTTATTAGCTGGAAAGGGAAAAAGTTTGGAAATACTCTTCTTCATTGCTTTAACATAAAGCAACCCAGAGTGTGTGTGTGTCCCTAGACATGAGGGCAGATTAAGATTATTCCATGATAGAACCATGCCTTGACAGAAAAAGCCACTTTATAGCTTGCTTTAAAGTTTGGTTTAATTGTTTAAAAGCTGGATTTGTGCTCCCTTGAATATGTGTAGACATAAGAATTTGATTAAGTAAGCATATACTTTTTTACGGTATTGGAGCTTAAAAATTCATCTTTTGCTGGATCAAATGCTATCAGATGCCACACTGGATACTTACACCCCATATACCTAGTGATGCCTGGTGTGAAACTTCCTGCAGCCAGGGATGTGTCCAACAAGGCTCTGCACACAATGGGTGTGCTGTTCAGCACACACTTGTCTGGTGGCTGTTTTAGATAGTGTGAAATTGCCTCTTCACTCATTTCCAGAGGTAAAAAAGGTTTCTGTAAAGCCCTGCTGGTTGAAAAGCAGCACGATAAGGAAGCAGATAAAGTAGCCGGCAGCAGAAACCTGCATTATTTGCAACAGGAAAAGTGAGGAAGCAAAAGAAGTGGTCCTGATGGAGAAAAACAAGAGGCTAAGGAAGAGATTTCCTGTCTAGTGAAGACAATAGTCACTTGCTGGAGAAAGCAGAGAGGAGCAGACAGCAGCAGGAGAAATGTTTCCAGGGGTTCTCACAGAACTGGAACACAGAGTTTTCTTTGGCAAGTGAATTTGCCGCGAGAGCCAAATGTCTTCAGAAACAGCTTATCCTCTGGTAGCTGTCTTTTGCTCAAACTCTCTAAAAAGGCATCTGTAAAGCACTGTGAAGCATGAAGCCGTTCCAAGCGCAATCAGTTAGATAAGGCAGCGTCCATTCCGACTCAGCCACTTGTTCTGACAAGGTTGGTAATTCCAAGCTCTGTGCGGCAGAAACTGCAGGCTGCCTCCTGCACGGCAGGGCGTCAGGGGTTGGGAGCTCATCTACAGGGCAAGTGGTTTGGCAAGAACTCAGCCAAGATGCAAAGACTAAAGGGAAAGCCCTGCTCTGAGACCTGCAGGGCTGACCTCAGAGCCCCATATCTAGGAATGCTGGACATTTTTGCTGGGAGAAAGGGAGAAAGCACCCAGTGGAGAAGCAGCAGTTGCCTACAAGGTGTTTACCCACTTGCTTTGTGCATCTAATATTTGATGGGAGGAGGGAAAAGGCTGAGGGACGAGAAACACCTGTCTCTAGCATTTCTTTCCACAAGGAAGAGCCTTTCTTCAAGGGCATACATCAAAGTTCCCAGATAGTTGCATTTTAAATCCGTTCCTTACAGGGCAATGATCTGATGGAAGAAGAAAGTCTCTGGGGACACACTGGCTCATGAGAGGAAATTAATGAATGGCACACAGCTTATACACTGCTGGTTATGTCCTTGTTTGTCAGCTACCAGCAACACAGGCAATTAGGAAAATTCAAATCCTGTTGAAGCCTGGACACTGGTTGCCAATTTGGCACCAGCCCCCCTGCTGTCAGGTCTTAGTTGACAAAAAGTCCCTGTTTTAGAGTGACTCAAACATTTTATCTCTTGTATGTTTTAAATAAATTATGAAAAGCATGTGCAACAACAACAACAAAATGTACTAGAATATTTTCATTATTACCTAAGTGAACTGGGGGTCAGGGTCACGTATTCTATTTAATACAGCACTCAGGTATCATTTCAAGAAGACAAGTGGAATAAAACAAGAGTCATTTGAATCAGGATTCTAAGGCTCTACTTATAAGAAAATTTACACACGTTTAGCTTCACACAGTGAAGCAAAACCAGTGTGTGGCTACTCTGATCACAGGTTTTAAATGATATCTGGGGACTTGGTAGGGTTAAACCCCCATTTGCTGCCTGAAATGGAACTGCTATAAAAGTGCTTCACATGTTGATCCATAAAAACCATAGACTCATCACAGAATCACAGAATGGTTTGGGTTGGAAGGGATCTTAAAGATCATCCAATGCCAGACCCTGCCCTGGGCAGGGACACCTTCCACCAGACCAGGGTGCTCAGAGCCCCATCCAGCCTGGCCTTGGACACTGCCAGGGATGGGGCAGCCACAGCTTCTCTGGGAAACCTGTGCCAGGGCCTCACCACCCTCACCGGGAACAATTTCTTCCCCATATCCCACCTAACCCTCCTCTCTTTCAGAGTGCAGCCATTCCCCCTTGTCCTGCCTCTCCAGGCCCTTGTAAATAGCGTATCTTTAAAATTAAATACATAATTTTAGTAGGAATCCTACAGCCAGCCCCATAATGAGAGGAAGACAAAACAATTTATGCTCTCTTTAAAGAAGGAAACCATGGAAGCTTCTTGTTTATTGTGAGGGGGACTAGGAATCCACCTGGAATTTATTTATCTGTTTGTTTATTTATTTAAATTTATGTATGACTGGCATTTCATGATCAAGAGCCAGCGGTTTCCCTGTCAGACAGGGCAGGGAGCCAGCTCAGGATCACCGCACCTCAGAAGGCCGCATTTCTGCCTTCCCGCCACGTGCACGGTTACCAGAACAGAAGATGTGTTCCCACTTTGCCTATTCCAACTTTCAGCACTCCAGTTCGATTCCTTTTCCCCACTCCCCAGGGGACTTATAAAATAATCATGACAATAATCACACACAACAATTGCTTTTGGATACCTCTGTTTCCAAGGCATGACACTGTTTTGGTGGATATTGCAGTGTAATTGGAATGACTCCCCTGTAACATCACTATGGGCAGATTTATTTGTTCAGCACAGAGAGTGAGAGCTCAGCTCCTTCTCGTCGTGCACAGAACTGCCAAAATCATTCCAAAAATAACACAGGTCCTAAGCATCTAAAAATGCTTCATTTTTGAGGTGAAGACACTCTGTCAAGGCTTTCAATCAGTGTTCTGCTTAATATCCTATGTGTTCTGCCTTTTGGAAGTCAAAAGAAATATTTTGGCCTGAAAAGCAGAAAATGACTGTGCATATCTTGGATGACCAGGCCACTTCCAGGCAACTTGGAAGTCAATGGAAAAACTCTCCCTGGCTTTGGTAAGGTATAGGTGAAGCTGCAGGCCAAGGAAGAGTGCAAAGGATTGCCGTGACTGTTCCTGCCTTCAGAGATGATAAAGGGAGTTCTGCAGGGCTTTTGGCTTTCCTGCTCCATTTAAGAGTCTATATTTGGCAGTGGAAAATAGCCCTATTTAGAGAATTTTGTAAACAATGTTAGTTATAGGCAATGAATTTTTTCCATCGCCTATATATAGTTATCTGAAGCTCTGATATGTTCAGGTCAAGAGACAAGAAGCTATTTCATTTTACTTAGGTTTCATGCCACATTGAACTGTTTTAATGGACCATGGAGAAGCAGTTGTCCTCCATGAGCCAGTTTAAAGTGCTTGTCCCTACAGTATTTCTGAGCACACCTAATTTACCAAGGTCAGATTATCTACCAGGGTCAGCCAACCTGAAAGTGTAGCCCCAGGCACACCCAGAGACAAGCTCTGCAACGCCACATCCCAAATGAGCCGGGTGCAGCCTCATGGGTTGCTGATTCTCAGTTAGGAAAGGCATCACAGGAACAAGCAGACAGGCTGTAAACTCTTAGAGTACACAATGCTTCTCTTCTGTTCATTATGAGTACCTTAAACCTCAGAGTCCAAACTAAAATCTAGGGGACGAGGCACTCCATAAACATAAAATGTTGATTTATTAAATGGAAAAGACTCAAGGTGGCAGCAAAGTAATTAAAGGTTTCCACACTATTATATTGAATTATGAAACTCATTGTTTAGGACACCACTGAGGCAAAAATCATAGATCTATACAGGAAATAAAACTATTCATGGGGGCTGTTCCTACTGACAGTTAGCACAATATTTTAGGTGCGTGTCTTGGGTTATGATGTTTCCAGAAGCAGGAAAAATGTTTTTATTTCTTTTTTCATCTCCCTAAGTACCCACTGAGCTGAAACTCAGTGTGGGCTACAGGCCTAGACAGGGTTGGTGGGGTTTTTAAGTCCAGAGAAGTCAGATTTATGTGCAGCAGGCAGTGGAAGTGAAGTCACTTGTCTCAAGACACCAGAGAGCTCAGCAGCAGTCCCAGCTACAGAACCACAGCCTTCAAAACTCCACGGTTTCACTTCCTTAAAAATCTGATATTATCCAAAGGCCTGTGACCGCATCCAGGGCTTTGGGAATCTTTTATGGATGACTAAGTGTTCTCCATTTGGTTACCTTACTGATTTTCCTTAGCATCCAGTGGTTCAAACAGAGAGCCACAATTAACCTTGTGCTGTCTCTTATGTGAAAATACACAAAGTCCTTTTCAGTCAATATTTCTTTGACCCAACAGGAAATATTTCATGTAAAGTATCGGAAAAAGAGGGAAGGCAGGGAAGAACTAGAGCCACAAAACAGCCATGGGAAGACGTGCACCCGCTTTTGTTTCCATCCAGTATCTCATGGAGTACATACAGATTTCAACCGGGATGTGACACCAAGGGTTCCTTACTCCTCTTCTGTTCATTACTCCTTTTCCCACCCCAAAAGCATCCCACAGAAAGGGCCAGATGTAATAGGCTCAGAGAAGAGAGAGGAGGCAGTGAAGGGAAAACAGTGTTCCTCTTCTTAATTCTGTATAAATATTCAGAACAGCAGTTATTTATTAAATGGTTATTAATAAAACAATGCTGTGAGAGTCACAACATTTTTCACAGAATCAGAGGATGCACTGAATAGGAAGGGACCAACAAGGATCACTGAAGTTCAGCTCCTGGCCCTGCACAGGACACCTGAGGGACACAGGTGGGGAATATCACCTGAAGAAGAAGAGTCTAATGATTTTTTTTTTTAAACTTTACTCTGTTCAAAAGCTCCAGGTGCTAAACACACCACAGCAGCTTCCCAACAGCAACATCCAGTTTAATTCCTCTTCTCTTTCACCTATCCTGCTTTCCAAGCCAAGGTTTTTGAGAGTTTCTGATGCTGAATCTCTTTGGTGATCTGCACCAGAATCTGCTGAGAATTTCAGGGATTATGGAATTGCATCATTTGGAGATTTCTATTAAACAGTTAATTGTGTTATTATTGTATTAATTGTTTGCTGAGGTCAAAGACACTTAAATTAGGCAATAAAGTAATAATTTCACCTAGAGTGGCCTATGATAACCTCCCCTTCTCACATGTCAAAGTCCAGTTGTAGCAAGCACTTTCAAGGAGAAATCCCAGATGTTTTTGTTTCTTCTTAATTCCTCTCCGTGTGTTGCTCCGGGCATAGCGTGTGTAGGAGATGTCAGGATTTGCTATTTCCTCTCTTGCCCAACTCTGCCGTGGTTTTAAGGTTTACTTAAGGACATGCTGACCAGTTAGCAAAGATTGTTTGAGTTAAGTTTTGTCAAGGTGCCCGGAGTCTTTCAGGGCAGTGGGTGCTGGGAGTCGGGGAGAGAAAAGGACACTTATTATTTACACGTGCACTCACAGCTCCTCTGTGTTGTGCCTCCTGTCAGTCTTCCATGTCCGAAAAGGGCACACACTTTCCTGGAATTGACTCAGATCCTTTGGATGTGAGGCTTCAAGACGGGCAAATAACTTGTGCTGAAAACACCGCTGAGCTGTGACCCATGGCTGGACACAGAGGATCACACCCTGGGGTGATGTCCAGGTTGTCCTGGCTGAGAGTGCACACCTGAATTCTCTCTTCATCTTTCACGTGCAGGTTGTTCTTGGGAACTATCCATTGCTCCCACATGTGAAATATCCAACCTTCTGTATTTGTCTACCAATTAGGGATCAGAAATGTTCTGACCTGTGCTGCAGCATCAAGCAGCCAGAGCAGATTCTTGCCTGAGAATGCAGACAGATCCATCCACATTGAAACTCCACATCAGCACACCTTACATATAATAATACTCACATCAGAGGGAATGGCACAATAACCAGAATCACAGATTTGTGATTCCGTGAGCTGGTGTTGCATAGAAAAAGTAAAGGCAATCAAACTACAATGCCTGGTAAAGACTGAAGATGTCACTAACCTTTTCATCACAGGGAAGTTGCACAGACTCTGACATTTTTCTCTGAGCAGGCCTCATACAGGGGTCCTGTCTCATTCTTTTATCTCCTGTATCTCATTCACATCCACAGGGTCATCACACAAGAATGACATGGTCCTTTGTAATCACTGAGGAAACAAATCAGTGCAAGGAAGAAAACTTCTTTTTTCCCCTAGAAATTGTAGTGGAAACACCCCAAATTACTGCTTCTAGCTCATGCCTACAATGGGTGAAAAGCAGCAGTAATGAGAGCACTGAACTGGGAAACAGGAGACTGAATTTCTAACAGAGCAACAGGTGACAAGACAGATGAACTTCTCCCAGTCAAGTTCACCCCATAACTCAGTTCCCCACCTATCAAGTGGGAATAGGATGATGTGAGAAGGATGATTGAGAAGGACTGTGGTAGATCTGGCCATGGCTACCTGACTGCTGAGAACAGAGCCTGGTATGGGCACCAGTTGGTCCTGTGGAAGACAATTCCCTCCCTCCCTCTCCAAAAGAAGACATCAAGAGAGACGAGGAACTCCTGCTTCCCTTTATCAGGCAACTCAGGGACACCCAAAATCCTTAAACACTGTAAAAGGGCTGCAGCTCCGGACAGGTTTAAAAAAAAAGATGAAAGCAGACACAGGCACATGGAAACACAAATGACATCCGTTCAGAATTAGCTCTGCCCCTTTTATCTTCCTAAGAAGCCAAGCTGAACTCCAACCTTTGGATTCTCTCGAGGCTTTAGCTCTTCATTAGGAATGAATGGCTGATCACATTATGACAGACAAATGATGGGCAGCAGGAGGGTTTACCGACATGCCTTGCACTCCCACAGTCACTGAGGGGGAAGTCTAATGAGCAAATAACCTGCTGCAACTTTCTACATATTTCCTGTAATTGAGAACTCTTCTGTACTTCGTCTGGAATGCAGATGCCTGTCAGTCACGGGGTCATAAATAGGATTAGGGGCTGTTTCTGAAAAGTCAGGCAACTAGCTTTAGATGCTCAGTTGAAAATACAGATGTTTTCTGGCTGCATGGCTGTTAGGCAGTGGTATCTCCCACTCTGTTCAAGCAGGCTTGCCTGCTAGCTCTGCCCTGAGGCCCCAGGCTTGCAACTGGTGCAGATCCTACTAGGAGTGCAGATCCCTACTAACTTTTGTCTTTGCAATCAGTTGCAAGATCCAAGCCTTAAAAGCAACCTGAGAAATCCAATAAAATAATATAGTCTTCTGAGAACTTTATCCTCTATCCCAGTTATAGCTGCTGTGTGTGACAGAAATGCCTGAAAAAACAGTAATTACCAATATTTAGATATTTTAGTGGCACTGACACATTAATTTCACCAGTACAGTACAAAAAGAAAAGAAAGCTGTTTACCAAAAAAAAGTGGACGTTTTGTTGTGAGGTTTTGTGCGTGTTTGTTGTTTAGGGATTTTTTTGGATGCAGTGTTTAATTACAAGCTGAATTGCTTCTGCAGAGACTGTGAAACTTATATCACTCTTGCCAAAGTACCATGAGCACTTAGGGCAACCAGGAGGCTCTGCCTCACAACTTTGTTGTTCTTCTGCTTGTCCCTTCACCTCCACAACTACATTAGAGCTATTTCTCCTGTCAGTAGAAGCTGTTTCTTCTGCCAGTAAATCTTTTTATTTTAGGGAGGTTCTAAAAGAGCTTTAAGATGCCAACCAGGATCAGGGCTGGTGAGCCACTTCATAAGCATGCAGAAAAAATCCTTCCCCCAAAGAGCAATTCCAGTCTCAACAGCCAGGATACAGAAAGTATAGGATGAGAGCTACTGCAACTTCCTCAAAGTCACAGAGGAGATCAGACCAGGAAAAAAACCTTCACCTCTCACGCCTCTCTGCTGGGCTTGATTTTTTCTTTAGTAGAAAGAAGTCAGTGTTGAAGTTTATTGGTTTCATCCAAGGCAAATTCCACTGGATCCCACCATAATGAAGGTAGGGAGAGAGGATAGATCCAGTTTAATCAGTCTACCAAAGTTTGCAAAACCTTTGCATGGAATGCAGCTGAGTATAAAACCCTTCCATTTGAGCAGCTTACTCAGGATATGCAAACCAGATGGAAGCCTATGCATTACATGAGTAAATGTGCTTCGGATGAGCAAGGAGCCGCGGCCAAAACCATCCAAAGCAATGATATGAGGGAGGTCATTGTCTTCCACTCATCTATGCTAAGGTCACAAAAGCCTCCACAGAGATAAGGGGATGTGGTCAGTGCCCTGAGAGGCTGCCACACTAATTGCAGAGAGAACAAAGGGCCAGGGGATAAAGCACGAGCCGGGGTAAGGGAGCGGCACGGGGTGATGAGGATAAGGCCACAAGGTTATGCAGCAGAGCCAGGGTGAACAAGGCTGCCCGTGTCTCCTGCTAACACTGGGCTGGTCCTGCTGCACACAAGCTCTGCCTCTTTGCGGGTATCACTGTGAAGTGACCGTACCCAAATGCACTCTTTTGACACAGCACACAGAGAAAGGTTTCAGAGGAATAGTTCGTTCTGAACAGTGCTCCTCAGAATGCTTCTGAGATCACTGCCTGTCTCTTTGTCACAGCCAGTCTCTCTGCCTCACACACAGATACCTACTGCATTTACAGCCAAAAAATATGTTGTACCTAACTTCCAGCCCCGCTTGTGGATTTCATTTCCAGACAGCTTATCACGTTCAGCACAAATTCATAGGTTTCAGGTAAAACACACTTAACAAGCATGTTGAGCTGGCAGCTGAGAGAGGACATGGGTACTACCATAAACTTACCCTTGTTTTTCCTTGTTACATTTTCTATTAAGAAGCAGAAAACTATTCAAATGTTGGCGTCTGAGAGACTTGGATGAGTTTTATCTTGAACCAAAAAAAGACACTTGCGTGTTTGCAAGTTTTTCTCCTCACAATGGCCTTTCGCATTTTTTGATGCAGCATCGTTCAAACTGCCATGAAGAATGGTTATGTTTTGTCCTGTAGCTAAGTTAGAAATTCCATCAAGGGTGCACCACTCAGAGCAAACCTAGCTCAGTCCAATGTGGTGTTTCTCTGTCTTCCCCTAACATTCCATTTGCCTCAGCAACATCCTGAAGCAATGAATTCCACTCGTCATACACACTCGAGCAGGAAAAAGGGAACCTTAAATTAGCACAGGACATGAAGTACTTCATACAAAGGGACTTTAGTCACCACTAGGTGTTTCCACACACAGCTAACAGCAATAAGGTCTAAGACACGTCCATGAATTATTTTTATGTTGCCAGTAGCAGAATGGGTTGATACTTAGGTACCTCATTTGTCTTAAGACAGGCAGAAGATCAGGAGCAGTCCCAGCTTCAGAGGTGCCAGTTCTCCTTGCCAGATTCTCAAATTTCCCCAAATATCAACTTTTGGGTTTGGTTTGTTTTTTTTTTTTTTTTTCCCTTTTGCCCAGCTGGACTCCCACAGCCATGAGGACACTGAAATCTGTTACTTTGGGTCTGCCAAAGCCCAGCTTTTGTCCCTTGGGTTAAGGGATCTGCAGAGCAAATGGATGTCTTATCTGTCCAGTCACTTTGAGACCACAGTAGTACCTAAAGAAAATGACCAAGAGGTCTATAAAAATGTTTAGATGCCTAGGCTGTTACCTAAGAAGATTTTTTGAAAATTAAAATTCCTCCTTCCCTCTCCACTGCAAGGCTGGATTTGTTTCAGGAGAACCAGCCCCACAGAGAAACAGTGCTAACCATCCCCATATATTTCATATCCCTTGTGGGATTAGGTCTCAAGCCCCCAGTTTTCCAGGACTTTTCTCCTTTTTGCTTCCTCCCACCTCCCTCATCTTCTTCCTTTCCCTCTCTTACTGTGGCAGAAGGAGCCACTCTGTAACTTCTCACCTGTAAGGCAGTAAAATTCAGTTTGGGGCAACATTGCCCAGAAGCTCTCAGCTGACTCAAACTGAAAAATGTAATTTAAAGCCCTGTTGGGCAAAAAGGAGAGACCAACAACTCAATTCTGTTGCCTTTTGTACTTATCTCTGTCCATTTGAGCTTGCCAAGCACAGCTGAGCTCACTCCCAGCTGTCCTTATGGAAAGGCACAGGTCTCCCACAGGACTTGGGACAAATCAGACAGAGGCACGAGGATGTTTCCAACAGCCCAGAACACCTCCAGGCAGCAGAACTCGGTTATATGGGGGCAAGTGAAATGATCCTCAGGTGATTCCCCTCACCTCTCAGAAGAGCAAGGCGCTTCCCATGCCAAGGGCTCAGAGAGAAACTACTGAGAACAACGGGGGCCCTGGAAAAAGAGTCCTTTAGAAGAGGTGCTTTGTTTATTTGTGTCAGGTAGACAATGGAAACAGTGAGTCAGCCATCAACAGGGATGGGCTGAGGTAGAAAGACTGGTGATAGTCACCAAAGTTGTGCCATGAAAGTGCATTAAAAAATATATGAGGACAAAGGGGAAATCAATAATTTACGTATTGGGATAGGAACAGAACCCAGGGGTGATGCAGCTCTTGCAGCATGTGTTCATGGAGTGTCTGCACCAAGTGACTGGCAAATATTTAATGCACTAAATCGCCAAAGGACTGGAGGTGACACAGGACACTGCGTTTCCTGGCCTCCACATTTTCCAAACCCGGAGTTCTGCCTGGTGTCAGCCCTGCCCAGCTGCAGACACAGTTAGAGTCTCTCTCACAAGGCTTTCCTCACAGTGGATGGCTCCCATGTTTTCAGCTTTCCTACCTGTGAGCACTGAAAACCCCTACTAGCAGTCTAGAGGCAACTGGGCTATCCATGGCTTTAGTGGTGATGCTCAAGAGCAGCAGGAGGGTCTTCAGGGAGCAGGGAGAGGCGCTTGGAAGGGTTTCAGAGGAAACATATTCTCTGTCATGTCAGGGCCATGAGGAAAATGTGTCCATCAAGACTCATCAATGGGCAGTGATCACTTTGGAGCTGCATCATTGCTTTGGAGAACTCTCCTCTCCAGAGGAAAAAAACATCCAAAAATCAAAGAGCAGCCCAACCACGATGTCATTTTCCACATTACCAGTGGAAAAACAGGGAAGCAAGATCACAGACTGATCCCGTCACGCTGTGACTTCTTTCTAGTCACTGTAGCTAGGGAAAGTAGATTGTTATTCTATTGAAGAAGCTTGTGCTCCAGTGTAAAATGTGACTGACCCTAGAGGACTGTTTCCCTAAGAGAGTCTGGGCCTCTGCCTCAGCCTCTTTCCCTCTACAGTCCCTTAACAAACACAATGTCAGCACTGAGCTGACATCATTTGTTGTTCCCAATGTCTGTGTGCTTCCACTCAGAGCTGCCTGGGATTCTTCTGCCCAGGACTGCACCATACACTTGTACCTACCATTTCCTATAGGGGAAAAAAACCCCTATTTTCTTTTTTAATAATCCCAAAGGCTTCTCGGCTGTAAATTAGTGCAAGGGCTTTGCTTGCTTGTGAGCACAACACACCCCTAGGCAAAGATCACTGCTGCCAGAGAACAAGGGAAAAATTGGCCCAAAAGTGGATGCGTGGAGAATCACTCCAGGAGCTCCACTTCACTAAGATATAAACACGGAAAACTTTTAAAACAAGTAGTTTTGGAAAAGCCTGAATGAGCTCGTGAGAGGTAAAATGAGCTGATAAAAAGCATGATGTTCGACAGAGATGAGCTTTGTAGAAGGGTCCTAAGTTCAAAGGTTCTGGAGAATCTAACATCATTCTAACTGTCTGCCTGGCTGTGTATTATTTTGACCATTTGAAAGAGATAAAATAATATAAATTAACAGCCAAAGATCCTAAGTGAGTCATGCCTTACATCTAAGACAGCACATTTTGCCCAGCACTCACACAATTTTCCTTTCTGGAACTCCAGTGGATATGCAGTTATGCACTCTCAAGTGGATGAAAATTGGATGAAGCACCACAAGTGATGGGCAAAAAATGTATCTGGCACCTTTTCAAGCTGAGAAGCAGCATGTAATTATCCACCAGAAAGGAATCAGTGTCCAACTAGGGCTTGCTAATTTTCTGATTAATTAAATGTAACACACATTAGTATTATCTGTGCACTCAGCACGCAGTCAGATCTTTATCTTATCTGCACTGGGAGCTGGTAAATTTAGAGGTGAGGAACAGCTCAAAAGATCCAGGCAGTTCTGTCCCAGTCTGTGTTGGCCACCTGGCACCTGTTTCCCTCCTTAGTGTCAACTTGGGTCACTTTACAGAGCCATAATCTGCCCGTGTCTGGGGGAGGCTGGTGCTTGTGGGTGGTTGGGAAGACAAAACTGTAACTCAGAAGGAGAAAATCTTGCAGTTGTTTGAAGGATGGAAGGCCAGGCCTTTATCCTGCTTCAAAGAGGATGGCTTTGAATGGAAACTCAACTTCTCATTTTAAATATTCCTTTGAACTGAGGAATGACACGCATAGTCTGCTCCTAAAAATAACATCCTTTTATATTTATTTCTTTTTTAGTTCTGAAGAAATCTATTTCTGCCCAAGCGTGGCATCTCCTTCATTTTTTAGCACTGAAAATTATTTTATCAGAAACTCACGTTCAGGAAAGAAAAGATGGAATTGATCTCATGGAAATGGATTCCTAGATCAATACCTCTACTGACTTATTTTGCCTGCTTCATTTCTGCTGTGAGTTGAAGATAATGTCCTTACTGTCTCTGGTCACTGCCCCCTGGCTCATGGTGAGTATGGTCTCACAGCACACGCACAGGGTAATTTTTGGAGAAAACTAACCTGGAACAGCCAGGATGGGGCTCTGAGCAACCTGGGCTAGTGGAAGGTGTCCCTGTCCATGGCAGGGGTGTGGAACAAGATGATCTCTAAGGTCCCTTCCAACCCAAGCCATTCCATGATTCCATGAGAAATTTCTGACTGCAGAAGGAAAATGCTGAAAACAGCCTATTTAGAAAAGCTTCCTATGGAAATAACTAGATTAATATGCCAATGCCAATGAAATACATCTATATATATGATAACAGCATTCAAATGCCTTAAACATGTTTGTGTTATTACAAAATTGGCAGCTTTTGTGGTGTCTGAATGTACTGAATGGCCACATGGTCAAAATCTTGAAACTCCAGTGCGTAATAAAATGTCATCCCCTTCACGAGCAGCTCTGCGTAAGCAAGGCCTATTTTTTTCTCATCACTGTAGTATATTTTAAGAAAATATGATGGTTAATTGAAAATAGATATTTTTTCCATATGGCCTGGAACAAAGTTTTGGATAAACAGAAGACTGAACCGTCTGGAAACAACAGATGGCAGTGTTTTAAAGATGAAGAGATGAAAGCTTGGATAACCAGTGCTGAATGTCAGCAGTGACAGGATGGAGGCAGTGCACTTACATCTGGGAATTTAGCTCTACCATATTTCTGTGGGACAGACATGTGGTCCAAGGAGAGCCTTTTTTTTTAAATGAAAAGGAGGAAAGTGAGCTACCTGTCATACTCCAGCAGCCAGACACAAGGTCTCCTTGCATTTAATTTCAAGAGTATCAATTATGGCCATAAATAATGTCCCCAGAGCAATTGGCAGAGGAGAAAGGGTTTATACTGCCTTTAAAAATAAAAACCTTAACCTGTTTCTAATATCTATTTACTTAAAATCCTGGGAGAAACATTCAAAAGAGGACAGAGGTGAGAACTGTAAAAGGAACATAAAAAGGTTTGAATGCATCTGATAACTTTGGAATGAAATAAATAAATAAATAGCCTACCCCATCCCTTCACAGGTACCACATTTTTCTCTGACTACTTGCCATGTAATACAACAATCAACCATGCCTTTAGCCATGATTAAAAGGCCTATTTTCTCAAAGTTGAGAGGAATGCAGATTCATTTCTTACTCATTTGACTCATGGCAAGGAGAGAGTTTGTCCCAGTTTTTGTAATAAGTTTTGTTAATATTGAAATGAGATCCCAAACCAGCTCAAGGACTGGCTGGAAGGGCACATCCTTCCCTCTCTAGAATGCTTAGCACCATTCCTGAATCATTTTTTGTGGGGGATATGCAACATTTTACAGAGAATCTTTCAAGGCACAGAAGGAAAACATCGACCTTTTGTATTTCTCTCTGATAACCTGTGTTTATTTTTGGTGGTGGGAGAATTCAACAAGCTGTGCTGTGCCCCCAGTGCCACCTGGGCCCTCCAGCCCACCTGCAAACACCCAGTTCTGCTGTGCAGGTAACACTCTCCAAATCCTTTCCTCAGATGCACCGACATCAAGATTCCAGGGGTAACACAAGGCAGATGTGCAAAGGCGAAGGGAAAAAAAATTATCTCTGTGCCTTTTTGTGCTTCCTTTATCTCAGTGATGCAGGAGAGCCCTGTTTCTGCCTCAGCTGGGAAAGGCTGGACACAAATTATCCTTCAAGCCTTGTCTTTCTGGGCAGAGGAAGAAACAAAGCTCTCACCTGTTATTGGTATTTGATTGCTATTTTACTATTTGGGCTTCACCTCCAGTTTTGAGACCCAATTCCTTCCTCTGTCTCTGCACACAGACTGTTCAAGTACAGCACAGGACATCACTTTCCTAGCTGGATGCTTGACATAAGACACAGAAGCTCAGTTCTCATCCCTACTTTGAGTACAGAATGATTCTTTGAGAATGTGCAAGTTCATGCAGAGAGAGTTTTATGCAATAATCACATAACTATCATTAATACATTTCAGTGTTCACTTTAAGAGAAATTGTTTTAAAATGCAATATTTACACTTGCTTTTCCTTCAGTAAAGATTTTGAAGATGTTTTAACTGTTTCAGGGTTTTTTTTCTTAGCATTCTTAGATTTCTTTTATTTTTACCTAAATACACAGCTATAAATTATGACTGTTTTTATTTCCTGAGTTTGATGTAACTTTGAGTCTGGGAATCACACAAACCAGGGATAGACACAAGCACATACTAAAAAAAATCATCCTTCCTGAGCACTGTTAGGAAATTCAGGTTTGCTGTCACTAGCAAACTGTACTGCGGGTGGAGGTAAATTTTGTGTTTTAACAGAAACTTGTGCACAAGGTTTTGTCGGAGCCTGTTCTGCATTTAATGCTCACCGTGTGCCACAACAGGCATTTTGCACCCTTAAATCTCACCTTTTGTGTGTTGTTTTACCTCATTTGTAGAGCTGGAGCTGTTCTTCAAAGAGTTCACTGAAGTTACCCCGGGTTTATACAGGAAGGGAGCAGGAACAGATGGGGAGTGTGTCTCAGCAGAGACAGCACAGGATCTGGAATTTCTTACCGGATTTTGAAGAGTCTCCTCTCACCTCTGCTTTGTTGGAGAGGCTGATTTATGCCAGAATGTGAGAGGGGAGAGCAGGTGGCCACTAAAAGGGGGTGTCTGGTCTTCATATCCATGATGTTGAGCTGGGAAACCACGTGTAGCTGCTGGAATGAAACCCACAGGCTTTGGGCAAACCTTGCCAGCAGCACTGGAAGGGCAGAGGATCCTCTGGGCTGCCTGGATAGTTTGTCTGTGACTAATGGATTTTCTCGGGATCAGGCTGGAGATGTTAATTGTATCTGTGTTTAAATGGAAGAGAAAAATCCCCCAGCAAGGTCAGTCTTCTTGCCAGTAGAGCTGAAACATCTAAAATTTTTGCTGGGAATCAAAGAGCTGTTTCCTCTTTCAAACAGGTGAAATCAGGTGTGAGCCCCTTGGAGTCAAAGAAGTCACACCCCCAACAAAGGAAGTGAATTGTGAGATAAGGCAGGACCCAAACATCAGGATTTAGAGGGTAATGCTGCTCAAATGACACACAGGCTTTGCTTGAGCATCAACCAGATCTCCCTTTATCCACTAATTGTGTAATTCATTCAAAAGAACAACCAGATTGGTTTCATCTGTTGCATATTGCATGGGCCAAACCCCAGGAAAATATTTCCCTTGGCTCATCCCAAGAAAAACATTCACACACGCTGTTTATTTTGATATTTTCAAATACTACTTTTATCTTATGTTTTAGCTAGATATTCCTTTAAACTTGCTCTTCTGATTCCTTGTCCCTTTGGTATCTCTTAATTAGACCTGGTGACTAATTCAAAAGGAATTATTTATTTAACAAATCCCATCCTTTCCCATCACAAAGCATCTACAAGCAAAACACTTCTTTTTTTCCCCCCCGAAGTTGGTGTTAATTAAAAATTATCTACAGACATTCAGAGCAGAATTCTTTGCCCTTGTGCTCCTCTGAGATGCCTCTCTGCAAGGATGTGCTGTGCCAGGCGGAGATGACTGAGTGACTGACATGGGCAACCACGTGACAGCTTGGAATGGAAGATGTTTATGTCCAGACACAGATCCTCCTGCAAATACAGACTAACGAATAGTGTCAGACGTCTCTCTGTTGTTCCTCCCCTCGCTGTTTTGCTTCCCCAGCCCCAGACAGGAGTGCTGGTCCTGCACATCCTGGGAAGGGCTCTGTGCAGTTGTTTGTGCGTGCAGTGGCAGCCAGCAGCTGTAAAATGCTGTGTGAGCACAGCCTCCTGCTCCCCGGCTCCCTTCCTGCCCTGAGACTGCCTCTCAGCACTCACACCCCTTCTACTCCTGCTGGAGGGAAAGGGGAGGGAAAGACCGTGGAGAGGAGAGCTGGGTTTGCCTCTTCATACCGGCTGGCCCCCTCCTCGGCCTGCCCCTGCAATGTATGGATGGGTGCGCCCCTGGATACACACCTGGAGCGTGGGGCTGTGCGGGAACGTCCCCATTCCTCCCTCCCCTGTACACCCAGCACCAGACACACACCTTAGCTCCCTCTGTGCTCCTGGCTGACCAGGACCATGTCAGACCTCGAGGGCACAGCTGAGCAAAGGGGCTGTTGTGTTGGAAACAAGCGAGTCATTGCTTCGGAATCTGATAAAGGAGAATTAATGGGCGAAAAAAATGCCTTTTTTTTTTTTCTTAAATCAGAATAATGTGAAAATAGGGAACTACACAAACCTGTTGGGGTTACCTGCAGCAGGAAGAACCACTGCAGTCTGTAATGCACTACAGGCACAGATGCTCCTACACTGGAGCTGCTGCCAGGCTGAGGTGACATTAAAAACACAGCTGAGTGCCCCGAAGCTGAGGCAGCCTCAGAAGCCCATCACAGAAAGGAGGTGACAAAAGACCACACATGGATTTGCTGCTGGTCCTGGGATGGGAACCTCAGCACAGGAGCTACCTATGCCTTCCACTAGACCATCCAGCCTGGCCTTGGACACTGCCAGGGATGGGGCAGCCACAGCTTCTCTGGGAAACCTGGGCCAGGGCCTCACCACCCTCACAGGGAACAATTTCTTCCCAATATCCCATCTAACCCTCCTCTCTGTCAGTGTGCAGCCATTCCTCCCTGTCCTGTCACTCCATCCCCTGTCAATAGTCTCTCTCCATCTCTCCTGTAGCTCCCTTCAGGCACTGCAAGGCCACAAGTACGCCATGACAGGGGTTGGGATGAAATGATCTTTAAGGTCCCTCCTGACCCAAACCATTGTAAGATTCCATGATTTCCTCTGCGTGCGTGCCCCACCTGCATCTCCGGTCACAGCCTGGCCAACCACAGCCCCAAGGCAGCCTTGCAGGCAGGGGCCAGCACCAGCATCTCTTCCCAGTCAGCTCCTCCACCTGGCAAGCGCACAGTCTGTCAAATATGCCTTTTAAAAACTAGGCAGTTTTAAAGGAATTTAGCATCTTTGCAATAATTTCCTTGGGGTTTTGGGGTGGTTTTTATATGATTTTAAGGGAACTTGACCACACATTTTCAGAGTAGCTTGGTCAGTTCAATTTTGGCAAGGAAACTAAGCAAATCACAGAGAGATGAAGCTGGGAAGAGAGGC
This sequence comes from Atrichornis clamosus, assembly GCA_013400975.1. Classification (NCBI taxonomy): domain Eukaryota; kingdom Metazoa; phylum Chordata; class Aves; order Passeriformes; family Menuridae; genus Atrichornis; species Atrichornis clamosus. The sequence continues at coordinate 388,683 of WBMZ01009132.1, read as the reverse complement.
CAAGCTGACCATTGCTGTCAAACCTTCTGTGGAAACTGCCTGGAAAATACCTGCCAGGGGGTGGGAGATGGTCCTGCAGGGCTGCGTCTCTGCTCTGGGAGTTAGGGAAGAAGCAAGAAGGAGGATACCTGGCTTCCCGTGAGCCTGGCAGAGGAAGCAGCCCCTCCTCCTCAGTGTGAGCAGGGGAGGAGCCGTGCTCCCAGATGTTCCCTTTTCCCTGCAGCCGGGTGTCACAGCACTCCCGGGCCGCTGACGGGACGCAGACCTGGCGGATGTCGCCGCTCGTCCGCCGGAGGCTCCTGTGATAAATAGGTCCGGTTAAAAGAAATAATCACTGCTTTGGGCATGACCTCTTCTCATTCATTTCCACCTAAACAAGTGGGGCTTGTTTTGTTGTTGTTTTATTTTTTTTTTTCCCTTGAAGATGTTAACTTGGGTGGAAGGGAAAATAAAAAATAATATTAAAAAAAAAAAACAAGAAGTCATTTCATCCCAAATGACGAGCTTGGCCCTGTTTTGGCTCCCGAGGTGCTGCGGTGTCCCCCAGGAGCTGGGGCCCGGCTGGCGCCTGGCTGTGCAGGGCACGTGGTCCTGGCCATGGCACACAACCTGATAGCAAACGAGGCAACACGCAGCACAGGCACAGCCGGGGGAGACGGGCAGCGGGAAGTAAGAGGCTGGAGATCCTATGGCATATGTAAAGCTAGTCTCTTTTAATACTTCTTCACAGCATTAGCTTTTGCTGAAGGATTAAGCTGCCCTAATCTCCACTAAAGCCTAGAGAATAACAAGCCAGTTATAATTAATCTATTTTCTTGGCTTTGGAGAAAATCCCACGTTATTTTTCTTCAGCTACTAAGCCAATTCCAAGGAAAAACTCCTGTCAGTATCAGTTATATGAAGAGTGTTTCTGACTGAACTTGAAGCCACAGAGTAGCTTTCGAAGTGCTTTCTCCTCTGATGGTTTGAAACGTTCTGTGAATGTGTGTGCAGTTCGTGTCCTCATGAACACGTTGGATGGGATGATCCTAAAGGTCTTCTCCAACCTAAATGCTTCTGTGGTTCAATACCCACCTCCTCTGACTGAGTGCCCTGGATACATGGCATTGTTTTCCTTCTGCTTTCTTGCTCCATCTACTGGAACCAGTTCTACATGTCATTTGAATGAATAAAACATGCTATATTTATTTATTCTTGTTAGGAAAAAAAAAAAGCTTCTTAATCCAGTCTTTACAGTTGATTTATTTTAGTTTTATAGCTAAGTCCACATTTTGTAAACTAAATCTTCCCCTTTTTCAGGCTCTTAATCAGTCCTGGCAGCAAGAACACTATTCTAGATCTAAATGTCCTCATAGGTTCATGTCCTTACTGACCTTCTATGTTTCCAAACTCTTATGAAAATATGTTGTTGTTTCTCAAAAGATTAGATGTAGCAAAACAACAACAAGTAAAAATTCTCTCTCAGCATCAACAGAGGATGTTTTGTCGAATGTAGTGAGATTTGAATTGTACCAATCATATATAACTGTCTTTGTAAAAGTAATGATAAAAAAAAAGCTTCATAACAGATGAAAAAGAAACTAAAAAACTAGATGCCAGAGGAAAGCTTAAACCACACCTGTAATATTGAATATAGGATTATTGTCATATTTGTTAGTCCCTTGTTTAAAGACACGGCTTCTGGAAAAGCTTTTGGAAAATAATCCTCTTAAGAATTAGCTCATTAGGAGAGGGCTCTCTATTTAAGTGCTGAGTACAAAATGATAGAACTTCTCTCTGTATTTGTGCAGCTAAAATCTCCACAGATTTTTGCCTGAATTTCTGCTGCCTTTTGTGCTTAAAATGCATCAGAGTAGTCATGAATCCCTCACAAAATGGACTTTGGGGCAGATTCAGGTATGGCTGTGATTTCTTCCTGTGATTCCCCTTTAGGAAGAGAACATTCCGGCAAAGCATGAGGCTGTGGACTGGAATATGACACCGGTAGGCTCTGATATACCAACAAAAAGTGTGCAGAGACCTTCATTATCCCCACAGCTTCATGGACCTGCTCTCCTGCTCCCCAGTTCCACCTTCCTAACCAGCTTCCTTCTAGTTTTAAAGGCACAGCTTCCACTGTCTTTCCCAAAAATGCATGGTTCAGCTGGGGGGCTGCAATAGCTTTTCCAAGCTGATGGATCACATTGCTCCCCTGTTTATTTTATCCCTGAACTTACTGAAATCAGACCCTGAAATCAGATAACAGGGAGCCTGTTAGTTTGTCTATGTTACATAAACTGCACAGATTTAAGCAGATGATGAATCACCATTCCTTATAGATTTAAATTTAAGGATCATAGCTTTCAAAAGTGACTTACAGCTGTGTCTAAGTCCTTCCCACATGGAAGCACAGAGTGATAATCAAGTGAAAATCATGTTTACTAAAGCCAGCCCTAACATCAGTATGAATGCAGACAAAATCACCAGTCGGTTTTGAGGAGTGATCCCATCTCAGGAAAATGCAGGGTCAAATCCCAAACTGCTGGCTGTGCACATTTTCCACTGAAGACCACAACAGTGGAAGTTTGCTGGGGATGCACATTTTTTCACTGCTGTCACATTTCTCTACGTAACTGGTTGAAAGCTGCGCACAGAATTGAATAGAAAAAGAATGACTCGGATCAAGGGGGTGCTGAAGCCAAAGGAAAGACTTCCACCGGTTCCAGGGAGGTTTCAATCTGGGGATCTTGTCTCAGGTGGCCACATTAGAGACATACATAATCCTTTGATAGTAATCATTTTGCTCATTAAAGCTGTATCTGTGGAAGGAGGAATAGCTGGGAAATGCTGTGTTTGTGAGTAGGAGACTGATTATTACTGGCGGCCTTAGAATCAGGAAAAATAAGGCTGCGGTATTGTGTCAACAAGCAACAGAAAATACACATAAATAAAAATACTTCATTAGATCATTAAGCATAAATAAAGCCCTTTATCCATCTCTCTCGGGAGTTGTTATGGGATCTGGCTGATTTTAACAATTCCACTGGGGGTGGGAAAGAGGCGGTAAGACACCCTGTTAATTAATTCAGTGATTAATTATTCAATAATCAGTTAATAATTGAGTACTTTTGAAGATGATGGGAACTGTCGGGAACATTCCAAGTTTTGGCAGTACTGAGGCATTTAGGACAGATTAAAACACATTTCGAAAACAACTGACGCAGACCTTTCCTTAAAAAAGATGCACGTAGGGCATACAGACTCTGTACTCACTTTTTTTGCTAAAAATATTCTTCAACCTCCATTGTCTGTGGGCCTTTCAGATGAACCATGGACTGATGGCCCTTGCAAGGTAAGAACTGTGAGTCCAGGTGCAAATCCTCCTCCTATCTCCACTTCTAAGTGTGATAAGGGCACTTTCTACTGTTGTGTCTGATAAACTCGTGTTACTGGACACATAAGACATCCAGCATAAGGTGTGCAGGAATTTACCTACAAAGAACAGGTCACAAACCAAACTGGTTTATATTTTCTTTTCAAAAGCCAAATAATTAGACCAGACAGGGAACAGAAAGACCATCTGTGGCTAATTAAAGGGTGAGACTGCAGAGCAGCAACAGATGTTATATTAGTGTAGTCAGAAGAGTTTATTGCTAACAGTGGTAAATATTGTGCGTGGTGAACTGGGTATTTCCAGGCAATGATTTAACAGACATACTTCCACATAGGCTATCCTTTTCTTCCTGGAAAAAGGAAGGGTTTGAGTGTCATGAAAGTTTGAGTTGCAGAAGAGGTCTAGAGAGCAAAGCTTTCTATACACTGAGAATGATGAGGACTGAAAAGCCAGAGACACCCATCACAACAAAAGGTTTCTAGTGCTGATGATTAAACAAAGTGGGCAGGTCTGCATGAAGAAGACATGAGAGAAAAGGCTAACATTCTCACAGCTTCACTCAGTTCCTGGAAACTGAGATAGTCACAGTGAGGGGCTTCATCTGGCTGCATGGATCAGACGGATCCTCTGATGGCATTGGAGCGTGGAATGTCTCAGGAGCAGTGAGCTCCTTCCAGCTGGGTCATCTTCCTCTCCCGAATAACTTCTGAAAGCTGTTTGAAATTACCCTGCACAGACAAGCCAAGGGAGAAGTTGTGGTAAATGGGGCAGCAGACTCAGTGGCCATGACTGGACAGAAGGTGGCCACACCTACAGTGCCTGACAATTACAAGGTCACATCCAGCTAAAGCTCTGTTAAAGTTTTATAAAAACCCATTCCTTCCTTTTGTTGCTTCCTATTTGCCCTGTTCCGATGAGACGTGCAGTTACAAATGCTATGGATGAGGCTCCATGAATCCTAGAGCATGACTTGGATGTTTGGGACTGGGTGTAGTACTCAGCGTGGTATTAGCTACTCACACACAACGACACGCTGCTTTTGATTTGTTTGCCTGTTTGTTTTAATTGGGGCTTTCACTTTACATTTGGAGTGGTCCAGAATGGCTGTGAAATTCTGCACTAAATTTCTATGCAATTCCTTCTCTGCTTGCTTTCCCCCCCCTTCCTTTGCAGAGATTTTACCCAGTTTTCATTGCTAAAGCAAGGAATGACAATAGCTCACAGGTTTTATTACCTTTGTGCTTCTACTTGCATCCCTATTCCCTTGGTCCCTGTGGAGAGCTTTCCACATCTCTTGGAACAGCCATTCTCTGCTTCTGAGACACAACTTATGGCAAGGGGGAGCTTTGTGGGTAGACTTACAATTATCATGCTGATAAGAAGGGAGCAGATAAAGTCTCGCTTTGTCCAAAAGAGATAAGTTGGAAAGTGAGAATGACTGAACCCTCGATCAGTGATCTACAATTACAGCAGCTGATGGCAAGCAGTGTCAGGAGAATCCAGAGGTTGCCATAGAAATGTGACAAAGGGTGCAATCCTCAGGGACTGCCCCTGAGTCAGGTACCGAACGTGCAGGAATTCTCGGTGAATGAGACTCTCAAGTTTAAGAGAAAAACAGCAAGCATATCACAGATAAAGATAATTGAGCTGTCTGTCCTGTTTGTGATACCAGGGGAGATCCCATCTGGACATCAGCCGTGATTGCTGCCGCGCCTCTTTCCCAGCCTTGTTTGGGTGAAATATATAAACCTCGGGAGAACTTTGAGAGCATCAGTGTCCATCTGCTGCTTCTCTGGTTCCTTTTGCTAGGAAATCTAGAATCACATTATCATTTTTGGACCACAGCAGGCATTTCAGTTGCTTGTTATGGAAATCCTGTGTAACAACAGCCTAATGCACTCGACTTTGGGATAACATTTTTCTGACTGCTTTTGAGTGACTCGCGGTTTTTAAAAAGGTATTTCCTGGGTGGAGGGAGGGTGTACAAAATGTACAAAATGGTTCTATTTTAAGAAGACCCTTAGCTCTGAATATCCTTCCTCAAACAAGCCACTGGCAGAGAGGGTGCATTGCAACCTGCATGCAATGTCTTTATAAATCCAAATTCTGCATGCACTTCCACATTCCTGGAAAAATAGAGGGAGCATTATGATAATCTAAAGGTCTGGCAAGTGTGACATTTCTACTATTTAGAAACATATTTTCTCTCCATCAGAGGCTTTTTGGAGTGAAGAAAATTGATTGAATTTCAATAAATTAGAGTTGCAAAAAGAAAACACAGATAGTTCCAAAGCCCCAACAGTTTCAAATCCCCAGATTCAGCACCAGAGTATCCTCTTAGTATAAACGAGGGATTGGATGTTATTAATATTGACTGCCTTAATTAATTAGACCATGGAATCCCCAATAGGGCTTGTTGGCCTTTTGAAAGTAAAATGAGACAATTTATTTTCAAGGAGATACAGTTCCCTCATTTAAATGTGGATCTTAAAGGGGAGAAATCAAAAGTTATGTCTCAGCCCTGCCACAGATTTCCAGGAGGGAGCCAGATTCTTAAAAAACAAACAAAGAAAAATCACTCAATCACTTAACAAAACAATGAGTTTTGACAGGGAAAAAGAGGACAACATTTGGAGAGGTCAGACTTTTTTTCAACAGTTAAACATTTGCAATTTTATTCAAGATGATGTGATCCTTTCAATTTGATTACTATATAGAAGGGATAAATAACTCAAAATGAAATTCTAGAAATGACACTCTAATTTTTTTTTTTTTTTAATTTCAGCCGGCCCTGAAACAGTTCTCCCATTTTGATTTACTTTAGTTTAGGCACTGAATGAAAAAAAAAAAATATTCTCACATCTCTCATTCTATTACCAGAAGTTGTCATAGAAAAAAAAATCTTTTCATCCAAGAGATAAGTGGAATCTTAGAAATATATCAAATCTTCAGATAGAAATATAGAAATCTTCAGAAATATATCAAATAAGATTATAACGTTAAAGAGCAATCTTGTATAGAATGCCTGAAACTGAAGTACTTCTTTTGGTGTGCAATTTTTATGGTTTTGAAGATATTGTTGAGAAGACAAAATGAGAGGTAAACCTTTTATCCAGACTCTGAATTTCAAGCTGGATTAGAGACAGCATCTACAGTAAAAGAAACAGATTTTTAAAGAAAGTTTAATTCATGACAGAATAAAGTTATTCATTAAGTGCTTGTAAGTGAAAGCTTGGTTAGTGAGTATGTTTATCTTCCAATGAAATGCAGTTCTGCAAAATATTTTACCTTACAGTAAATCACAAGTGCAGCAATTTTTGTTACTTTACGTGCAATGGTCATGAAGATGCCACATGATTTACAGGGCTTGATTCCATTCTCACTCCTCAGCTTCACACTGGAGGTTCAGTGCCATGATTCCTCGATGCTGGCTGAATTCCAAGCCTAAGTGAGAGGAGAATCAAACATGCAGGGGGTTTGGTTGTCTGACAATGAACAGCCAGGAGCTTCCCTGGTTCTGGCAGCCTCAGCCATTCTGATGCACGTGTTGTGGCCTCCCTGCTCATTAGCACAGGCATTCAAGCTCCTGCTAAGCAAAGCACAATGTATGTGCAAATCCAAGTGCTCAGTGATTCAAATTCCTTCTGTTCCCACATGTCCCAGAGCCCTGTGTGCCCTACAGGGGTGGCACCATGTGACAGTGTAGGTTAGGAAGGCACAATGACTCCTTGAGACTCCACAGGTTTGCAAATCCTCCTCTGGCAGCTGCAGGCGATGAGACCATGAGCTGTGTGCTCTTCTCCATGGTCACTCCTTCTCCATGGTCACTCAGTCGTGCCCGAGGATGGAGACTAAAGCAGGAGTGTCCCCGTGCCCCGTCTGCAGGAGGAGGGATGTTTGTAGTCCCAGAGCCAGGAGAGTTCCTGCCAGGAGAATTCCTGCATGCCTACCCAACTTGCATCCATCATCACCACAAGAGCCAGCTACAGCCACAAGATACCCCTTATCTCGCACTGATAAAGTCTGGAAATGCTGCAGCCCATACAGGATAGAAAATCTAATAGAGACCCTCACATCTGGAGTTTCTAAGGAAGGAAAAGCCTCCTTCTGCTCCCTGTCCCTTGCCTCTCCCTCCCTCGCTCCAGGTTCAGAACCACATCACACGGTAAGCAGAGGTAAGCACAGGATCTTCCCTGCCCTGAGCAGTCAGTCACACCACCGTGTGCTGGGAGCTGAAGGAGGTGAAGCTGCCCTTGGGGCTGCGGTGACACTGGGAGAAGCTGGCAGCCCTGCTCCTTTTGCTTCTGCTCCCGCTTCTGCGTTTCCGCTTGTCGCGCGTGATAAAGCTCTCGATCAGCTTCAGCTTCTCGTGCTCTTCCTTCAGGAAGAAGTCAACAAGCACGGTCTTCTCCTTTTTGATCTGTTCACTGATGTCCTTGGGGATGTCAGGGATCATCCAGTCAACCAGAACACTGAGGAACATCACCAGGTTCTGCAAACACAGCAACAGGAGTGAAGCGAGTATGAAAAACCCGAAATACTCACACTGGAGCAAACCCAAACCTTTGCTGTAGCTATGAGACAGATGTCAAACACATTTTGCTGATGGTGTGCAGTAGTAAGCAGTTGAGAAAGGCTTTGTTTCCAGAAACAGCTCAGTGCACAGCTACCCCTCAGTGTAGAGGCTGAATTAAACACATGCTTCACATAGGTTTGAAATGGGAAAGGACTTGGAATCATCAAATAATTCATGGCCTTAGTAGCTAAACCAGCATTATTCTTTCCAGGCATCCAAGGGTGCCCACCTCTCAACATCCAATTCATTGAAACTGAGTTCAGAATCTATTAATATAAGGGCATCCTCCAACACAATCAAAAATCCTACATCATAAGACAAAAATATCCACATGTTTCCAATGTGGCCTGAGCAGAGAGCAGACAACTTCCATGGTCATTGTATCCTCAAATCCTTCTGTCTGCTGACAAGCAGGGTTGTTTTTACTGCATGCAAGCCACAACCCCAAACCTCAGGTGCCAAAGTGATTACAGGTGATGCTCATAGCATCAAGCAGGAAGCAGACTGGGCTAAAAGTTTTGCTTGCTTGTGAAATCTATAGATAAATGATGTGTTGGGGGGTTATATTAAATCATGATGATGCTTTGAAAAGTGCTGTGTTGTGTAATGCCTCAAAACGTGTGAGAACACTTTGCTGACAGGGCTGCTAGCATGAACCCTCTGTCCCATCTGAGACAATGGAGCTAATTAACCAGGGAATGTTCTCTGGCAGAACAGGCAGAGTGTTTGAAGCCCAGCAGAACCAGTTGCTTTCAACTGTTTTGCAGCCAGTGGTGGAAAATTACTGAAGGCACAACAAAAAAGCAGGAGAGGGCAATACAAACCAGGCAAGATTCACAGTGACCCTTGGGAAACCTTGGCAGGTAAGGACAAAAGACAGGCAGATTTCAACAAGAGGGCCCAATTTGGCTGTGGAAGGATCCCAGATCACGGAGGAGAGCAGAAGGAAGCCATTCGGAAGGTGAGCCATGATAGCAAAACCCTTGCTAATGAAATCTCCCCACTGGGGAGAATTTACTGAGCTCAGTTCAAGAAAGTAGCAAAAAACCTTGGAGGATTTATTACTTCTGTTTATTTCTTGCTTTGGGTAAAGAACAGCAGTTAACAAGCCTACACAGCATTTATGTGCTTTTTACAAGTGGTGCCTCTGAGAGTGTAAAAGTTGACAGAGGCCACTTAAACATTCAAGAGCCTGGGGTATTTTGGGGATCACGGCTAGTGCCGAGGGCTGAGGGAAGCTGTGGGCCTTCCCTTCCATGTCTATTGGACATGGGCTGCTCTGGAACATGCATTTTGATCAATTTCTGATGGTATTTCTGTGCCTGAAAGTGAAGCAACTCAACAGACTTACCTGAAACAGAATCACAAAAGCCAGGCGAGCAGACAAGACTGCCCAGTACTGCTTAGAAAACTCGTACTGGTGTGGGGACCAAGGTGGTTCTCTGTAGTCTTTGAACCTGGAGATGGAGACAGCTCAGTTGTCACACAGTGCCAGCAATTTCCTGCAGCACCGATTGCTTTGATTAGCATGATTTTCCAATCACAAAACCTAAAGAATCAAATCCTCCAGATGTTCCTGCTTCACCCCTTATTATGAAATACAACTCCAGAATTAGAGCTGGACTATATCCACTGAATTCAACAAGCTTACTCTGGTTTTCACAGTTGTAACCAAGATCAGAACATTGTTTTAATGTTGGAAATGTCCAGATTTTAGACGACTGACAAATATTCTTTCCCTAATACTGATCTCAGGATACAGGGAATAAAGTGCTGAAATGAAAGCAGAGAGATAGTCCAAGGCGTTTTCAGACAGGAGATAAGCCTGCATTCATCTCACCTAAGCCTTGATTAATTTAGGGAATAATTCAGTCCACATAAAATGTGACACATGCTTTGGTGATTCCTGTCTTTGCATTAATGAAAGGGGGAGCCATGGGAAAGGCACTTCCTAAATTAACTGTCTTGCCCTAGACAGGATAAAACAGAGCTTTAGTGGTTTGGTGTAAAGACTGTTGCTTTTAGCATTATCATCAATCATTTGGAAGTAAACAACAGGCTAATAAAAATCACAGATGCTCCTAAATTGGAAAGTTTTGCAAATAGCAGGAAACACAGAAAGCAATAAGAAATGGAGACAGGAAACACAATGAGAATAATATGGGGAAATGGAAAATAATTAAAAATAAAATACTTGAAGGATCTTTGAAGGGATAGTGTTTGAAAGTGGAAATAGCCTGGAGCTTGCAGTGGCCAGCGAGTTAGCACAAGTTTGAAATATGGCAGCAGGACTTGTGGGTGGATCAACAAAAGCCACAATGGTGCTGGGGGGGATTTAGCCTTTCTCTGAACAGCTCAGGTAAAACCACACCAGGAATGCTGCATTCAGCCATTCAGCTGTGCAGATTCCAGATGGGAAAAAAAAAAAAAAGAAAAAGAAAAAAGAGAGAAATTAAGAAAAGGAATCAAAGAAAAAGCGACAAATTGAAGGCAGTTCAGCAAAGCAGTACAAGGGCTGACGAGACTGACTCACCAGAAAGATTAAAGAGCAGCACATGTAGTGCTCCCCTTTGGTAAGTAACAGCCACAGTTGGACATGATAACCATGCGCAAATTGTGCCCTTAGGACTGAGAGGGATAATTTAGTGCTGTTCCCAGTGTTTGACTAGGAGTAATGGGATGAAATTAAGAAAGGGAAAATCTGTTTTGAATACCACAAAACCCGTCCTGACAGTAAGATTCATTAGACTGTGGAAAAGCCTCCGTTGGGGGATAATGGAGAGGGTTCATATATAAAATCTGTCAGCTTCAGTTTGCAGGTGTGCTTGCCAAAATTACCCTCAGGTTCTACCCACATGGTTTTGCATGTTCAATTATACATTTCCAATCCACGCACCCCCTACATCCTGCCACTCCACACCCCCAAGAAACTGCGTCTGACATGCTGGGTGGAATTCTGTGCTGCAGCTTCTGGGGACAAAGGACACAAGGTGCCGCCCACGAGGGGGAGAAAACAACTTTAGATTGGAGGTTGGGTCAGTTTAGGGAAGCTCTACCTGGGCTGTGTTAGCCCCTGGATTATTTGCTTTGTTCAGTGGTGCGTGCAGGTCCTGGCTTACACAGGATTCCTGTGCCGTGCCTGCACTGTGAGATTCCCCCTCTGGTACCTTCCTGGACATTGTGGACTCCCACATATTGCTCAAATCTTTCCCACGTCTGCAGCAAGTGCCAGCATCAGTTCCCTTGAATTTAATCTGCTTGAACATCAAAGCCAAGGAAAACCACTGAATTCGTTGTGGACTTTGCCGAGCACTGTAAATCAATCCCAGTCTTGAAACAGAGCCCAGGTTCACCTGGAAGGGTCACCAACTGTGGTGGGCTTTCCATTTAATGTATTCTGAGCTTCACAAACTATGTAAGTGTTGCAGGACATCAGACCCCTTGGAAATTTCACCTGGCTCAGCTGGGAATCACACTGCTTGTGATGCCTGAATCTACATTCAACAGAACATGAGCACATGATTTACAGTGAAGGAATATGTTGCCAGAGCCACAGATGAGGTAGCTGGGTCTCCTCCCCACCTCCCTTTTTAATTATTCTATGGCACATGGGACTCCAAAGTGCAATAACCTGGGCCTTTTCTAACCCCTATATTCTACAGGTAGTTTCTGTTTTACAAACACCGTCTGCTCAGCTCCAGAAGCGTTTGGACAACACTCTCAGGCATTGAGAATCAGGTGTAATTCCTGTGGTGGTCCTGTGCAGGGCCAGGAGTTAGACTTGATGATCCTTGTGGATCCCTTCCAACTCAGGATATTCTATGACTCTATGATTCCTTCACCTCTTCAGTTCTTCACTCTTAAAATATTTGATTCCGCAGGTATGGTAGGAACAGCAACCAATCAGTGCTGCAAAGACTATTGTGTTTCAAAAATATCAGGCAACTGTAATTCCACTGAAAAGGGACAAGAATATGAAGTGGTCAACAAGGTTGAAGAATGAAGCACAGAAAAGTTCTGAAGGAGAATGGAAAAATGCACACTGGAAGTAGGGAAATGTTGGAGAAGGGAGCACGAGTGGAGGGAACCACAATACTTGAACAAATGTAAACTGAAGCCAGAGCTAAGAGAAAGATGCTATTGTATTTCAGAAGCATATTGTGTGGGGAAAAAGACAGACTGGTAAAAAAAAATCCAACTTTATATGTAGGTGGAACTGCAAATCAGTCCAAATAACCTAATCTGTTTAATTTCTTTCTTCAGCTGGTCTTTGAGAAGAAATTGAAGAAAACATCCTGAATCACAGAGAAGTACTGCTTCAGCAACACAGGACTATATAAAAATCAGTGAGGGAAATATGTTAGAATCCACCAGTGATTATTAGGAGTAGATGAGATGAATCCCAGGACATTAAGAAAATTAATTCAGAGACACTTTATAAATTTGCTGAATATCAGAGCAGGCCTGTGTAAGTCCCTTTAATGACTCCATATCTGCTGCTTTCTTCTTTTCAGTGTGACCAGCATGTGTTTATATACTTCATTATCATACAAGACTATAAGGACTAAAAGGGCTAAACCAATAAAAATGTCACATATCTTGGGAAGATTTGCTTCTAATTTGCCTTCAGCTACACAAATGCAAGTTTTCTCTGAAAAAAAGATTACAACTAATGCTGTGCATCAGAACAACATTACAACAATGTTGGTTTGGAAGCAGTGTCAGAGAATTCACAGCATTGGAGAAAACGCTGCTTTAAATATTTGAAGAATGAGTTCTGTATGTTTGGTGGCAGAGTTGTTTCTGGCTTGTAAAGGTTATTTCAAAGATACCTTAATCTCTGGCAATGCCCGTAAGGAGCAAAATGCAGGCTTGTTGCAACCACATTTATCTGCAGGGGTCACAGAAATCTCAGAATAAGAGAGGTCAGCTTGTTCCCAACGTATTTGCCAGAAACAGAAATACAGATTTTATTTCCAGCTTAAGCAGTGTTTGTTGCCTGTCTCTTGGGACATAAGCTAGATACCCCATATTTTATCACAGTGATAGCTCTGTCCAAAGCTGAGATTTTGATAAGATTCAAATGAGGGAGATGATAATGAGAAACAGTGTATGTGGATACTGACATTTTTTCCTAATTGTTTCCTGATAACAGAAGAGAAACGCTCTCATGGTTCTTTCTGATTCAGACTAACACATGGTCAAACATTAATTTTTTCTCCTTTTCAGTGGCAAGACTTGATACAATCAGGCAGAGACCGCTTTTATATGTAGTGTAGATTAGTCTCCCTGTATTTGGGCTCTGTTGAGCATTTGGCTGTATTTGGCCACGCTAATGTGAGGAGTGCTTTTCATCCCTGTTCTTAATGCACACATTTCCAAATACACCAGCACTCAGGCACCAGAAACAGAGCCCAGTGGCTGACACAAGGTAAAGAGTAGCATAGTGACAGTAGCAAAGTCACAGTGAAGTGGATCAAGATGCTTGTTGAGGGAAAACAGGCTCATTTGGGGATACAAATTAAAAAGGAACTGAGGGTGGAAAAGCTCTTCACAAGTCTGTCAGAAAGCCTGGAGATGCTGCATACACTCACAGGGAATATTTTACTAACAACTCCTGGCAACAGACTGAAGTGGGGAATAGCAGAGCCCACAGGGAACAACAAGCTTATAAACTGTTTAAAAGTTAGGAGTGCACTCTGCTGTAGTCAAGGTGAGAAGGTGGCTATGCCCCAGAGGCAATCCCAGAGCACTGCCGGAGACAGAGGGCCAGATTTCTCTCCCCGCTTCCAGTGAGGGAACTGGGATGTGTAATTTTTGTGGATTATAGCTGGGTAAGATATATACCCTGCTTAAAATCAGTGGGACCCTAAGTGTGAAATATATTGGACATCAAGAGGGTAAAGGGAGGTAAAACCAATATAAATTAAGGCTCTCCTTAAAGAAATGGGAGAGAAAGTTTTGTGGTGATTTCATGCCCTTGCAGACACCAAGCACAGTGTGATTTCAAGGGAGACAAAAAGGAAGGTGGGACAGGCTGTTGAATATAGCACTGACCCACGGAGCTCAGTTTTGGACAGCCTGGGGTTGTACTGCCTTAAACCAGCTCTTAGAATTTCTGCACGTTATTATAAAACACCCAAGGTTACTGTGAGAGCCCTGAGTGACATTAGTGATTTCTCACACAAACTGGGACTACTTCACAGGTATCTGGCATCTGGGTCATGTTTTAAAGGACGTTGAGCCTTGTTTCCCAGTCTGGAAAGATGAATCTGCAGTACAAGACATGTAGATGGTGACTGGGGCAGGTTTTAAAGATGGGCATAATAGATTGAAAACTCAGATCTCAGCAAGTAAGGACTGAATTTTACAAAGAAAAAGAAAACCTGGTTGTAATTACTGGGTGTCCATTTTAAAAAAAATCATTATTTTTAACGAAAGCTAGGTCTTTCAAGAAAGCAATTTTTTTATTTGAGCAAGTGTGCCTAAATTTTTAATTTTGCCTTTTAGCACGCTGGAAAAATCCTCTTAAAGACATTGTAACACAGTGAGAATACTCTAAAGGCTGTACTTCCAAAGCCACCTTTTCAAAGGCACATGAATATTGCTGAATATGTGGCCACATAACTGAATATTATCAGTTCCCACTTTGACAAAATCTTGTATGACAAAAGAGCCAAGAAAATTACCTTGATTGTGCAAATTGTTATTACTTTACCTGCAGAATAAAACCTCTGGTGCGAACGGGGAGTTTTCTGGCTGTGTCCCAGCCTTGAGCTGGCTGACATTGAAGTATGAGAGCGTGTGATTGATGAAGCCATGCATGGTTCCATTCTGACTGTATGCATATTGATACATAAGGCGTGGAATGAAATCAGAGGTGACAGCGATTACAAAAGCCTGAGAGATGAAAAACAAAAAAAACAACCAAACAACAGCGTTGTGAATCGATGTTTCAGGTTAATTAATTCAGGGGAAAGTTTTCATGTTCAGGTACATTTAGAGTGGTGATGAAGTGAGGGTTGAATGGCCAGAACATTTGTAGATATAAATGCACAGTAACCTGCTCTGTCTCTCCAGGGGAAGGCTGAGTTAGGCAAGTAGCAAAAGCAATTAATGTATTACCCATTTCTCCAATTCTTTCTCCAATGGCACCCCTGGAGCCATTAGGGGGTTTATGACTAGTTTTCAAAAAACTACAACAAGACATAATAGCTAGTTGGTATAATCTGGAGAATATTTTGTTGTAGTTACACAGTGTTATCTGAGATAAACCTGCTGAGTGTAAGGCCCATTTTCACCTCTGCATCAGGATTTACACATCTGACACGGGTGGATCTCATGCTGGTATAAAACTCTCATGAGACTGGCATCCCATAAAACTGGTGTAATTGTGGAGTGAATCAGTCACAGAAGTATCTGGATCATATCAGTAAGAATCCTTTTGATTTCTCATCTGAACTCACTCCTGTTAGAACAGGCCCAGAGCAGGGACACCGAGGTGCTCAGAGGGATGGAGCAGCTCTGCTGTGAGGAAAGGCTGGGAGAGCTGGGATTGTTCAGCCTGGGGAAGGGAAGGTTTTTGAGGGAGACCTTAGAGCCCCTTCCAGCACCTGAAGGGACTCTAAAAGACCTGGAGAAGGACTTTTTACAAGGGCCTGGAATGATAGAACAAGGGGGAATGGCTTCAAACAGAAAGAGGGTAGATTTAGATTAGATATTAGACAAAAATTGTTCCCTGTGAGGGTGGTGAGGCCCTGGCACAGGGTTCCCAGAGAAGCTGAGGCTGCCCCATCCCTGGCAGTGTCAAAGGCCAGGCTGGATGAGGCTTTGAGCAACCTGGTCTGGGGGAAGGTGGCCCTACCCAGGGCAGGGGGTTGGAACTGGATGTTCTTTAAAGTTCCTTCCAACCCAAACTATTCTATGATCCTATGATGATTTAAACTACATTTTATTAAACAGTAATTTCCTGTATCAGTATTACTCAGATGGAGAAGCAGAGCTGGGCATCCAGTATTTTTTTTCAAAGGGGTATGGACATATTTACATTTCTTTCAAGAATAAGTATCTGACTGATATTTTATTGGAATCCTCAGGAAATAAACATTTTCAGAGTCTGATCAACACAGAAAATAATCAAGGATCATAAATCTGCAGAGCGTATTCAGATGAAAACAAGAGGCTGCAGAGTTTTGCTGCTGCAGCACAGCCCAGTGCTGGACAGCTGAAATCTGTGTCTGACTGCAGGACTGTATGTGCAGGGTTGCACAGATTTCCTACCTTAAATCCTGGAAACTGCTGGGCCGTAAGTGAACAGTGCTCCACACAAGTCAAACAACTCTGTTCCTCTGGAGGCATTGCAGTGCTGTGCTCTTGTGCTGGGAGCTATTTTATTAGATAAATTGCATAACACCTCTGCACGAGTTCTCCCTTCAGTAATGAAAATCACCTCCCTTTCTAAACAGCTTTGGTATCTTTAATATTTATGGTTGGACTCCATGATCTTAAAGGTCTTTTTCAACCTAAATGATTTTATGATCCATAGGTTAAAAATCCACTAGAAGCTGTTATGATTTAACTCCTAGGGTGTGAGATTTTTTTAGCTTAAAGCATATACAGGAAAATTTTACTTTAATAATATATATAGAACAATAAGCATAGTATATCTGTACATCAGACACACATTATGTTCATGTAATAATTCTTGTTCTGTGAAAGAATATATTTTTCCATTATGATTTTTTAGCTTGGGGAATGCATGACTCAATTAAAAAAAAAAGTTACTCTTACAGAAATAATCCCTCTAGGGGAGAAAAAGTATTTAGGGATATAACCATACCTGTCTATATCAGAACAAATGCTACTGATAGCTAGTTAAGGACTTTCTGCTCCTAAAATCCAAATTTAATTTATTATTAATTAATTACATTAATTTTATTCATGCCAGTAGTTATACTAACAGAGTAACAGAAAAAGGCATGGGTATGAATGACAGTAGATTTTTATTAATTATGTGGAGTGTTGCCTGCTTTGCATCCCCTTCACTGGATGTTTTTATATGAATTAGTCTTCCTGTCTTACATAACACAAGGACAGAGAGAATGAGATGAGAGAATGGTAATTTGTAGTTAAATCATGTTTATCACTTCCACAAGAATGAACTGGATAATTTAGATTTTGTTGTATTTGAGCAATTGAGAAAATTAGACTTTGCTTTTAAATTATGTTGAAGGGAACATAAATGATAAACAATTATAAAAAATAAATTATAAGCAATTTTAAATTATCTTGAAGGGACAATATAAGCTCCCAAGACCATGGTCAGAAAACGATGTAACTAAATACTTACACTAATAATAACTGAGAGCTTTCCAATACCACTCAAAATGTTATACCAAATCCCTGTAAGTGAAAAAAGAGAACTTATTAATGAATTTACTATAAATTTTCTTTTTTTGATAGCATTTTTGGTGTTATCTTCAGTGCGATGCTCTTTCATTCCTTACCTATATCTTTTGCTCTCACTGTGTCTGGCCTCCTCAGCTCAGTCACAAACTTCTTTGCGTCAAGACGGACTTCGATGATGTTGTTCAGAAGAGCAAAGAGAGGGGCCAGAGGGAAGGAGGCAACAAAGAGCGTGACAAAACCAAACTGGATAACTGGGGAGGAAAAAAAAAAAAAAAGAAGCAACGTTTTTTGATAGCTTCTGAAGGGAGCAGCGGACATCAAATTGTTGGTGAGCTTTATGCGTTACCAATCCCATAAAATTCCACTTCCCGACTTGGTCTCAGGAATAAATATCACAAAGTAGGGTTATGAAGAGACAAATGTCTGTCACTAAGCTTTGTGAATGTTTCCAGTAATGCTTCAAGTTGCTAGCAGAAGCACAAGCCAAAGGAAATAACAAATTTAATAAAGGACAAAGGGTCAGCTGCATTCTTCTGCATTGATGCATAATTAAATGATTAAGAGTGTTCCTCCCTGTCCTTTTGCCTGTAAGGAAAATGATACAGAGTCAAGCAATAGGAGAAAATCTACAAGGTGCCACTATTTCTCCCCAGCTTCCTTTGAAAAACTCGGTGGCAACCTGTCAAAAGCAGGAACAGAGGTATCTTTGTGGATGCAGGGGCTGGTGGTGTTGTGCAGCACTTTCATCCCTCCTTCTGTCACCAGTATTCTCCAAATTCCTCCAAAATCTTCCTCTTCAAATCTTAACAAAGTTTAATCATATATCTATAATACAGATATTAAACTAATAAATCTGACTGTGATTTACATTTCAGAATGAAAAAAATAGTAGTATAGAAAAAGGGTTAGTGTGGCTGAGGCCATATTTATTGTGGCTTCTTTTTTGGCAAACCCCTGTGGAAGTTCCCTCTCCACTGAGGGAGGAATTGCACTTTTCTGTGAAAATCAGGGGTGTACACAGCACAGCATTTTACTTTAAAATTATTTCCTTCAGCACTGTTGTCCCAACCTACAGCTAACTTTTGAAATAGTTTTCTCCAGCACCTTCTCTCACACACACATTTTTTGTGTACAGATTGCAAGACTTCTGATATTTCTCCTTTCTCATCTCAGTAACAATTTATTTGCACAGGAAATTACAATCTCTGTGTATCAGTGATATGGCCTTTAGATTTTCATTCTCATTATTTTGCTCTGATATAAATTGTATATCCCAACATACACTAAGATGGAGCTTTTTCAAAGCATACAAACAACCTATCCTTGAAATCATACTTTCCTGAATATTTTATGTTGAGAGTCAGGAAAAGGAATTAACATGGAAATAAAACCAGATGTTAAAGTAATGTCCCCAAAAAACTGTGAAATTGTGAAAAAGATACATAGCACCAAAATATGCCATATTTGGTTTTAAGTGAATTTAGCAGGAATACAGCTGGGAGGATTCTTTAAAAAAAAAAAAAAAGAAGTATTTTCAATGCTTTAAGAATAAACCACACACGCATTTGCTTTGATGTTTGATGTTGTCTGTAGTCCCTTTATTCATTGCCTGGGAAAATGCAGTTTAATTTTTTTTCAAGTTCATGAAAAAATGTTCAAGGTATGCAAAGGACTTCTGGATAATTGTGTAAATATGTCTTCACAGAAAACTATATGCCAGGAGTGTTTGTGTGGCCATCTTGAAATCTCTTCAACCTTCTAAACTCCTTTTTGTGTAAGTGTAAATGATGCAAAAAGCAGGCAAAAAAAAAAAAAATCCCAAAACCAAACCCATAATTGAGATGGTCTTGTGTAGTAAACTAGTAAACAATCATTACAATGAGCAGTCTTTGAGCAGCCTCAGTAATTTACAGGTACTTGCTGAGTGTGATCAGTGTTTCTAGAAATAAACCTGAATGGATTAAAAAGAGAAGGATCTCTGTTAGATCCCAGAAAGGAATGGAGGCTCAGCATCCTGGGGTTCTGTGGATGCCTGTCTGGCCACACTGGAAACATTTACAGTACTTTTAGGGCACTCACACTGTTCCATCAAAGACAGTTGACATCAAGACATCTTTTTTTTGGCTGGAAAACTTGATGGCAACCCTTAAATACCCTTTTTAGGTTCACACTTATGCCACAAGGTCTCCAGTGTTCACGCACAGGGAAAATTCTAAAGAGACCTGTGCCAGGAGCTGGACCTCTGGACATCCA
The DNA here is from genome assembly GCA_013400975.1 of Atrichornis clamosus. Lineage (NCBI taxonomy): Eukaryota > Metazoa > Chordata > Aves > Passeriformes > Menuridae > Atrichornis > Atrichornis clamosus. The sequence continues at coordinate 369,073 of WBMZ01009132.1, read as the reverse complement.
GCCTGCTTCCCTGGTAGGCCAGCCTGGAGAAAAGAGAGATGAACATCCCCCAGCCTCATGGCACATGCTGGTGAGCAAAACAATGAAAAGCTGGGTATGGTGGAAAGTCAAGGACACGGGAAACAAGGCCTTGTGCTGGGGCATCCAAGCAGGACACTGGATGTGCTGTCAGTGGCACAGAGCCTGTTCCCGATGAGGGGAAAAGCCCAAACCACACGCTCTTGGTGCCTTTGCTGTCTGACTTGAGCAGGAAAGAGGCCAAAGGCTCAGAGCCAGCCCTTGAGTTTCTCAACACCTGATGCCACATCTGCAACCTCTCACCCAGCCCCAGGCCCCGAGACAAAACCTCTAAAAGACAAAACAGCCCCAAAAGAGGTGTCTCAGGTCACAGCCCTTCTCAGAATTCCACTCTTCACAGAAGCTGTGCAGGGCCTGAGCAGAACCCAAGCCCAACAGTAACCACACCCTGTCCCTCTAACTCTGGTTTTCAAATTATGATTAAGCGCACAAATCAAGTTTTTAAGTTACGGGTCTGGAGAGTGGTGGTTACTACTCTTGTGTAAGGGAGACAGAATCAGTCCCCAGCACAAAACCCTTCATGTTGAGGATCACTCAGGTTCTACAAGATTTGCACACTGAGAAGTGTGAGTAACTCAAGTATCTTTTACTTCAAAACCTAATCTAATAAAAGGTATTTTATTTATGATTCTGTTGCTTTTTTTTCCCTTTCTTCTGTATCAGTAATATTTGTCACAGGATCGTGTGTTACTGGAAGTAAACAATGGAAGAATCATTCCTGTGCTAAGCAACTTTCCAAGCCCTAAGAAGAAACTTTTTAATGTACAGCCAGGCCTGGCTGAAAAGCTAAGGAAAAGGTGTAATTTACAACTTTTCTATAATAAATGTATGCAACAAGCCTACACACAACCACCAATGGTATTTTCAAACCCATTCTCATTATAAAGATTATACAAAAATGCAGTTTTCTCTTCTGCGATTTTTTTTTTTTTGCTGCCTCACACATTGCCTTTTTGATGGCTTTTCCTGCTTTAGGGGAAATTCATCCAAACCTCTCAGATTAATCCTTACAGTAGTCAGTAGCTACAGACATTGGATCTGATAATTTTCTACTTAAAATTCAAAAGGAGCTGTGCCATTGTTTTTAAACAGAAGTTGGATGATGAAACCCTTTATTATTATTTCTCCTTGAGGAAAAATGTTTTTAATTAATTTCCACATGAAACTTGGAATCCTAAAGGGTTTAGACTAGAGAAAGGAAGACCAAATGAAGTAAGAATCTGAAAATCATTGCTGAATTCAGTTTCTTCTCAAGGAAACACGAGTGGTATAAATTTCAGACTTTCACATGCATCGTTTAGCTGTTCTTGGAGCCAATTTAATAAAGTTTCTTTCATTAGCAATATTTATTGCTACTCTAAACATCAATTTCTTGCCAACTCCTATCACTGCAGGCCAGTTACACATGTTGCAAACTTGCTACCATGGGGAGAGGAAATTGCTGTGAATGCTACCTACTTTGGGAATGCACGTGGTGTGGTGTATTGGGCTGGGTCAAAAGCCTCTGCACAGTTTTAGACACAGGAACTGCCAATGACAAATTGACACATGTTGACAATGACAATTTATCTTTTGGCGTTACTTGAGCAAAATTTTCTTATCACTCAGGAACTCTAAGTGTCTCTGCTGAAGAGTGACTGCTAAAAAATACAGCTATATGCCAGTCAATAACACAAAAACAGTCATCAGAAATTTCACTGATGCAAATTAAATCTTCGTGCAGATGTGCTAAGGACAGCCAAGGCCAGTTCAACAAAAAAGCTCAGCACATCTGACTGAAATCAGATATGAATCAGTTCTCTGAAGAAATGACCCACAAAAGCTTTCCCTGAAGGAAAATTTAAAGTTTATTTGCCATGGTAAAGTGTTGACCTCTTCCTCCCATGCTACTGTGATCTGTAAAATGCCACTGAAGTCAATGCAAGTCTGCCTGACTCATAGGCCTTAGGTTTTACCTTCTTAAGTTTTCTCTTTTTTAGAGATATATATGTAAGATATTTACCCTAAAAAATTAATCATAGTATTCATAGAATCATCCAGGTTGGAAGGGACCTTTAAATCTACTCCAAACCTCTGGCAAGGAGCAGGGATTTTCAACTGGATCCTGTTGCTCAGAGCTCCATCCAGCCTGACTTTGAGTGTTTCCAGGGATGGGGCATCCACAGCTTCTCTGGACATTCTGTGCAAGAGTTTCACCACCATCAATTAAAAAACTTCCTTCTTATAGGTAATCTAAATCTACCATGTTTTAGTTTAAAACTATTATTCTATCTCAACAGGCCCTGCTAAAAAGTCTGTGCCCATCTCTTTTTTAGGTCCCCTTTAAGTCCTAGAAGGCTGCTGTAAGGTTCCCTGGAGTTTTCTCTGGGATAAACATCCCCAACTCTCAGCCAAAACTGTGGCTGTGACACCAGTGACAGAGCCATGTAAGAATAGTCTGGGTCCATGTGTTTCCTCCAATGTCACTGCCCCCAGCTGGAAGGACAAAACTTCCTAGTGTCACTAGTGATCCCAAAGGCTCAGTATGTCACCTTTCCTAAAAAACACAAAATTACAAGGAGCTGTACTTCTCTGTCTTCCTTGGACAGAGAGAGCTCTCAGCAGACTCATGGATTTGTGGATGAGGAGTATGAATGTGAAATCAACAAGTCAGTAGAAAGTATCATGACATCTAGTGGAAATTCTAATGGAAAGCTTCCTACAGACACATTTGCTTTGGGCTTTGGTGCTTCATAACAAACTGCAAAGAGAATGTATGATTTTTCATGTGGGGAGTGGGCCAGATTCCAGATTTCCATCAGAAAGGGCACATGTCAACACTTTTGATAGAAATCAGCAAAAGATACTGGATATATGGATAAAAAAGGCAAGGACTGCCAGTGATTAGGGTACAGAAAGTTAGGCCTGGAGTCAAGAGTCTTAGCTTGGTCAGAGGCTTCCTGTGTAACCTTAAAGATGTCACCTATCCTTAAAAGAAGGAGCATCCTGGCAGGACAACCTGAATGCAGTGAATACTCACACTTGGGTACAAAATCTGCCAGTGCCTGTTTCTGCACGAAACCCCATCATCCTCTGTGTGGGGAAACCCAAAAGCTACAGCAGGCCCAGGGGTCTGCAGTTCCTTATTCAGCTGCTTCATTCCACATTGCCACTGATGCCAGTGGGAGGCTGCCTGAGTAAATCCGTGTGAAAACTAAGAAAGAAGTTGTGAAGCAGCAGACAGATTTCTCTCTTCTCCTTAATATCATACCACTTCTTACATTCCAGTCATCCTGCCTTTTTAAGCAATTTGGAAAAAACAGCTTCCTCAGCCCTTCTGCATTATTTCCCTTTCCCACCACCCCCAACCCAAAATTAGAGAAATTGGTAAAAAAGCTGTTGAAGTGGCTCTTGCAGCTCGATGCCCTTGACAGCAATCCCAGCTGACAGGTTCAGTGCCGAGCTGCACAAAGTGCTTCCTGCCAGCGTGGGTGGTCTGAGCAGTGGCTCTGACAGCTGAGAGCAGGGACGGGGACCCAGGGCAGCAATCAGGGCTCGGGAGGTGCAGCTTGGCTCTCATCTGCTGCACATTTGTCTGGAATCCCACAGGCAGGGCACAGCTCGGCACACTGCGAGGCTTCTGCGCTTGGGAAGCTCATTCTCCAGTTGTAAACAAGTGTTTAGATCAATAATTCATCCACTCACTTTCAGGGCATCTGAATTATCCCTGAATGGCTGCGGGAAGAGGCACTCAACGTGGTTTGTGATCTTGGCACAAGGAACTAATCTAAATGACAGGCTTAGTGTCCAGTGATTTATCACATCAGTAGTTTAAGCCCTGATACTCCAAGTTAGAATCATGGAATAGAACCGTGAGTTGGAAGGGACCCCCGAGGATCATCAAAGTCCGACTCCTGGCCCTGCAGGACAGCCCAAGAATCCCACCCTGTGCCTGGGAGCATTGTCCAAACGCTGGCAGACTTAGGGCTGGGACCACTTCCCTGGAACAGGAACCTCAAAGTCGTAACAGACTGTGGTGATAGTTCTGCATGTCTTTAAAAAAAAACCAAACAAAAACCCCCAAAAAACAAACAAACAAACCAAAAAAATAACCTGTTCAGTTCAGTGGCCATGAAGTCAGTCAGTTTTGACTCATGTTGGCAATTTCTAGAACATGCTTCTAAAATTTTAGAAAAACCAAGACAGTTCCCTAAGGGAAGGCATAACAAATGACTAAATGGGAGCTGCAAGAGGTGCTCTGAAGTCAAAACACAGGTAAGGAAAGCACTGTAGCTTGTCTTCTTTGCAGGACTGACTGCTGACCTGCTTCCTTTCTGAATAGATTGCCTTAAAGGAACCCGTTAAACAAACCTGACATTTTTGAGATTATGTTCAAACTCACAGCAGTTGAGCATCACTTTTGCCACAGCAGAATCAAGCCCACTGACAGCAAATCAAAGCAATCTTGACAAATACCTTACCAGTATATATTTGTTACTGGTGACTAAAGGTCCTTGTCCTTAGAGAGAACTTGCTAACCAGGAAATTTTGGTAGTTAGAGATATTTCTGAGTTATTCCTGAGCATAAAACCACATGAACATTTTTACAAGGGAAAAATGTCTACATTTTTTCACCGTTGTTTCATTTCAAAAATTGCAAAGAAGCTTGCTTAAAGTTTACAGGAAGAAAAATCATCTTGTGCTGAAGTAATGCATAGAAAAAAAAAATAAATCCTACGAATAACTTTTCAACAAAGCATCATCATGTGCAGAAGGGGATAAGGTAAGAGAAGCTGCAACATACCAACAGATGCTAAGGTGAGTTGAAACAATTGAGAGGGGGATGATGGGAGGTGAGGGAATCTTTGTGGCACTACAGAGGGCAAGGTTTGGATCCATAAACATATTCATAAGAGATCCACAAATCTGCCATCATATAAAATCCCTTGTATACTCCTAGATATTTATAGATTTACACAAATCTACCATTCTATAAATGTTCATATATGCATTTATAATTAGATTATAAATTATAGCTATAAACCAAGATTACTATTTCTATATATAATTATAAACCATATATGGTATTTAATTTTTTGGCTGTAAAATGCATTCTCTTTCAGATGTTTTGAGAATAGTGACTTGTTAAAACAGGAGTTGTCACATTCAATATTTAACACACCTCTGGTTTTAGATACCATGCCCATTGACAAGTTGTGGTTCTCTCTGAATTCTTTTATGCCCTAAAGCTTGGGTTTGCCTGGATTATTTCTCTCCCTGTTCCTCCTCCACCCATACCATTCCCCCTTTCTCCTTCCCTGCCTCTGCAGGGTCTACCCATGAGGCAGCTACAGGGCTGAGGGGTGCAATTTTGGTTTGCATCTGATGTGAAGAGCTTTGAATCCTCTAGAGCATCCCTGTGTGCTGCTTCCTCTCAGATTTGTTTCCCTGGGGACAGCTGAAGCTGGATTGTGTCCCAGAGCTGCAAGACTGGGTTATTTGGTGATAATTTGCACCTCTGTCCTCCCGTGTTCTGTTGAGCCCTCGAGATACTCCTTGGAGTTTATAACAAGCACACTTCAGAATGAGAAAGAAGGCATGTATGTATTTCAATTTGGAATTCTCTATCAGATGCGTGATATTGCTCCTTGGATAATTCATCTAGAGTGCACCCCTTCATCCCAGTGTTTGACCTGCTCCTCAGGAGCAGTGGAGGAGTGTAAGTGGATGCATGAAGATGAATGTAATCAAACAAACTCAGTGAGAACTGAGGAAGAAGAAATTGTAATTGTATAATTAGCTGTTACTTTGAACTGCTGTGCAATTAGGTGTTGGGTTTGCTCTCTGGGTCCCTTGTTTTTCCCCTGTACTCAGAGTCTCAAAGAGATTCATAGTTATCAACACAACTTTGGACAAAAGAGGCACATTTTCTCTTGAGCAAAGTGCAGTCAAGATGCCAAAGAAGGCAGACTTCCAAATCATAAATACTTAGGAAAATGGCACAATGCCAAACATGTTGGAAAGAAAATAAATTATTAATGAAATTTTATTTGAACAAACAATTTTCCATTGTAAAGGGCAATTTATTTCATATTTTATGTGCAAAATCATTTATATTTTGGAATCTACATAATTTTACTACATTTGAAACATAAATGAGTTGATTTTAATTTTGAGAGGAGCTACAACTTATGTTCTTGATGCCGTTAAGAAAAACCTCAACAGGCTGGAGAAATGGTCCAGGAGGAATCCCACAAAGTTCAGCAGGGGAAAACAGGAATAATCCCAAGCACCAGGAAAGACTAGGAGCTGATGAGCTGGGAAGCAAATTTGCAGAAGAGGGTCTGGGTGTCCTTGCCCTCCACTTGGCACTACTGTAACCACACCTGGAGTGCTCTTTCCAGTTCTGTGCTCCACGGGAGAAGAAAGACATGGACATACTGCAGTGAATCCACTGGAGAGCCACTAAGATGACTAAGGCATGGGAGAACCTGATGTACAGGGAGAAGCTGAAACCACTGGGATTGCTGTACCACAGGAAAAGAAGGCTCAGGGGATCTTACCCTTGTGGTAGGTTGAAGAAGACAGAGATAAAACCTTCTCAAGGGTGCCCAGTGAAAGGACAAGAGGAAATGGGCACAAATACTGGAACAGGTTACACAGCCAGGATGTAGAGTCTCCATCCCTGGAAATATCCAAGCCCCAAGTGGAGAAGTCCCTGAGCAATCTGCTCCAGCTGCCTCTGCTTTGAGCAAGAGATTGGACCAGACAATCTTCAGAGGTCCCTTCCAACCATAGCTGTTGATTCTGTGGCCATACGATTTCTGTGCACTTTTCTCAGCTGGGAACACAGGAATCTGACAGCAGAAGTATTGACAGACACTGGGACTCATCATTGTTGCTATATTGGTACTATTGGTAGTCACAGCCCTGCTGGCTTGCACATAATTTCTGCAAACTACAAGTGTTGGGGTATTTTTCCCCCTTTATCATGATAGCTTGTGACATACAGTCCTAAGCAAAGCCATGGTTATTGCAGAAAGGCAAAGGAAATTCAGAAAACTTACTCATTTCCATGTATTCTGGAGTCAGTCCAGTGAAAGGTTCCAAGCTATAGTCCAGATCCCATTGCTGAGGGTCCTTTGATTGGTTGGTGTCCATTTCCTTTGGCTCAGTTCTTTCATCCTTCAGCTTCCTGAACAGCTTCTTTAGCTTCCTGAGGAAGAAAAGTTCAGATTGAACCTGTTCTTTTTCTCTTTTTTTTTTTCCCCACAGGATTTGGCCCAAGTATTTGCACAGCAACTCAAACTTAATCTCATGTTATTTCAACGCACCACAGGATGAGTTTACACCACCCTGTGAAGTTCTGATGCTGCTTATTGACAGTACAAGCTGCTGGAGTTGAATCCAGTACTTTGTAATAGTTTTTTCTCAGATGCATATTCCATGAGGATCTTTCTGAAGTTCAAGCACCTTAGACCTACATAATATGAGTAATACTCTCAAGAACACAGTGAGCACCTCTCCTTTAACAAAATACAAAATGCAATAGCTTCACACCACATATCTACCACAGGCACACTTTTCTCTCACCATGAAGATTGGGAACTTCCAGTAAAATATACTTTTAAGGTAAAAAAATACCAGACATGCATGGGAAGAGAAGCTGTGAATGCCTCATCCCTGGCAGTGTCCAAGGCCAGGCTGGATGGGGCTCTGAGCAACCTGGGATAGTGGAAGGTGTCCCTGCCCATGGCAGGGGCTGGAACTGGACGGGCTTTAAGGTCCCTTCCAACCAAACCATTCTGTGATTCTGTGGTATTTCCAAAGAGGCTGCAAGAATGCCCTGACAGTATGAATAGCAGTATCAAACACTGTCCCACTGAGATGGTGATACAAATTTCATGACACTGACAAATAAATTCGAGTAAAATGAATCCATTTCTAAATGAAGAGTAAAATATTCCCAATGCCCCACCCCCAAGGTGCCATTTAAAATACATATGCATCAACAACTTCATGCTCTTTTACACACTGAGAAAATCCCATGGGAAAACACAGCAGAATGAGGTATTTCTTCAAAACCAAGGAAGCGAAATACAATTGAGTTAACTTAAAATAGCAAGATGTATACTTATTGCATGTCTTTTTTTGCAGATGACATTTGTCTTTCACAAAAACATACGGCACTATGTTATAGTTCTTCACACGCGTGCCATGAATGAAAATCCAGACTAATTCCAGTGATGTTTTGCCAGTAGTGTAAGCAGGACTCTCCCACAAACTCCTCCCCCACAGATAAACCCTTTGAACTGTAGGTGTGTGGCCTGGGGACAGGAATATATGGGGGAAGGGGTTTTCCTCTGGACCTCCAGTGAAGCTGAACTGCTTTCCCTGACTTCAGTAGCAGGGCAAGGCTGAGGAACAAAAGCTGGCAAACACAATAAAGGCTTTGCTGTGTGGGTTTACTGCTTTATTTCCCAATTTACACTGAGCCAGAGGATCACAGCATCACACCAGCCTCTGTAGCAGCCTGGAAATGCCCACAGTGGCTGAGGAATTTCTACACCAACCAGTGTCTACAGGACCCATTCCATTTCATCACCAGTCTGGAGGAAGTGGGAGTTGAAAGACACTCTTTAAGCAGATCTAGTTTGCATCAGGCCCTGTCAGTCCCAGGATCACAAAGCTCAAAAATCAGCAGGTCAACTCCAGCTTTTGTTTAAGGTGGAATGAAGACAGAGCTCACAGGTCTGATGTAGCATCCTCAGTACTTTGGCAAACCAATTTGCCAATTAGGCTAACCAATACTTTTGGTGCCCTGAACAGCCAGATTATACAGTTTTAATGAAAGGGTGGGGGGAGATTTAAAATGCTCCACAAGAAAGAACTAGATGAAGCCTTTCAAAGACATTTACCTCCTACATCATGCAAACTCAGCCATTTCAAGACAGTAAAATTCCCTTTCTCCCCCTCTGCTTTTATGGCAGCCAAGGGAACTGGTCTGTGACAGAGGTGATGTAGCATTCAGTGGGTGGGAGACTCGGGCAGGATTTAAAACAAAGAAATCCCAGGATGCTCTTCCAACATATCCCATTTAATTTCCTAATGTGAGGGACTCTGTGGACAGTAAGTTCAGGACAGTGCTGATTTCTGTTCCAATGAAATGATATGGGCTATAAAAGCCCCTCACACATCCACGGGCAGATGAGATTGAAGATCATCTCCTTGTCACGGTGCAGCAGCTGAGGTAAAATTTGGGTGTGTTGAGATGTGAAGTCTGTGCACGTGTGCTCTAATCCTTCAGTTATAGCACCACAGACTCCAGTTGTGGGGTTTCATGCATGCACACAGCTCCCATGAGAATCCAGTAACTAAAACAATAGTTGTTGTTTTGAATGTTTATTTGGGAATACACCAGGGCTCAGTGGCTCAGAATAATTTTTAATCTGGCTATCTATGAGCCAGCCATGAGGAGTGGCATCTTTAACCATTTCGAGTTCAGCTTTGAAGAGCATCTGCATGCTTCTTTTTATCTCTTTTTTTTAAAAAGATCAACTAACTGAAAGGAAGCCATAATAATTATTTCAAATTTCCACCAAAAAAAAAAAAAGTACCTTTGTGTCATATCCAAGCATGTGAAGTTTGAGACCAAACAGAAATGTGTCAGAAAGTTAAAGGAACAGAGAACAGGGATTTGCAAAGTGTTATTCTTCAGCTATAGAGCAGTAGGGCATTGGAAATGAGTTTTGCAGAGCTCTGTAGCTGTACTTAGGGTTGTGATACTAAAACCGAGTACACTTTTTAAATGTCTTTGTTTGAAACCTGTTTTTTGGTTACCCAGATCAACATTTTTAAAGAAGATTGACGGAAAAAGAGCAATTTAACTTCTGATTTGTTCCTGCCAGGCAGCCCCCACAGGGAGGAAGAGGTAGGTTTGCCTGTTCAGAATGAGTGTCCCAGAGGCTTTGTGCTGAAGAGGCACATGAAGCAAAGTTTCGTGACTCCAAATAAAACTGGGCAAACAGGGAAAACTGTCGAGCTGTGGAATAGCCATTATTTCTGGTCCCTTTGCCAGTCAAAAAGCAAGGTGCATTCCTAAGGAGGCTGAACAGCATGGGAGAAGAACAAATGTAAGATGGGAGGGAAAGAAAATGAACAGGTTTTTGTCAGGCTATGTCTAGAGCAGTTAAAAACGACACTGCAGCTTCCCACAAGGGATTGGCACCAAATTATTGGGTTAGGTAAGAGGGAACATAGTTTAAATATGCTGATTGTATTTCCCAGTATAACCAATTAGCATTGCATTTTTCATGTTAACAAGCATCTGAAGAGAGTATAAAATCACTACAGCCACACCTGTCAATAACCCTTGAGCTCTTGAGAAAAAAACTGATGAAAAGAAGAGATGATGAGAAAAAGAGAGAAATCAAACTCCAAGTGATCCTGGCTGGGCTGTAAGCACTTGGTGATTAGACAAGGGCTCCTTTCAAAAAATCAGAGAGGTGACTCAACAGTTGCTCTATTTATACAGTAAGAAAGAGAAAAGGGATTTTGGGGATCTAGAGGAAAGCATGACAATGACTTGGGAAAAATGAGAAATTTGTGGAGTGAGGCACAGTGGAATGTATAGAGGCTAGAGAGGAGGGGCACCTGGAGAGCAAGATAAAATAGGACAGATGCAGGAAAATATCTGGTTGGCACAAGTCTTTGTGTCTTCAGTGGCTGTACAACTGGGATTGTTCAGCCTGCAGAAGAGAAGGCTGCAGGGTCACTTAATTGAGCCTTGCAGTGCCTGAAGGGAGCTACAGGAGAGATGGAGAGAGACTATTGACAGGGGATGGAGTGACAGGACAGGGGGGAATGGCTGCACACTGACAGAGAGGAGGGTTAGATGGGATATTGGGAAGAAATTGTTCCCTGTGAGGGTGGTGAGGCCCTGGCCCAGGTTTCCCAGAGAAGCTGTGGCTGCCCCATCCCTGGCAGTGTCCAAGGCCAGGCTGGATAGGGCTCTGAGCAACCTGGGATAGTGGAAGGTGTCCCTGCCCATGGCAGGGGCTGGAACTGGTTGAGCTTTAAGGTCTCTTCCAACCCAAGCCGTTTTGTGATTCCATAATTCTATGCATACTTGCTAGAACAGAGATGCCTGTGAAGGCTTTACATGAAAAGAAAGAAAACCCCTAGAATCCAGAACCAAGAAAAGCCCCTGGAATCCAGCCTCCATGAACAAAGGATTATTTATATCCAGTGGGTTTTTAAGGCTTTCCTTCCAGTTGATGTTTTTTGATTTGTAACATGATGGGAAAAGGTACAGGGAGAAAGCTAAACAGAAATGATTATTAGGTTGAGTAGATGGAACATTTGTGTCTAGAGAAAAGGAAGAGCAGTGACCCAGACTCTTGTGTCCTTGCCTGTTATTTTCTTTCCTGCTTTTGGGAGGGAGCACTGAAGATCCAGGTTTTTCTTCCATCATATTCCTACATTCTGGTCACATAAAAAAAACACCTTCTCATTCACAGGTGCAAGGAGGAGGCAGGGGGAGAACAAAAGTATCAAAATCTCTTCTTCTGTTCCACAAATTTATGGCATGGCCATGCTTCCTTGGCACACTCAGACTTCCTGGAGTTTCAGTTATTTGTGGTTTATTGATTTCTCAATCAGAGGAAAGCAACAACAAAAAAAAACCAAAAAAAAAACCAAAAAAAGGAAAAAACCCAACCAAACAAAACCCCCCAAACCTTTAATTAAGAATAATTTAGTAAAGGTGAAAAATAACATAAGTGATAATAGCTATGAAGGGGTGTCTTTAAATGGATTTTATTAACTCTTGGTATTCTCATCCAGCATAATTAAGTGCATTTTGAAGTAAGTGACAGAAACTGATGGTGAATAAAAATGCCAAAATCATGGCCTCACTAAATTCAATAGGAGTTTTGCTGTTCTCTTCAATAGGGCCAGGATTTCACCCTAAGGGTTTAGCACCAAGGTCAAAGACAGAGAGTAATAAAATAACCACATGGATGGTTTTTTTCAATAAGTTCAGAAAAAAACCAGAACTGAATAAAAAGGGGTCTTAAAGGAACTGTGGGTTAAGGCTTTCAAGCCCTGCAGCCATTTAGGGTCAATTCCTGTGGCAACAGTAAAAGAATGATGGTATGTGACACATCTGAGTGAACTGTGGCATATTTACATCTGTTAAACTTGTGAATTCCAGCCCCACAGAACACACATTTCAGTTCAAGAGGACTTAGTTTTCTATAATTCAAATCTTGTTTCATTTAGCCAGCTGGTTTGATATTCTTGGATGCAGAAATTTAAAAAAATCAGAGGAAGGTTTAGGAGACCAGCAAGTCACATCTCTCGTAGCTGTGCAGCAGTTTCTACAGAAGCATCGAAGGAAAAAGCAAGGATATGTTCCCCATGACCCCAAAAAATGCAGGACTGCCATCTGAAGTTTCCCTCCTCACCCAGCAATGATTGAGGATAAAGCAGAATGAAGATATGGGAAGATGCTTCCCAGTTCTGGCGACACTGGGGTTCGAGGAACCTAAAGGATGACTGTTGCTTGCACACTCAGTCTATAATCTACTTAGCAGTGGTTTTTGAGGGAAAGAGACAGCAAAGGGGACAGCTTTGTGATCCTCTGCAAAGCAACTAAAATGCCTTGGGTTTTCTGGTGAATGAAAACACAAGGTTTCCTGAAAAAAAGTATTGAAATCCTGAGCTTGCAATAAGGAAGAAAACTCTTTTGATGTGGGCCATCATATAGCTCAGCCGAGAGGAACTTCCATTTTACAGAGGTGCAGGGGACAGCACCAGATTCTGAGGAGCAAATCTTCATTTATGATATTCCCTTCTGCCTCTCCATGTGGAGAAGGTTGGTTGCAGCACCTGCACTCTGCCCTCAGCGAAAATACAGGGAGCCAATAGAAGAATCTGTGTTATTCACCCTGACTCTCATTCCCTCCAAAGGGGCACAAGGCAAGGGGGGATGAAAAATGCAGCTGCTGGTACCATTAAAGATCTGGGCCAGAGCAGCACAGTGGTCTATGCAGGAGTAGAAGGCTAGCTTTAATTTAATTAAGTGTTCAGTAACATTGTAATTCTCCTGGTGCAAACAGGTCCAGTGAGAAGGGCCAAGCCCTACAGATACACACATGATTTTCTTGGGAATGCAGACAAGCAAAGGAAAACCAGATATGCTTATTCCAAGATGACAAAACAGCATTGTGACTGCAGTGAGGTGTTTATCTGGGAAGGAGAAGATGAAAGTGTGTTTGTTTTCAAACAGTTTTCAAGAAGTTTAAAAAATTGAGACCACCACAGTGTGTTGGCCAAAGGGTCGGGGAGCAGAAATGAGGGAGAAAAATGGGATGAAATTGTCACATTCTTGCACCGAAGGGAGGGAAATGAAAAATAATTTGACATGACTTTCTGTTTGGACTGGATCAGCCCGTGCTTTCATGAGTCAAAAATAATAAATACAGTATTTCTAACATCATAAAATCCCCATTAAAAAAGTCCAGTAGCAGTAAGTTTTTGGAAGACAAGAAACAAATTACAGCGGGTTTACACTGAGAAAGCTTTAAACCTTCAACATGTCAGATATTTTGGGAGTGATTTACCACCCTCTTCTCAAAATAAAATGTAAACCCAATGAGATGCAGACAGAAAACAGGCCTCCCTATTGAACTTTGACACAGGAATAATGAAACCATCCATAATCCACTTCTGATTTGTTTGGGAATTTTTTTTCTCTATGTAAATTCCTTGCAAGGGAAAAAAAAAAAAGAGGGTTCTTGCTGAGAAAAGGGAGGAAAGGGCCTTATTTGAAATATATTTCATATCTTTTAAGAATCACTCATCTTGATTTCTAGTTAACATCCTCATGGCCTTATGGGTGTGACCTAAAAGCTGCTGACACCAGAGCTGAAAGATTCTGACTAAATTTAGTCGAGCTGAGACGTCTAAACCAGGCTGTTCATCTACTACAACATTTCACAGGCCAATGCCACCAAGAAGCAAACCTCCCAAGAGGCAGGAGCAGGACATTCTCAGTGGATTCCCAGTGCCTGAAGAGTCCCGTGACAGATGGAGAGAGTTTTCCTGCTGTATTTGGAGCAGGGGATGGAGCACTAAGCACTCCATGGCAGAAAGCCACTGAGCAGTGTGTCAGCATCCCTCCTGTGCTCCAGCTCCTGCATCATCACAGACTGACATAAAGGCACCTTGGAAACACGTGGATTTCATCCCTAAACCCATAAAATAGTCATAGATCAAGTAATAGATTTTAACATCTTTTATGGGCTATTGCTTTTCCCCACACTATCTCCCGTCCACTTTGTGCTAATTTGTATTCAATGCTGCTGTCCTGAAAGCTTCTCTAAAACTTCCCAAGAGATCTATCATACCTTGCCTGTTTTCCCAGGTTTCTAAAATTAATTTAAATCAATTATTTCATATATTCAATCATTTTTCTTAAGCCATTTACTGAAGATATAGCCAATTATTCAACATAAAATACAACCAGATCATTTCACCACAACCAAAAATGTGATTTATCATCACATTCAATTAGAACCCACTGCAGGCAGTGGCAAAAGCCCCATTTAGCTGAACAAGGATCAAGCCTTTGATTTACTGTGTCATAGGAATAATGGGTAATGGAGAAGGCTGGGATACCTACGGGATTCCAATTTCAAACAGATTGTTTTGAATCAGTTGTTTTCCAAGCATGATGATGCTCAGCTGAATGCAGAGTTCCATCAGACAGCCTCCTGGAGCACACTGCAATTAAACAAAACCACAGAGCGTGAAGGGATTAAGAGAATTAATTTAAAAGTACCCACCTGGGAGAGCTCCCAATGTCTCCATGTGCCCACTGTCCCTGCCACCAATTTGTGTGGGATCATGGAGCCCATCGATCTCTGCAAATCTCTGCTTGACAAGGTATTTCATCTCCACTCATAAAACTGCATTACGGAAAAAAATGCAGAGCTCTGAATAACTCCCTGTGCCCTGGGGCTCCTATATTTCCTTTAAAAATATTTACTATATAATCAATGTAATAAACATAATGCAGTATCACCAATACTCTTCCAACCTGATGTCTCCCAGGGGGAAGAAAGCCTTCAGTCTTCCTAAGATTATTATGTCAGCTTTATTGTAAAGCCTTGAGCACATCTTTCAGTTTCCAAGGGAATACCCACAGCATTCCCTTTAATGAGGGAATTTTGTAAAAAAACATGTTTACAGGTTTAGCACAAAATGATTATGGGTTTTTAGGCTATTAAAATTGCCAAGCTCCTAGTGATCTACAGAATGAGAAGCCAGATTCAAGTTTCTCAAGGGCCACAACCAAATCATGGAATTTTGTGCCTTTGTGGCCGGTTGTAAAGCATGGAAATGCTGAGGCTTCACCACAGAAATAGTCAAGAGTGCAGAAAGAAAGAATATAAAGTTGCCTTAAGTGGAAAAGCTGGGGTTTGTCTGTTTATGTTGAAGAGTTAACCTCTTGTTTTACTGTGTTTTCTATTTTTCCCTTTTTGTCTGTAGTCCACTGAACACTATCTAGGTATCTCTTTGTGTTAAGGATTTTTTAAAATTTTAATTTCATATGTACTTACCTCTTCCATCCGATAACCTTCAAACACATACACATAACGACCAGGACGGCCAACAAACCTGAGAGCAGTAATAATAATAATAATAATTATTATTATAGAATAAATGAATATAAAACCAGAAAAATAAGCTAACTGACACCATGATTTCGTATAAAAACAGAAAAATAAGTTAACTTCGACACCATGATTAATCATTCATCTTAGACAAAATATTTCAGAAGTTGCTTCTTCAACATGAATTTTAAAAGACTCAACACTTCAACTTTGATTATTTAAAATTATTTCAAAGCATTAGGCCTCTACAAATGGTTTTCTACTATATCTGGATAAAATCATTTTAATAAAATATTTTCCTGTGCTAAAGTAAAATAATAATAAATTTTCTCTACTTGATTAGAGATCACAAATAAAACTGGAAATGCATATCCTAATTCACATTCTCTTGCATGTCAGTAATGCCCTGAGTGGAATTATTTATACCTCTGTAGACAATCAAGACTCTTCTAGCTACACCAGGAGAAACAATGATATTGACTTTTTATAACACAAAAATATGGTAAAAAAAAAAAGAATTTGTTGATTTTTTCATTGGTGTCGAGCAATATTTGCAACTGCTGGCAAAATGTATCATTAATCCTCAAATCAAAGATGCTGAATAGGATTAGTGACGATCATAGATTAACAAACTTTACAGCCCCCCAAAAGAATAGAAAAATGGTATGAAGCAGAATCCAGAGGATGTTTTAAACATTTTTTTTTTGCCAAAGTTTTAGCAAACAATCATTTTAATCTTCCCATTCAAATGAATGGGGATGACTGGATCCCAAAAGATGATTCTGAACCCATAGGAAGTCACACTTATTTAGCAGGACAGCTGAATTAGCTTTTTGGTCAATCAGTTCATTTGCCAGCTGACCATAAGTATTTCTTAATTTAACTTCATACAGGAGAATAGCACAAAATGATGAGAAAGCAACAGAAAAAGGAGTTCCGTAATTTTAAATGAAATAGGAAAACCTTCCTTTGCTAAATGACGCTTCAAGAAAAAATTCTAAACTGTGGAAAGTGAAGGTCTGTAAGCACTACCATTTGCTTATAAAAACAACACCCTTTTTGAACTAAAAGGAATGATTAGCTCTAGATAACCCTGCTTATGATGTTTTTTCAGAGCTGGTGAAGGTGACCAGTCCCAGGCCTTAGTTGGGTAGCCCTTTGTGCCCATTTTTAAACACAGATCCACTATTACTGACACATATATAAAAATAAACATACATAACCATCTATATGTAAAGATATTTATCCTACCTTCCCTTAAAAAAGGCAACATAAAAAATTGGTGCATAAGAATTCACAAACTTCAGCAGGAATGCCTTCAAAATCAGTCTC
Organism: Atrichornis clamosus; assembly: GCA_013400975.1. Classification (NCBI taxonomy): domain Eukaryota; kingdom Metazoa; phylum Chordata; class Aves; order Passeriformes; family Menuridae; genus Atrichornis; species Atrichornis clamosus. The sequence continues at coordinate 352,004 of WBMZ01009132.1, read as the reverse complement.
TCCTCAAAGGTTTTCTCTGTTTTAGGTATTTCTGGGAAAAAAATAAAAGGCAAATGAGAGAAATGAATTAGTAAATATGTAAAAATCCCTGAATCCCCAAATGCACACAAAAAAGACAAACCAAACTGCAAACTTTGAGCTCATACTGATTTTTTTTTGCATCTCTAATTTGTACCAAAGCCCACTTGGTCTGTCACTGAGTCCTGATTTCCAGAGAGTCTTCTCAAATTTCCAGATGGAAATTGAAGAGTCTTTGATGGAGATATTAATAACGACAACATAATGATTCTGTTTCTCTGACAGCTTATCCCAAGTTGCTCTTGGCTGTCTGTCCAATACCCTGGTGGCAAAAAACCCAACAAATTCTGAAATATGGGCTGAACCTGACAACACCTCACTTTTGGACCTGACAAGACCTCACTTTTCCAGTCCCTTTCATTCTCTTGCTGAGAGACCTGGAGAGACCTCGTCACCTTCCTCTGCTTCAAGCCATGTATGTGAAATCTCAGCACAGACCTTTGATTTTTTTCTTTTTACCTTGACGCATATATGTATATTAACTTGCACAAGTATATCAGTTACACGTGTGAGAAAACAAAGCATTAATATTCTCAATTCATGAATGCTGAAAGTAAAGTACAAAAACTTTCAAACAGAAAAAAACACCTTAAAAGCCTCCTTAACTTGTAGTCCACAAGCCTTTTCTGTGGTGAGTTTGTTAATATGCTTAATGATAAACACAAGACTAAATTTATTATTAAGTGAATTTTAATTGCCATTCAAAATAAATGCACATTTTTGCTAATGCTTCTCCCTTCACTATGCATATTCTATATTTCAATATTTCTTTAGATAAGCTGTAAAAATGTGGCTTAAACATTTTCAGTATTCATTATTCTGTTCCCAGATTTATTTCCAATTTCCACAGGAATTTTCTAGCAGCAGAAAATGCAGGTTTAAGACAAAGGTTTTTCATATTGACAGTAGGATCCTCTCTTAAAGATTTTATATGGGTTAAACTCTTGTATTTCTATGCTTATCCTGAGCTGTATCTAATGTGAAAGAAGAGAATTTTATAATTAACTTTATCATTTTTGGCTGAACTTCTGCAGCACAACAAAACTGTGGAACAATAAGGAGATCCAGAGCTCTGGCTTTAAGGACTTCATTAAAAATACTGCTGTACTTGTACAGTTTTGGTTTGGGTACAGTTTGGGTGATGTGTTTGCTTTGCTGTTGTTTTTGTTGTTTGGGGTCTTTTTCTTAAAAAGGCGGCATGATTTTTTTTAGCACTAAAGGGGAAGCACAACCTAATGCCTGGCTTTATTTTTGATACTTTCAACCATATTTTCATAAAAAGTTCAGTGCACAACCTGGTGAGTCCTAAGGCATAATTCAGCTATAAGTATAAAAAAACTTAATTAAACCTTCAAACAATTTGTAGGTGATCCCACACACAGGACAACGGCTCAGACCAGCAGGAATATCAAATAACAGCGGTGCAGCTTTTAATTTGAGGGAGAAAAATCCTACCCTTTGCCTTATGGAGAACCCCCCCAAGGATGAGCTCAGCCTCTGGATGAACATTTGCACACCATATATGGTCCCAGAGGCTCACTCAGACATCCTATACCATAGCTGTAGAGGCATGTGTAGAATTTGTCCTGCAGCCAGTCGAGTGCACTGCTCGAGAAATGCGTTCAGCCAGAGCTGGTGCATCAGTAACAGAGAAAACTCCTCCTCTCCCCCAAAAAATGAAACACACAATAAGCACATGGTGGGTTGTTACACCAAAATTGGGCAGCTGAAACTTTGCAGGTGGAGAATAAGCTGAGCTAAGGGTGGAATTAGCTTAGCTCAGCTCACTGAAGGAGCTGCTGCCTTTGCAGGGGACAAACATAAGTAGTTTTGGTTTTGTCCCCAGTTCACTGGTTCTTCCTTGGCCTCAGTGAATCCTTCCCTGTGAAGGTGGTGAGGCCCTGGCACAGGTTTCCCAGAGAAGCTGTGGCTGCCCCATCCCTGGCAGTGTCCAAGTCAGGCTGGATGGGGCTCTGAGCACCCTGGGATAGTGGAAGGTGTCCCTGCCCATGGCAGGGGGTTGCAAGTAGATTATCTTTAAGATCCCTTCCAAACCAAGCCATTCTATGATTCTGTGATTCTAAGTTACAAGTGAGCTGTAAATCTTGTCTGGCACTACCTGTTTACTGGACATTATCTATTCATCCTGGGAATACCAGGATACCATCTGCACTTTGACTGGTCTGACCTGTGACAAAGGGGCATCAGTGCCCCACTCTGCTGGGCCTACAGGAGCCCTGATCCATCTGTACGAGCTCTCTGTATTGATTACAACAAAACTGCTACTCTTCTCCTCCAGGCACTGACTGAGGCAGATCCATGACTTTGATCCTGTGGTTAATACAATTTCTATCAGTGCTGTTCTTGTGCTTACAGATGTAATTTTTCAGCTGAACAGAGATTCAAGTGTACTTGGGGTTGGAATAGCAACCAGCCCTGTCAAGAGCTACTCCTCCAGCCTAACAAGTGTGTTCTTCAGCTTGTCAATTAACTGCAGTGTGAAAAGAGAACTGAGTATGTTTTGCTCCACTCAGCAAAATGAGAATTCACGAGTTAAGCAGCATTTATCAGCATGCATGAATTGTAATTTTTTAAAACATTTTGATTATATTTGACATCTGGGCCTAGCGCTGGAGAAAGCTGCCTGAGTGAACTTTCTGGCTCATGTAATTTGTAGCACTAGAGATTATTCTGACTGGATCCTTCTTAAACAGAACATCTGATGGTTGATTAGGAATGTTGCCCTAATAAAGATAGGATTAGAATTAAATGCAAAGTGACAGGGGGACAATAATCAGCAAGTAAGAAATTGTTTTTTCTTTCACAGTTCACACTGGTGCACATTTCAAAGGCAGAGATTTTCCTTCTGTGTTTCCCAAAGAGAGGCCATGGCAGTGCCTAGCACTTTTCCGCTTCTGCCTAGAAACTGCTGGAGAAGAGGTCTCACCTTCATCTTTGCCTACTCTTTCCACACAGCTGGGTCATCCCTTAACATTTGTGCCCTTTCTTACCGGGGCAGGTGCAGTGGACAGAACTGATCAGGTCACACACTGTTAGCAGCCTGTCACTATGTGAAAGCTGAAAATCTGGGTACAGTTGTGGCCTGTACAGTGAGCCTGAGCTCACTCATGCCATTAGAACAGAGTCCATTTGTATAACCCTGTTACATTTTGCCCAAAGCCTGGTGCAAAACAGAAATAAACAAACAAATTAACCAACTAAAGTGTCAATTTGTGAAAATGAATTGCTTTGTCTTCATTTCTTTCAAATACTTTACGAAATTAATCTAAACTAACAGGCTACCCCTACTGGTAAAACCACAGGACCATATTCCGAATATTCAGGATTGGATCCCTGTTATGACAACTACAAAACGGTAATTTTAAATGTTCTTCAAAAAATAGGACTAGAGAAGATATTTTCATTATATTTTCATTTGTAAATTTAAAAATGTCCTGAGAAATTGAGAAGAAACAGAAGTCTTAAGAGTAATCTCATGTAAAGGCCCTGTCAGTAAACATCCTTGGTCTAATTTATATAACAAAAAAGGCACCTCAGCCTAAGCCCCTATTAGTAAACATCTTTGGCCTAATGTATATAACAAAATAATAGGCCTAAACCTCTATAGTTGTCAAAGGAATGGCATGCCTTTAAAAGATTTAAATAAATTGCCAGGCTTGTAAAAATATGCTGACATTTAAAAAAAAAATGTAAAAGTCCAACCACGAACTGAAATAGAAATCATTAGTAAAAAGTCCAGCCCAGACATGTCCCCTAAAATGGAAAAAAAAAAAGGTAAGGAGAGGGTTAAAAATCTCATCAGAGAAATAACATGGTAAGTATTTGCCAGTGTAGCTTTGCCAGAGCCATCAACATCTTTGAAACAATCCAATTACTTTCTGCAGCTCTCAGCTGTAAAAAGGTGTATTCACAGGCCTGAATGCTTTCACTGGCACTCTCCAGGAGGAAATATTCCTACTGGATCCTCCTTGCACCCCCTCGTGTCGACACATGCGTTAATGAGGAATGTGGTGTGAGAGTTTTACCAATTTCTGTCAGCCACTTGGCCACAGCTCCATAAATTTCATCGAGGATAAGGATGACCACGAGGTTAATGATGACAGCAGTGGCAGTCACGGTCACTCGAGCATTGGACCTGGTTGTCTCGTTTGTGCTGAAGGACAAGGCTGCTGCTGTAGTAATTCGGTACACAATGACTCCAAACACTGCTGAAAACGTCAGCATAATCTGCAAACAGATGCACAGATAGATTAGTTCAAGTCTGAAACGGAAGCTTTGACTGATAGGTTGGGTTTGTTTCATGAATTGGCGCTGCGGAGTTATTTCTTAGAGCAAAATAATGATGTGCAGATAATCAAATTAAAATGCAAGAATTCAAAACTCTTCAACAAAGAGGGACATAAATAAGAAAATGGATGCATGACTCCAAACTGGCACAACAATTCAACTGGCGTAAGATGCTCAGAGGGCTGGAGCACCTCTCCTATGAAGACAGGCTGAGCTGGGATTATTCAGCCTGGAAAAGAGAAGGCTCCAGGGAGACCTTATACCACCTTTCAGTATCTAAAGGGGGCTTATGAAAAAGAGGGAGAGTGACTTTTTACATGGGCAGGTAGTGATAGGACAAGGGAGGACAGTTTTAAACCAAAAGAGGAGATTTTTAGGTTAGATATTAGGAAGAAATTGTTCCCTGTGAGGGTGGGGAGGCCCTGGCACAGGTTTCCCAAAGAAGCTGTGGCTGCCCCATCCCTGGAAGTGTCCAAGGCCAGGTTGGATGGGGCTCTGAGTGACCTGATCCAGTGAGTGTCATCCCTGCCCTTAGCAGGGGGGTTGAAACTATATAATCTTTAAGGTTCCTTCCAATCCACATCATCCTGTGATTCTTTTATACTGATTCCATGAAGTCCTGAAGATGGGCACGTCCATTCTGATTAAAGCTCCACATATCATTCATGCAGTGAAATTCGGGCAGTTTGGATTCAAAGGAGGAATGAAACAAGAGGTTCAGATGGTTTGTATGTGCAGCCAAGTAAATGGGGTCTACCAGCACAAACAGCTTCACTTCTGCACAGCAGAAGTGCCAACTTACAAATTAAAAAAGAAAAAGTTTCCCCTGTTTTTATTCTTTTCAGGCTGACCTAAGCAGGGTTATTAGGGCTTCACTTTACATTTGTGTCTCAGAAATCAGTTGGTATCCCTGGCATCCTTTGTGGGCTGGCTTTGACCCATGAGATGAGGAAAGTCAGCCCTTGTACTTAAGGTCAAGTTCCCACAAGAAGAATTTGAATTTCACAGGGTTGTGGTATTCTGGTTCCAAAAAAAATCTAAAACCCCACTATGAAAAAAAACCCCAAAAATCAATACAACAACGATAAAAAATAGCAAATTCTCATAGTCACAGCAGAAAAGGGGGAGAAGGTACAGTTTTCCCTTTCATTTTGCCTTTGGCAAGAATTCCAGTGTTCCCAATTCATTCCCAGAATTCCCAATTCATTATTGTAGGTAAAACATCTTGAGATCCTCAGATGAAAGAGACTACCTAAATGTGAAAGATTAGACTATTGTAATTATTTCAATGGGCCTAGGAGCCCAGATTCACAATAAGGGTTTAAGGAAATTTTACGGTTCATTTTAATGATCCAGCAATAGTTTATTAAACTCCTGTATACAGAGAAAGGTTATTGCATGAAAAGGAATTATTGCAAAAGAACCAGAACAAGAATCAGAGTTAAATTATTAAAAGTTGGAGGTGAAAACTGGGCACATTTTGCTTTTATAAAGAACTAGTAAACATACTAAAAATTAATGATTTGGAGAAACTCCTAGAGATTTCAGATGAAATTATGAAATATGTTTTGTCAGCAAACAGTAATAAAATGTTAGACCTAGTAAAACATCTAATTTTTACTTTTTAAAGAACTGTTTCATTTAAATGAAATGTAGGTGAATGATGAGTTTTTGCTTCTTGCTAATATTTCTCATTCAAATAACGGTCTAAAGAAAAAAGCCTGAACATAAAACAGCTTAAATGAAGACTTTTCAAATGGCAAAAAGTATTGTTTCCTTTGGTTTTGTAGTTTTCATTGCGTCAAGGAAACATTTTTTTAATACCTATTTTTCTCCTTTTTCTTTTGGCTAACGTACCAAACATGCAGAAAAAAATCAGATTCATGCTGAACTACCTGCCCAGCTCTTGCTATGACACAAGTGGTGCAGGAACACAAGGACCATAACTTTTTTCTCACTTGCCCATTGCAATCACTACAGTAGAGAGTAAAATCCCGAGTAAAGAGAGAAAATAAAACAACACCACCTGGTATTAATCTAATTCACCTCCCACCTCTATAGTCACCTTAAGCTCTTTTCGTTTTTCTTAGTTTGAGTCACAGATTCCTTCTTCTTAATCACCTTCCTAATACTCTTTTTGCTGTACCTTTCCCCTCTAGATTTCTTTACAATTTTTTTACTATGGTGGTGAACAGGAGAACCAGCAGAGTAAACTTGGATGCCTCGTTCTGGACATGATGAGCTCCCTGGGCCTCCACAGACACCTCTCTCCATCACAAATTCCCACTTAGGAATGATATCTTAACAGTACAGGAAGAAGAGTCAAGGACAGTCATCACTAAAGATGGAAAGAGGAAATTTCAGATCATAGAAGTTCAATAGCAAAGGATTTTAGGGATCCCTGAGGATGTTACCAGGGAATGAGATACTCTAATATAGAGCCTTCTCAATTCATGCAGTGCCACAGCAAGGTATACAAAATGACTGAAAAAATATTTGCTTTGCAAAAGCACCAGGGCTTCAGAAACTCTCAGTTGCTCTCAGCTGTTTTTAAACATCTGCTTAGACACAGATGGAAAAACATTCCTTTAGGAGTCTTCATTATCTGTGCATCCAGAAACAAGAGAAAATTGAGGAGGGCCTGTAGGACTGCACAGTGACTGAGAGCATAGTTCTCACTCCCCAGAGAGTCACTGAGAGGGAGTTGTTCCTGTATCTTCACAGCATTTCTCTCATTCCTGAAAATACCTCTTCTGCCCAAATTCCAGATGAGGCAGCCCCCGTTTGTTCAGGTGCCCCCTTTGGGTTTTGTTGTCATTGCCAGGATTCCATCTGGCCAGTTCCCTCCCAATTATGGCAGTTTCTTCACTGAATATCTAAACTAGTCCGTCAAGGACCGAACTGCTCAGAAACAGATGTGGAAATTGGCTGCAGAAAAGGTCACCTACTGAGCCTGGTATGAATGAAGACAAACAGGAAAGCAAACTAGATCTGAGAAGGAAGCTATAAAACCCCGTGGGCTAGGCTGCTACCTTCATCCAAGTAGGATAACAATCCAATGTCCAAATAGTTCTTTGGCTCCCCAGTAGGGCTATTCTAGAGTCAAGTACTACACCATGTGAGTAAGAATAGGGCCACAGGGTCCAACAGGCAGAACAGGCTGAACTCTTCTGCCATGACACAAATGGATTTTCTTCCTTCCTCTGACTGAGCCAAACTAAGAAAAGCTGCAGTGATGATTGCTCCATGCCATCCTGCTCTCTTCCAACACAACCAAAGTTTTCATCACATACTCAGAAATTTTTGCCACAACGTGTACCTTCTAAATATGGAGTTTATAAACTGTGACATGCTATTGTTAATCACACTCAAGTAAAGTTTGTAGATGCCCAGCTGAGCCCAGATCTTCTGCTATCATTGATCTGACTAGGCAAAAATAAGACTTGTGAAGTTCTGTCCTAAAATCCCTGCAAAAGGCATGACTGAAATCAAGCTTGGATCTTCTGCCCCCTCTGCAGTCCAGTGAGGCTTTGTGTACAACAAAAGAGCTGTGACCAGATTTCAAAGCACTCATAAATGTGTGAATTAATCCTTGTAATTATTTGGTGATGTAAGACAAAACCTACTGAGCAAGAGAAGCAAACCCCATGTTTTTTTCAACCTGCATTTTTAACTAAACAGGCAGCATGTTTAGCTTAATACCGACAGAGGAAAAGCTAGAAAGAGAGGCTTGACACAGTTCTTGAAGACACAAAAGTATAGAATTGAAGAAGGAAAAAGGAAAAGAAAGATTTTACAATAAGAAAACCATTACCAGCTTCAAGAATCATCAGGGAGAATCTGTGATGTAAAGCTGGGGGAAGGAGAGACAGAACACAACAGCATCATTCTATAGCAATGTAGAAATCTTCATGGAAAACACCTATGGATTTGGGCCACTAGACTCTTTGGGCCTGGAAAAGGTAGTATTAAAAATTCAACAAGCATTCCTGCAGCACTAGAAATTGAAATTACAATGCATGTGTGGGCATGTGTGTGCCTGGGTGCTGTATATGTGCACACACACACATACATAAATTCAGGATTTCATCACCTATTTTGCACTTAGTGCTTGCAGCTAATCAGTTAGTCTGTGTGAATAATCATAACAGAGGTGGATGAGACTGACTGCATTTTCTCAGTACAATGCTTTTGCACTGACTGGCAACAAAACTTCAGTCTGATATTTCCAATTTCTGTTTAACCAATCTAGCAGAAAAAAAAGGGAAACATCCCACACAGTAAAGAACAGATTCTAATACCCATGTCAGAAAGCAGAGTATGCTCTCCCTCATCAAGAGCTGGCTTGAATTTCATCCAGGGTTTGCAAGTTGTCTCCTGTAGGTGCTTACATATAAATAATGCTCAAAATATTGTAAAAAAAAAAACATTGTGGTCACTTTGCCAAACAGTAAAAGTCAGCCTAGGTCCACTAGTCACAAACAGAAGTTGAAGCTCTGCATTTTGCATCTCATGAGCTGTAGGTAATAACCTTTTATAAATCTCTCTGAGATGTTACAGTAAGCAGGCAGTGTAATACATAGGCTGTGACTCAGGAAAGCACTTTAAGCTCATGCTTAGGGGAGATTGAAACGTGGTTAAAGTCAAGAGCACACGTAAGCACCTTGTCTGCACAGGAATGACTTGTCAAAGCTAAATCAGGGCTGTGTGCTTAGTCATGCTCGGCGTACTCTGCTCCAAGTGAAGTCATGACTGATGCCACTTAGAGGTGGCATAAAAGCACCTTTGTGTCTAAAAAGCAAATGCTTGGTATGGCCTCAGGATGGTAAACGCACTCAAAATGTTGCAAGTACAAACATATATATGACACACCTAAAATGTACTGAAAGTATACTTAATATACAATGCATACATCTTCAGAAATATATAAACACATTTATAAGGGCGTAGGCATTCATTTCAATGTGAGCATTTGATTGTCAGCAAAAAAAAAGAAATCGTCACAGGACATCTGTTGCAGTATGTGCAAATTTGAGTGAATTAGAAATACACAAATATTTTAAGTAAGTTTCCCCTGTTAAATGCTCCAATGGTGTAAACAGGCCCGTTTTATATGGGCTGTAGATGTGAATAGATGCTTTCAGTCAGTAATTACTGTAACCAGATGGATAATGAGATCCCTTACAATGTAATTTAAGGTTTGTTAGCCAGGCTTTCCTATTGCTGTTTACACAGTCCAGCAGCTTCCAGATGTGTTTGCGTTCTGCTGGAAATGTCACTTGGACAGTGGTGTCCACAATTTACAGGCTGACCTGCACACCTGATTCTTGTTCCCAAGGGAGGATTGTGTACCATGATCTTCCTCAACCACTGTACAGTCCATCCCTGAATGTTTCTTGGACAAATATTTCTCAGCAACTGATTTATTTCACCTGGATGTCACCTGTTCCGAGGCTCAACGTTTGCAAACATCACTGTGACCAAGATATGCAATACTGTGCTCACAATGAAATGCACGGTGTTATCCCTTCTTTGGATAGCAGAGGAAGGAGCAGAAATCCTCTGGAAAAGGCAGAACCTGCTGGCATTACAGCAACTCATCCAGCCAACAGCCCTTCCACAAGCAGCCTTTGGAAAAAGAGGATAAAGCCAGAGGGGGGCATTGAGCTCCATGAATCTTCCTAGAATTTCTCACAAACTGACCTTAGCTTCAGATTTTTGGCATGTTTGAGAACACCAATTCAAGATGCTCATGGCAAAGTGTCTCACACCTAATAAATGAGCAGAAATGCAGGTGCTGTTACCATAAATAAAATCAATCCGAAGTTTGCTGCATATCCAGGCATGCGGTCACTCCACGTCAGCTTCTCCTTTTCCTTCTGCAGATAAAACACATGAACAAAATATCAGGCATGACAGAACTGTACAGTAGGAACTGCTAGACTTAGTAAGATTTGTTATTGAAAATTGTTCTCAAATCCCCTGCTGTGATTTTGAAGTATTTTATGCCATTTAGGACACTGATACTTTAAAGCAGACTTTAATTTGAGAGAAAAGAGCATAAGAGTAAATAAGACATGTAGAAAATGTCTGCAAGAATCAGAAAATATCTTATGTAACTATGGTTTTTATATTTGAAAATATATTCAGCTTTTACTAAATTTCACAATATTAGAGAAAAGCCCTAAGATTCACCTTAATTTACATTTAGACAAAGCAAGCGTCAACCATATATTCTAAATCTCTTCTTGTAAAACTATAGAAGAACAATGCTTGAGACAGAAATAATGATAAAAATGCTGACTACCATTGAACCCGGATTTTTTGTCTAATGGTTACATTTGCCAAATGTGACCCCTCAGCTAATTCTTGCAAGACACCCCAATCCTTCTCCTGGTACTTGTTTTATAGCAGAGGGAAACTACAAAAGCAATGCCCCTCTGATCCCAGCTGCCAACCTTGTTTTCTCCATGTGTAAACAGCATCTCCCTCTTCACTGCATAATTTAAAGCAACTGTGATCAGTGAAATCCAGTAGTCTTTTCCCCTCCCCACACAAACTCAACTCCATCCCCAGCCACATGTACATCTAAAGACATTTGAAGATGGATTTATATGAGAAATATGATTCCCACCTCTCAAAATAGGTTTCTTAAAATAATAATAAGGTCACTGCTTTGTTTAAATTAAACTAAAACTATATAATCAAATTAACTAAGGACACAAAGCCAGCTGCTGTTTGTATTTCTGTGAACTACCTCTGCTACCCCACGGACCAGCACTACCCTTACACTGGAGTTAGCCCAGAGTTATTCTGAATTTAAATTAATTTAAATCAGATTAAAATTCAGGTCAAAGGTTTCCAATAAACCATTTCTAAGGCACAATTGCCCTTGGATAAACATAAAAATCTGGTAGCATTACGCCTTTGTAAAAAGCTTTCCCAAAGTGGAACTAGGAATGCAGTATATAAGTGCAGAAAAGCAGCCATGAATTTTTTACTGGGATGTGGAATTAGACCTAGGACCCCATCCTGTCTACATATCCAATGCCATGGTGGTGGTGCCTCAGACACCGTGGGAAGGAGTTTCACTCAGCAGCCCCTCCTGTGAGCTCAGCTGTTCAGACAAGTGGAGCTCATCTCCTCTGGGAGAGTCCTGGCAGGACTGGGCCACAGTAAACCCAACCAGAAGCACAAATAATTTGGCCCAATGTAAGCAGCACATAAATACTCCATACAGTTCATCCACAGAGTCCAGCATGTGGCTGGAAAGTTACTTGAAAAAGTATTTCTGTGAATGCACAGATGCATTTCATTTCATTTTGGCTATTACCACTCAGAATTATACAGGACATGGGGAGGTTCTAAGGGATCATACTCCAAGAAGGCCTGAAGGACACCATGTTTTACACTTTCACGAGGGGCTGGGTGGGGCCGTGGCTGTTGTGGGGCTGTGTTTTGTGCTTGTGCTGAACACAAGGGTGATCATATGGAGATGGTTTTGTTATTGCTGAGCAGCACTTACACAGAGCCAAGATCTCTTCTGCTTTTTTGCTGTCACGTTGGTGAAGGAAGCTGGGAGGAGACACAGCCAGGACAGGTGACCCCAGCTGACCAAAGGGAGAGTCCAGGCCACATGGAATCATGCTCCGTGCATAAAGTGGGGGGAAGGAGACATTTGGAGTGATGGTGTTTGTCTTCCCAAGTCACCACTGCATGTGATGGGGCTCTGCTCTCCTGGAGGTGCTGAACTCATTGGAGTTCAGCCCATTACCTGCCCATTGGAAGCAGTGAATCAATTCCTTGTTTTCTTTCTCTGTGAAACTGTCTTTATCCCAACCCAGGAGTTTTCCAGCTTTCTCCCTTCCCATTTTGTCCCCAGTCCCACTGGTGGGGAGTCGCTGGGTGGCTGGGGTTACACCAGGAGGGCCAGCAGGCCAGCTGCTCTTCCATGCATGTGCTTCCCTGAACCGTACTTTCCATGACTTTGCCATCACCTGTAGCACTCAGCCAAAGGGAGTTCTGAACTACATGAGGGCTTGCTAAGCCAATATAAGAAAGGAAATGCTGGATGAAGTAACTGAGTTACTTAGCATACATAGCAAAAAACAAATTTTGACATTTAACTCAATATCCCAGAGCTCCCAGTCCATCTCACTCAATCCCAGTACCTCCCAGAGCTTCCAGTCCATCCCAGAGCTCCCAATCCATCTCAGTTCATCCCAGTCCATCCCAGAGCTCCCAATACTGCCAGTTCATCTCAGAGCTCCCAGTTCATCCAGGCAGTGGAAAGCTGCCTTCTGTCCTAGTGACCAGAGACAGGGCTTGAGGAAACAGCATGATGCTGAGCCATGGAAGGTTTAGGTTGGATATCAGGAAAAGGTTCTTCCCCCAGAGGGTGTCGGGCACTGCACAGGCTCCCCAGGGAATGGTCACAGCCCCAAGGCTGCCAGAGCTCAAGGAGTGAGTGTTTGGACAATGCTCTCAGGGACAGGGTGGGATTGTTGGGGAGCCAAGTACAGAGCCAGGAGTTGGTCTCAATAATCCTCGTGAGTCCCTTCCAGCTAAGGCAGATTCACCGATTACAGAATCAATCAGATCTCAAGACTGAAGATTTGCCTCTTGCAAAGAGAACCAAACCTGTGGACTTGGTTGGTATTTCCTGTCCCAGCCGATGGCACTCCCTGGCCGTGGTGTCATCCAGCAGTGACAGCCTGACCTGAGAGGGGTGACAGTGCCTGCTCTGAGCTCAAAACATTTCACTTGCACACTGGCTGATTTATTTAGTGGAATTCATTCCAAATTTCATAGCAGACAGCCCATGTGCTGTTCTAATCCATAACATGCAGTACAGAACGTCACCTGGATTGTTAGAGTAGGAAAGCTTTCCTGAAGGTTAGGGAAACTCCAGGCAGGGAGTCTGTCTGGAGCAGCCCAAGAATTGTAAGCATTTATTGTTGTAAAAAAGGTGAAATGGATCATCTGAAGAACAATCTCAGCGACAGATATGTTACTGTGGGGAATATTCCCCAAGAAGAACTGTGTTGCAGGGGAATATTTATATGCAGACAGAAAACCTCACAAGAGAAATGATGTGTTTTTGTGCTAAAGGCAAACTAAAAGATTTACTTTAAAAATCTTACTTTCAATTTCTTTGAATACAACGATGGATTTGCAATGCTAGTGGAGGAAAAAGCAGGTTTTGTTCTGTGTGTAGTGATGTGTTCCTATTTTAATATTTAATGGGGTATTCAATGTGTTCCTTGAAGAGATACAATTCTTTTCCTATTAAAATTTTTAAAATGAAATAAATAAAAAAAATTAAAACATTTCTACATTTTCCTGAATGGTTTACTTCCTTATAACATGACAAGGTTCTGGCATGTGCAGCTCTGCATCCTCAGGTGGGTGGGCCTCTGAGCTGTGGAAACCTGGAAATACCCTGCACTTGGACAGCACCAGGCAGCTTTCAAAAACAGTTCTGCTCTTCTCCATGAATTAAACCACAGCCAGTTCGCTCAGATCACAAGTATTTCAGTTACTTATTGATGTTTTCCCCCAAGAGAACACCTCCTCAAAGCAGGTGTTTCCAACCATCAGCAGTGCCAGCTCAGCCTGCACTTGGGGAGCAAAGCAAGAGAGTTTCTCTCTTCTGCATCCTGCTTTGGGGCTTCAGTGCTGAAATTTGGGCTCTTCAGTTTCGTTGCACCTGGGCAACCCCAATGATTTCCCTGGACTTGCACAGAGATGTAATATTCATTGGAACTTAGTAAAAGGTGCTCAGTGAAGAACAGAATCCAGTGTCACTCTCTTCTGCCTTCCTGAGGTCTTACACTGCTAACAACAAAAACAACAACAACAAACAAACAAAAAAGACCAAAAAACCCCAAACAAACAAAAAAAACCCCAAAACAAAAAAAACCCCAGCCAACCAACTAAATAAAATAAAAACCACAAAAAAAGCCCTACAAAATTATATTTCCAATGACAAAATCCGGAGTTCATCTCTAAGTATGCCCAGGAAGCTTCAAACAAGTAATTGTCATTTTTATAACTGCGCAATTCTTAGTAGATTACTTCTTTAATACGAAACAAGGAGAAAAGGATCCTCCAGAGCTGTTTGGAGGCTAAAAGAAGTCATGAGCCAGAGAAAGCCTGCAGAAAGGCCAGTTTGGGAAGACAGTCAATTCCAGGGTGATGCCACAAAAAGAAGCACAGTCAAGGAACATGAGCATTTCTGGGATCTCGCAGTGTTCCATGGTGATCGTTACAGCTAAGAAACTTTAGCCAAGTTCATGGGATTGTTCTAGCCTTTATTTGGGACTCAGACTTTTTGAGGGCTTGTATTAGCCCTCAAACTTCTGAGAGGAAGGAAAAACCTTCTGCCACACTGGGCATCTGCAGTGCCTGTGTCTATCCCTGTCTGAATCTAGAAGTTCTACTTCACACTCCCACAGCAGCTGAAAGAAAGAGCTTTTGATTTAAGACCTGTTAAAAGAGAGAACTTCATTTTCTATTCTTCTCACTCAAGCAGCAATGGCATTTTAACAGTAAATGTGGTTGTGTTTTGTGAGCAGTGTTCTCTTTCAGGACTGCACGTGGAAAACAAACTGCCAAGACTCACTTGGAGACAGCTGAAGGACTGCAAAATCTTTAATTAAAACATTTTTACTGTCTTTGAAACATGCAGAATAGCACAGACACACCAAAAGCTTTCAGTGGAGCTTAGTGGACACACTCTAAATCTAAATTGTGGAAGCAATGCGGAAGCTGTGAGGAGTGTGTGCAAGGCTCAGTACTAGGATCATGGAAATTAATGGAATTTAAGGCTAAGCAATGTTATTTTTAAACACCTGGTCTTAGTCTCCTTTGCAACCACACAAGTTCCTTGAGATGATTTTTGCTATAAGGATTTAATGTGATTTAACTGATTTTTTTTTTTTTAGAGTAACCTCTAATCACAGCTTGAGCATTTCTGTGATGAACAGTCAGTTACAAGCCTTATTAGGTCATTCCAATTGCTAATTACCCTAGCTGTTGAAAATGTATGGCCTGTTTCCAAGCTGAATTTGCCTATCTGCATCTTCCAGCCTTGGTATTTAGCTGCAAATTTGTCAGTTAACAGAGCATCTACTGGCAGATTTTTGGGTTTGGCTGTGGGTTCCTATGAACTGTGGTCAGGCCACCTCTTGGCTTCTCTGCTGGCTGAGACCACTCCCTCAGAATGGGAAAAGTCCATCAAGCTCACAGATGTGTTTCTTCTCCTATGACTGGAAGTAAATCTTCCACAGGCTACAGCTCTGGCATGGGCAACTCGCTTGGCCCTTCACATAGCAAGGCTCATGAAAGCACACGTGAGCTGCCCGGTCTCTGTGCCTCAGGACACTCACAGCCCTCCCACAGGGCCGGAAATATGTCACGATGGCTCTTGTGGTAGGTGAGGGTTGTACTTCCAGTCATGGGGCACAGGGAAGCCTGGCAGAAAAGAGGACACCAGTCCCATCTCTGTCAGTGGAGGTGCTGGCAGAATGGAGGAAAAGATCCACGAATCCAAGTACTTTCTACTCCTTAGAAGTCTTAGCACTATATTCTGAACTTCCCAATAAAAACTAAGAAGGCCCAGAGAAGCTGTGGCTGCCCCAGCCCTGGAAGTGCCCAAGGCCAGGCTGGATGGGGCTCTGAGCAGCCTGGTCTGGTGGAAGGTGCCCCTGCCCAGGGCAGGAGGGTGGAACTGGATGCTCTTTAAGGTCCATTCCATCCCAGGCTATTCCGTGATTCTATGACATATGCACAGCACTTGACACATGTACACACACATTCATCTTGAATGTATTTATATGTATATCTCATGCATGCAATAAGTACCTGGATAAAAACTAGGTACTTGCAGTAGTTTTGTGGAAACATTTCAAGTTGCTTCATTCACACAGTAATAATGACAAAAGGCTGGAGGTCTCCTCTCACTGTAATTTAAATTTGTAAAGCTAGACTTGGTTAAATTAATGCACTGGAGTTTATTCAGAAATAAAAATGGTTCCTTTGCTGCAGTTAAAGCTTCTCTTGCCTTTTACACTCAATGCAGTTGTTATTGTGCAAGTGGCATTAAGGTGCTTAGACTTTACATCACTGTTTAGTATCAAGTGCTTTGTATTTACATATGGTTGAAATGAAAACTGGCAGCACTTAGTCTTTTACAATGACAGTTTAACATATGGCTTTACAAGTATGAATTATTTATGTAAACTTGAAGCCATTGAGAATACTACCAGAAAACCACTATAATTTACACAAACAATAGGGTTACATCTGTAGTCATAAATATTCATAGTTTATCATTGCTCTTTGTGGATGATTAATAAATCATAATGAGGCTGATCCTGAGAAGGCCAAGGGCCAGATGTACAAATAGATCTGGTGAGATTTTTAAAGCCCCTGGCTGATGCTGGTACCCCTGTCTGCCGTAGTGGGGAAGGTGGTACTGGAATGTCAGAAATGCAGCTCAGGGATGAAGGGATGCCCTGTCACCTGCTCAGCTTTTGTTTTGTAGTGTAACTCCTGAACATTCTCAAAGAATGTAACGAAATGCCACATGTGGCTATAAAATATGCTTAAATAAATATAGTCAAGCATGAGGAAGACAGATTCTGAGCTAGACATGTGCCCACTTTACTTTCTATTACTAAATCAATTTAATGCTTTGATATTGACTGGACATGGAACTATCAGACAAGTTAAAGGGAGAACAAGATGAATTTCAAAGAGCAGCTTTAGAAAAAGAATCAATTTTCACCCAATAGTCACTACCTTACACAGTCCTGGAGTCAACTGCATTTTCAACCACTTTGCACCCTGAAATCCAGAGCACCATTACTGTAATAGTCAATCTGGTTTCACACTTTCTCGTGTAAACTGTGAACATCTGATGGAGAAGTTAATGGAATAATAAACACTATCCATTTTAAAAACAATTTATCCAGTATGATTTTTCAACAAAAAAGTACCTTTTATTAGTTCCCCTAATTCAGCACCATTTAAATAACTGGCAGTGATTTAATTTAAGAATTTGTCTCTGTAAGTTATTTTAAGCATAGGACTAACACCTCTGTGTAAGTCCATTTAAAAGGTGTTCGTTGCACAATCAGTTACCCACCACTTGCAGTATATCTTCTTAAAATATATAAAGGTTTAAAATTATGTTATCTTTTGTAACTTCAAGTCTATTTGTCTCAGGGAGACAACAGTTTACCTGAATTTTATCTTTAAAAGCACTTGTTCAATCTCATGACACACTTTAGTATAAGCAGTTTGGGCCCAGTGGAACTAAGGCAGTTGGCAGTTTAGGAATTTGCAGAGCACAAATTATAATTCTCTGGATTAAATTCAACTGAGTTTATGATTTCAGTTCTGGAAGAGATGCATTTAGTGCTAGACTCTGAGGAGAGATGTCCTTTCTTTGTTCCCTTGAAGCTTGTCTGGCCTAACTCTGTGCTGGAAGAATCTAGACTGAACATCTCCAGTCTGTGAAATCACCACAGAATTCCTGGTGAAGCAGAATCTCACTCTAAGGCTTTGGCATCGCACACTTAAAACATGATTCTCCATTGTCTTACACCATGTGAAGCCACTTATCCCCACACAAAGTGGGAGAAAAGGACATGCAACACATTATCGGCTTCCTTTGGTGGCAATTTCAAATTTAGCTTACACAAACTGTGAATGATCACACCAGCACCAGAGCAGAGCACAGTGATGTAAATTTTAGTCACATTTTTAGGCTGGTAATGAAAAGCTTGAGAAGCAGAGAAAGCATTAAAAGGGAGATGTGGCTATGCTAAATTCTTTCCCTGGCTCCAGAGCATTTATTACCAGCTGTAAAGTATTAATTAAGTTTGTGTTCTAACATTTGAATTTGCTATAAAAATTGAAACACGATTGCAGAACACAATCTACAGAGGCAAACTTTTGCCAATAACATAGAGACGACGTGCAGAAGAGAGTTCTGGATAAACAGCAAATGGAAGACTGGAAGGATGGGAAAGGATACAAGAGCAAGGGGCCTTCAGCTCTCCATTTTCCTCCGAAAAAGACAGATTTTGTCTTGACAAGAGTCCTGCCCAAGCTTTCTCTGTCACTGGCACTGCCCCTTCTCTGAGGCAGGCAGAATATTTCTTTTGGCTAATCATGGAGAAAGTCTATATTAAGTAGAAGTCCATAACAAACACCCCTGTATCTTCACACACAGAGCTTCCCCCCAAAACCCCATACAAGAGTGGAGGAATATGGAATAGTAATTAAGAGGTGTCAATAAAACATTGAAAGGCAAAGACAGAAATCAGAGATTAATGGAGTTGGAAGAGTAATGAAATACATACATTTTCCTACCATGAGCATTATCTTTAAACTTTTGAGAACCGTGACTTCAGGGAATTACAACCATCAGTGGTTGTATCAATTTTCATTTTTCTAAAATGTAAATTCAGATCTAAATTTATTTTTGTACATTTTATATTTTTATATACATATCTATATTTCTGGCATTATAAATTTGGGAGTCACTTCCTCGTGAATCACAGAATCACAGAACCAATTAGGCTGGAAAAGGCCTCTGAGGTCAGCAAGTCCAACCTTCGACCAAACACCCCCAACCCATCAAATAAACCAGAGCCTCCAGGGATGACGACTCCACCACTTCCCTGGGCAGCCCATTCCAATGTCTAATCACCATCTGTTTGAAAAAATTCTTCCTGATGTCCAACCTGAACCTCCCCTGGCACAGTTTGAGGCCATGTCCTCTTGTCCTGTCCCTGTTCCCTGGGAGCAGAGCCCGACCCCCGCCTGGCTGCCCCCTCCTGTCAGGGAGCTGTGCAGAGTGATAAGGTGAAATGCAACACTTCCCAGTGTTCCCAAAGCTGGAGTTTCAAAACACCAAATCACAGAGCCTGGTCATTTGGGGTTTTTTGGTGGTTTTTTTTTTTGTCTGTTTGGGTTTTTTTCAACCCAAGGAGGTAGAGATATTAAATGACCAGCACATCTTAATTACTTTCCACTAAGCCAACAACAATTCCATACAAAGTTTTTTATATTTCCCACATCTAAATACAAGATGAAGAGCAAAAGTTTGTAGCAATATAATTGCAAATTCTTTCCAGTTTTCAAACAGGGAGTGATAACTACCCATACACTGCACTGAATTAGGTAATATTTATTCAAATTCTATATATCTGCTAAAACTGTGTTGGAAGCACATAGAGCTCTCCAGGGAGCTACTTCCCACCAGCATCCCAGATCTTCTGCCTTTTTTTTCCCCCCCTTCTTAAGAAACAGTTGTGTTGGCAATCAGCAGTAAAATGCAGATCTACTGATAGATGCTTTGAAATGCCTCAGTTGGATTTAATATAAAACAAGTTGGCAAAATGGGAAACAGTGGGTATGAACGCTTCACATTTCATTTTCCTGAAAATGCCTCTCTGTGTCTTTCCAACCACTAACAAAATAATGGAGTAGGTATATCAACAAAGCAAATTTCTGTAGTCCCATACCAAAAACGTGGTGGAAGTAGTGGTGATATGTCCATGAAGCTGTAAGGTGGTATCTAGTCAGAGATCATTATCCTGTTCATCCTGCATTTAACATAGCAATGACTCTCCAGGCCATGTCAATTGGATTTGCAGAGGATACTAAATTAGGAAAGGTTGTGAGTAGTGAAGAGAACACAGATTAAATACCAGGCTGTTGAGAAGGCAGAAATGCAAGCGTGAAATAGAATGAGATTTAAGTAGGACAAATTAAGGCTGATACAAGAAGGAGCATAATTAGAAACAGCAATAATGCTCAGCAAAGTAAAAAGTGATATCAAATAGATTCTTGGAGAGCAATGAGTTACTGTGTGAAAATAAATCTGGAGAGGACAGAAATGGTGATAGTTTATACTTGGATCATCCTCAGAGGTAGTAAAGAGGTGAATGTTTTAAAGCATGCACAACCTGCATGACAGCAAATTCAACATATGTGAATTATATGGAGTGAATCAGGGAGTGGTGTGCATAAAATGAGCCTTCTAATGCATGGGAAATACCAAAAACTCTGGCATTCACCTCTAGCAAGGGATAAGGCTGTGTTTCTGTCAGTTGTTTATACATGGGAGAGAGCAAGAAGAGTATGGGCACATATATGCCATTGGATGAGCACAGACCTGAGCTGACCCTACCTGAGCTATTTCCAGAATTACAGAAAGGATCTCCAAGATGTCTGGATATGAGGAGGATACACCAAGGGGACCTCTGGAACGAGTCATGAGTCAAATAGGGTGATTTGTGATGCTCTACCTGCCCGCAGAGAGTTGCTCCTAGTCCTCACACAAAGCTGAAGAATTTCTGAACTTCTGGTGTTGTCACAGAAAACAGACAAAATTCTATCACTAAGATTATTCATAAACCAGGTCATTTAGCAACGTTTTCAGAACAAAGACAGAAATCCTTTGGAGAAGGAGACACCCTGCAATGAGAGGCAAGGCTGCAGGGGAGGTCTCTGGTGCAGCATTTTAATGCCATGAGCTTTCTGTGGTTTTAAATTCCTTTTGCACCTTGGGGCATCACCCCTCCCTGCACTGGCCTGTGCAGAAGACTCAGAGCTCCTACAGCAGAGAATGGAAGAACTTAACACTGTCATGCAAACAACTATTATTGACATCTCTTCCCATTCTGACACTGTCCTGACTACATTCCAAAGCATTTACAGAGATAAGGAATCCTGCACTTAAACCTGTTATGACCAACTTTCAGCAAAAGTTAAGAAAGAAAGTTGGGGTTTTTTCCCCAGAAAGCAGCTTACAGGGTGAAGTCATCAATGCAATATTTCCTCAAAGTTCCCAGAAATATGCAGACTGATCCTCCCATTTGCTACACCCACTTTGCACTGGACCGCTGGAAGACTTTTAAGGTAGACTCTATCCTAGGGAAAATTGTAGGGATTTGTTGGGAATCCTCTGTTGACACGAATAGGACACAGGAACACCTTCGACCAGACCAGGCTGCTCAGAGTCTCATCCAGCCTGGCCTTGAACACTTCCAGGGATGGGACATCCACTAGTTCTCCAGGCAACCTGTGCCAGGGCCTCACCACCCTCACAGGGAAGAATTTATTCCTACTATCCAATCTAAACCTCCCCTCTGTCAGTGTGAAGCCATTCCCCCTTGTCCGTCCCTCCAGGCCCTTGCAGTGCACTTGTGTAGCACAGTCAGTGTCTGAACTTCCCACTCGCCCATGAATAAATGGGAGGAAAGGCAGTGCCAGGACAGAGAGAACTTTTGTAGGGACCTTCCAATCGTTTTTCATTCTACAGGCCTGACCTCTTTCAAAAAGGAAAGGACATGTTTGCTTTTCACCCCCAAGAGATCATGGTCACTGGCACACCTGCAGAGACAAGGGATGGAGGAAGCAAGATCTTTGGAATCTAGAAATACTGAGGAATTCTCCATTACTTGCACTTTGAAATCAAGGCCGTATGCTTTTCTATGATTTTTTGTTTTAGGTTGATCAGTGGTTGTGGATTTGTTGTAGGATTCAATTAGTGAAATTCTAGAATTTGGGTAGTAGATTATATCAAAATTAAAGAGAAAAGTATTTTGAAAGAAATGCATGTAAAGAAAATCAATAAACAATCTTCATGTCTGTTGAATACTACCAGAAAATTTATATTGGACATGAAGAAAATCCTCAGAACAGCAAATCTTTCAATCCTTCAAACAGACATAGGTAAAGGGAGAAGTTCCACAAGGGGGCTGTGGTATCCTCATTACTGAAGATTTTTAAGAACAGCTCAAAGAAATGTTTGGCAAATATGACATCAGGTTTAGCTATCCTGCTTTGGAGCACAGTTCAGGAACTTGATGTACTCATGGGTGCCCTTCTAAGCTTAATTCCTGCTTTTTTTTATTTTTTCTGTAATGCTTATGGCCTGAAAGTCATTTAAATTACTGTGAACTCTTTCTAATTCTTTTTCCCCGTTCTTCAGAAAAATAGAAAATGCTGATAAATCTCCTGTATTTTGCTCAAATTACCAGTAAGAGAAATCAAAAATTTAAGTAGTTCAAATCAGCAATTACCGGTAGGATGTGAGTAGAGATGTGGTCACACATAAATTAGTGATTCTCTCATCTCACTTAACTCCTGTGAGCAAATGCAACCATCTTACACCATCTCAGAGGCACACTGGCCACAGAAGACAAGCTCCTTATTAGGTGAAAGAAGGTATTTAATATATGACAACCACCTCGTGGAAATCCTCTCCCAGAATATAACCAGGAAATTTGGATGTGCCAGATCAGTGACTTCAAGGCAGCCAATGCCCTGGCACAAAGCCAAGGAGTTACAGAGCCAACAACTCACAAAGATATTTTTCATTTGTCCACAGCAGGGCAATCCAGCAGAGCTGCCAACCCATGCATTCCCATTGGAACATTCTATCTTCCCATGACACAAGGAGCAAACCCAGCAGAGACCTGTATCCTTGACGTCCAGCTGGGAAGTGTGACTTCCTGAGCCAACAGACAGAGACAAAGCAAGAAGAGCTGACCTGCTTACAGACAAGAAAATGTGCCTTTCAATAAGCCAAAATCCTGAATCAATGGCCAAAGGTATTCTGTCACTTGGTAATGGTGCCAAAACCGGTGCTAATCCTACAAAGTCTTGCATCCAAGACACCACTCTAACAAAAGGATTGCTCAGAAGCCTCAGCTCCATGATCTAAACATAACCCTGAACACCCAGAGGTTCAGACGCACTGATATTGGCCCAAGAGTCCATCCAAATCAGCAGCTCACAAAACTTGGTTATCTGGCATTGGCTGAGGGAATAAAGGAAAAGTCTAATGTCTCAGACACCAGCTCCTGCATCACCCATTGCCTAAAATGCATCAGTGTCACTTTTCTCATGTCTGCCCAACAACCTGTAGGATTACAACAGAACTACGACTATATATTCACGTGAATAATAAGATGGAATCATTCCTTCCAAAACAAAGCAATATCATTTATGTCCAAATAAGAATGAACATATTAGCAACAGATTAAGCATCTGGAACCTTTTAAATAATTTGACTAAATGTGCAGTGTTATTAAGAAAATATGTTTTTTCTATTGGGATTTATGTCTAATACTTATTTCCCCACAGATGAGCTCCATCAGGCAGCAGGAGGAGCAGCCAAAAGAAAACAGTTTGCTTATTTGCTCAATAAATGAAGTATTTGCTCTATATTTGAAAGGAGGTGAATACTAACACTGTGATAGTCCTGCCAGGCATGGCCTGTGTGTGGTTGGTCAGCTGAACCCTGAAAT
This sequence comes from Atrichornis clamosus, assembly GCA_013400975.1. Lineage (NCBI taxonomy): Eukaryota > Metazoa > Chordata > Aves > Passeriformes > Menuridae > Atrichornis > Atrichornis clamosus. The sequence goes on along the minus strand of WBMZ01009132.1, from coordinate 328,284 downwards.
CTGGTTTACAAAGGTCTGGAAGCGATACAACACTGGCAGGCTCAAAGGAGACTCACGAGCTCAGTGGAATCAAATTCCAGATTCCCAACTCCAAATTTCCAACATAGCACCTTGGGGCCTTCAGAAGCCCAGCAGGGAACTTCAGCTCCCATATTCTTACTGCTGTCCCAAGACATGGAGCCTGGCATATCCAAGGGAGATATTCTTCAGAGAAATTAAATGAGCACCACCCACCCCCACCTGTTTCTCTTTTGCTGAATTATCCCATTGCCAGTGCCCCCAGGGATGCCAGGTGGCTATTTATTAAAACAAGCTATCCAGAGGTGCTATTCAGCATGGATTGACAGCCTTTGAATCCAGAATGTCCTTGGGGACAAGGAGTGGGTGGGATGTTTCCCCAGCAACCTCAGAAGAAGCTCCGTCACAATTTCTAGCCCATGGATTTTTTCTACTCTAGAAACAACCCAGACATCATAAGGCCCCTTTGTCACAGAACTTCTGGAGTGCACATTTTCCCATTCTTGCCTTGTTCTTCAGCAAGACAGATATTTCCATTGTGCTGCCTCCCACCAGAAGACTTCCCTGGATTGAGGAAGAGGCATCTATGCATTGGTGCCTCCCATAAAACCTACGGATTATTTTGTCTACATCATTTCTTTCTTAGCATTCCCCTGCTAGAGTTCCACATGGACCTGTCGGAGTGAGTTCAGAGGAAGGACACCAAGATGACCAGAGGGATGGAGCAGCTCTGCTATGGGGAAAGGCTGAGAGTATTGGGATTGTTCAGCCTGGGGAAGGGAAGGCTTTGGGGTGACCTCATTGTGGCCCTGCAGTGCCTGAAGGGAGCTACAGGAGAGATGGAGAGAGACTATTGACAGGGGATGGAGGGACAGGACAGGGGGGAATGGCTGCACACTGACAGAGAGGGGATTTAGATGGGATATTGGGAAGAAATTGTTCCCTGTGAGGGTGGTGAGGCCCTGGCACAGGTTTCCCGGAGAAGCTGTGGCTGCCCCATCCCTGGCAGTGTCCAAGGCCAGGCTGGATGGGGCTCTGAGCACCCTGGGATAGTGGAAGGTGTCCCTGCCCATGGCAGAGTTGGAACCGGATGATCTTTAAGGTCCCTTCCAAGCCAAACCATTCTGTGATCCTATGATTTCTCCATCTACAGTATGTGGCCTCACCTTAAAGAACCTCCAGCACACATCTCATTCATCCTTATCAAATCCTATTTCATTTGGAGACATTGGCCACTGTTTCTCTTGGCAAAGGTCTCTGTCTTTGCTCCCTCTTTTGCCCAGTCTTCCAATTCCCTTCCAAGCCAAACAGAACCATTTGTTCCACTACAACATATGGACATTCTGCTCCTATTTCAGCCTCACTGCTTCTCTTCAGATGTTTATGTTGTTCACCTGCTCCCTGTCCAAACTTCCATCTTAGACTGGAATGTCTCATTGATAGAAGTGGAATTTTGGCAAAGAGTTCTGTAAAATATCCTGTTTATTTCTAAAATATCTATTAGAATGGTAGCAAAACTATTCCTTTTATTCTTCTGTAACCTGTGTGAGATCATAAGGATAGTATAATGAAGAAAATGAATGAAAGAGTCCTTTTCAATTTAAAAAAATACTTAAAAGGTATGTTATGAACAGGTGACGTTGAAAAGTTAGGCTCCACAGACATTGAAGCCAGATAAAAAGGGCAATAAATGATTTTTTTTCTCTGCAATGAAAGTTTCATTGCATTTCAGAAAAAGAAAAAAATAGCAGGAGGGAGATATGTCCCAAATTAGGATGAAAAGCTGAAGTGTTTGTTTTCAAAAGTGTTTTTAATTACTGTGAACCAAACGTTTTACGTCAACAACTTATAATATTTTGTTTTGATTTCTTCTATTTTTAAAACCCCTCTAACATAAATTCCATTTTGAAATAAGAAGTAATTTAAAAACAACTGTTGGAAACTCCTCACTCTATAAAAGTTGAACTAAGATATTTTATGAAAATCAAAACATGTTTTACTCAAAAAAATAGCTGCAGTAAAGAGTATTCTAGTGGAGAGGAGTTTCAATATACAGTGGCAACATACTGAGCAAAAATTCAGCATTTGCAAATACAGACTTTTTTTCAGAAAATCTCTTTTATCAGAATAGAAAAGTAGTCTCTGTACCACCACAATGTTTTGTCCATATTTGTATAGGGAAGCTTGGGAGAAAAAACAACAGAAAGTCTACATCATGCAGTAGTAATAAAATACTAATAATTATGGTTTTATCATAACTGTATTAAGAAGAAACACCTTAAAAAATGTTTGTAATTACAGAGAGAGGAAACATACAGTGACAAAGCTGATCTTCAGGTTCTGTGGATTCAAAATTCTATATTATATTAAAGCATGGTACTGCAAAGACCCCATCATAGCTGAACTTCATTATCCTCTTGGATAGGGGAGTCATAGAATCATGGAATGGCTTGGGCTGGAAGGGACCTTAAAGATCATCTCGTTCCAATCCCCCTGATGTGGGCAGGGACACCTTCCACTAGACCAGGTTGCTCCAAGCCCCATCCAACCTGGCCTGGAACACTGCCAGGGATGGGCCTGTAATTGCAGTTAAATTCCAGGCTGTTTTACTGTTTTGAGAGAACTCCTGTGTTTAACTTCAATTGTTTTATATTTGTAGCTGCTTCATGCACAATGAAATAATTCAGCACTTTTGTTCTGCTAATGCAAATTCCAGTTGAGCTCAGACAGTCCTCAACATTCACTAGCTCACCTAAGATAAAGTTATTTTCGATGACAACCAGCGCTATAACTCAAAAGGAGTACACTGGGACAAATCCTTTATCTGCAGGGATACACCATGCTATTCCATAAGCAGATATGCAGAAAACTCAGTTGCGTTGCTGTCATATTCCTCCCCATGTGTTACAATCCAGAAAAGCAGAAAGACAGGGCAATTCCTCTGGCTGGTGCTTTCAGTTTCTTACAGAGTTGGTATCAAATCCTGTTCTGCTACTGCCTGTGAGGTTTGGAATCCTATTGGACCCTCACCGCTACATGACAGCCACAGAATAATATTGCTCATCTGAAAGCAGTGCTTTAATTTGGGGTTTTTTTTATTTTCAGAGGTAGCAAAATCTGCAGCCTAAAGTAACAATTAACCTCTCCTGCAGATCTCAAATGTATCACAATAATTGATACATTTCGTGACCTTTTGAAAAGAGCACTGTGAACTATGATGTCATACCCCATCTGCAGCAAAGCTTTAGGCCATGCTTAATAGTTTGATAACACTTGTATTAATAAAGACATGTACCAGATGCCTAATGCTTGAGGCAGGAAAGGTGTAGAGTCAGCAAAATGTTAATTTTAATAGCAATAATAATTTTCACAGTATCGGCTAGTTGCACATCAATCTGCCTAGTCGCCCCACTTCTCAACCCTACTGAATTTGTTTCTGCTTCTTCCACACAGAATTAGGTAAAAGCTGAGCTCTAGGGCATGAGCCTGAGCCTTGGGCTGTTTAACACCCAAGCAGAAGTGTTTCCTTTAGGCAAAGAAACACACAGAGTGCTCAGGCACCGTCCCCACAGCAGTGTCATGTGCTGAGGAAAAGGTGAGAAGGGGTAGAGAGTGATAAGAGGTGTGTGATCTCATAAAAATATGAGTATGACACAGAAATTTAAGTAGAATGAAGCGAGTTCCAGGCAGCTACCTTTGAGATCATAGAATCAGAATCCTTAGGGTTGGGAGGGAGCTCTGAAGATCATCCAGTTCAACCCCACTGCCCAGAGAAGCTGTGGCTGCCCCATCCCTGGCAGTGCTCAAGGCCAGGCTGGATGGGGCTCTGAGCAACCTGGCCTGGTGGAAGGTGTTCCTGCCCGTGGCAGGGGATTAGAACTCAATGATCTTTAAAGTGCCTTCCAACCTAGGCCATTCTGTGATTCTGGGATATCTAAAAACAATAATTTAACAAAAGAACTTGAGGCTTCTTAGCTATTCATATAACTTCAAGAAAAAGGGTTTTTAAAAAGTATTAGATATTCTGAGGTATGTAATAAAACTTCAAGGATCATTAAACTGGGAATTTACTGGCGGATTTTGAAGGTGTTGATTGTTCATGGACAGATTAGAATATGCTTTGGGTCTAGTGTTACTGCTGACCCAGCAGCCCGTTCCACCACACCATCTTCAATAGTGTGTAGGTCACAGGAGTGCCGCAGGTGACTTAGTGCTGTCATGTCCTGCATGATCCTCTCTTCCTTCAAGGCTTGAGCCTGGCCTGTGACTCCTACAGAGGCCTGGGAACGGAGCCAGGTCACTGGAGAATGTCCTTTCCAACCCAAAGTCTGGACCAGAAAGCTCATTGGGTGAGTGTGGTTCATGGCTGTACTGATGTTACTGGGCTCTACATTTCAATTTGATTTTTGTGTATATGCTTCAGATGATACCATTAAAGGGCTTCTTTAGGAAAGACTGAGCCTGACCTACAGAGGTGTGGTTCAGGGAGATGAAATTCTGGGAAACACAGAGCTATAGGAATACAGGTGAAGGAAATACAGCTGTCATCTAAAATCAGGGTTGCAGAGCAGGGAAATTTTCGTTCTAGTTTCTTTCTCTCAGCCTGCATTCACAAACTTGGGCAGAACTGAAATTAGCTCACAGACTGATGGAACTTTAGCTCCTTAGACTTGAAGTTCAATACTCAGATTACTACATCCTCCCACTGTGGACAGCAGGAAAAGGCCTCTGAGTTTTCCACATGTGGGCCAAAGGGCAATACCATGCTTCTAAATACACCTGAATTTGTTCTGAATATGTTCACCCTTTCTACTTTAATAAAGGGGAGTAGTGCACAAGAAATTCTAATTATTTTCTAATATTTCTTTCATGATGAAAAGAATCTGGGCCGTGCACTCTCTGTTTTCTGTATCTTTCTTCAATTTTGCCAAAAGTTGCTTGCAAAATCCTTGTTCCTGTAAGAGCCAACTCTCAGGAACGCATCTACAATTGGTTCGTATTTTCTTTGTGAATATATACCAAAAGAGAATAGAAAATGATTTGGTAAGTTTTTGTGTGTCATTTTCATGCCAAAATACATACTTTAAGAATTCCATTTCGTTTTCAAACACATCAGGGCTTTGGAGGAAATTTCAATTATTCCAATTTATCATAAGTTTGGTTTGGCTAAGTGCTGAAACTGGAGCTGAATACTGCTGAATATGAAATTAGAGTTGGTGTGTGCTTCTCCCTGAGTGTTTGAAAGCAGTAGTGACAGTGAAAACATATAATTATGATTGGAATGTAACAAGATTCTTGGTTTTTATTTAAAGCTATTTTATCCTGCCTGGAAACAAATAAATCTCTAAACCACAGGTATGTCTATTTTTATGCTGACAGAATACGTGTTTCTTTATAAGTCTCTAAAGGCAAAACCTGTTTCTGACCCTTGACATGCCATTCCATGGATTATAAATTAATGGAAAGAAGTGGTGATTGTCCCCCAAGAACATTGCCATGTGGAAAGAGGCAGGGCAAGACCCTCTGGGATAACATGGATGGAGTATCAAAACAGTTACCTAAAATAGAAACCTCTCAGTGCAGCAGTCCCTGCAAGGAGCTGCCTAAGGGCACTAGAAATCTTCTGGTCACATAGTTCAGATCCAGATCCAATTCAGATCCAGATCCAGGTGCCCTATGGAGATTTAAGTATCCCATCTAATGCTGCAGTCACATAAAGCCATTAACAGGAGAAAGGCAGCAGAAATATGAAACTTTTCTATGCATATAAGATCAGCAGAAATAAAGTTCCACATAAAACACTGGATCCTGCCTTACAATGAAGTGAAGGACATGATTTCATAATAGATGTAGTCACTGCTGGTGAATATAAGAAAAACTTGTCAGTCACTGATCATATTTTGTGGCATTGATTTAATATGTGCTTTAATGGTGACATATGCTAATATCTATTGAAGTCTTTATTGCCTACTATTAATGTGACTGAATAGAACAAACCCCACATTTATTTAAAAACAGGTCCTGGTACAAAATAACACAGGGGGTTACCACATAATCAGATAGGGAGACCACAGTTCTCAGTCTAAGTACCAGTAACCAAACATTTGCTCACTTTAGAACATCAGAAAAGCACAGCCCACACACAAAATAAGTACAGTAATGAACTAGAAAAATGCACTAAAAAATAAATTAGTATAAGTTCAAATCAAGTATTTTGATCTCGTAGATCTCACATTCTACCTTAATTTAATGCATTAAGAAACAAACACTAAAGTGACACAGTTTTCTAACTTTCCAGGATTATGTACGACAATCTTGTCCCTGAACAGAGAATTACTGGTATATCTGTATTTGGCCAATGCCTGCTAGTTGGACACAAATAGAAAGTGTATCATTAAAATGTACCGTGTGAATCAGGAACAGCTTTTGTGGAGCTCTGGACTGGTAACTGCACAGCTTTCTTGACTGGATTTTTGTCAGTGAAAAAGTTAGTATGGACAGTAGCAGTTTAATTAAGAATCAAACAGAAATGTTTAATACAAGCTATTAAAATATTCTACTAATAAGAGATCAATATTCAAGATGAATGTTCACTACAGGGGGATGTTGTGACCTAAGGACAGGACCCAGCACTTGGCCTTGTTGGACTTTGTGAATTACTCCAGATTTATACCATAAGAGATCAAAGTCTTGTTGAGAAATGGTGGCTCATAAGTCAGGAACAGGCTGGGACCATGAGAATTTTTGGGACAATTCCACTTTGTGTGCACCTATATTATCTGTGATGATAGGAACCTGCAAGTTCAGGAAAACCAATATGTTCCTCACATAATTCTAGGCTTCTTTACTACTGGAGTTTATGTTCAGCACAGAACTCTGGGGTGAAGTGATCACAGTTTTGACAAGCAGAGTTAGGCTACAGATAAAATGCTTAAGCAGAAATGTACTTAAGTATGTGCTGGAATATGTGCAAAAACCAAACTCCGTTTGCCAGAAGCAGGGATCTGGAGACAGCATCTACATTCAGACCAGCACATGTAGGCCTGCTACAGCAGCGGGAATGGTCTCAACCTCAGGGAAACACATGAGTAGCTAAAAAAGGGGATCACTCTATGTTCCTTCTGGAATAAATAAGTTTACTCCAGCTACCAGGCATGAGGCTGTGCAAAACAGTCTTGAATACTTGTCACCTGAGGCTCAGTTCACACTGAAATCATCCACAGACTTAAGGAGATTAAAAGCAAGTGTTTTCCCCAATGTTAAATGAAAACTTCTTTCTTACAGAAACTTACGGAAAGTAAAAGACAGATTAAGTCACGAGTGAAATTCCTCCTATTTTCATCATAATTTCTCTGCTGTTAAATTCACAATAACACAATTAGAGCTGTATGAAAGCACACTGTTGTTTCTGAAAACAACATCTTGAAGTTGTTTCTGAAAACAACATCTTGAAGTTGCACCTGACTGCAGATTTGTCATTTTTTGGCTCATTTATACCTTGTCTTTCAATCTTCCTTTCATCACCCCTACCTCTAAGCCAAATTCATCTTGTTCTTGCTTCTGCTACAGTTATTACATAAAGCTCCACTTCTCATTCTAAGTTTTATGATTCCCTTGGCTATAGCCTCCCCAAGTCCCTCTCCTTTAAATTACAAACAAATCCAAGAAGTTATGATCAGACATGTCTCCAAACAGACAGGAACATATGAACAGGTACAAATTTACCAAGGCAGGCTCAAGTGGGTCCTCCAGTGGTATTGCTCAGTGAAATTCCTGTCTTCACTGCTCACTGCAAACATGGGAACACCTCTGCAGTTCCACGCAGCCAGACAGCACTGTGCTGTCTCCCACACATCACTGCCTGATTAGTAGCTTCTTAGCCACTTTCAGCCCCAACACCTCAAATTTCCCACAGGTTTGCCCTTCTTTTCCAGTCCACAACACGGTAACTGTCCCTCTTTAAAATTTAGAAAGGTCTTATCACCTTCCCGTAGGTAGAGACTGATCACTTCTGTTTCCCTACATTTATGTACAAGAAGAAGGTTTTTATTTCTATTTACCAACCAGTACTGGCTGCAGAGTAACACAGAGAAAGTAATCACCTCTTCCTAAGGGAAATCTGACCAAGGAGAGGTGTGCTGGTCAAATCTAAGCAGTAGTCATGGAGCAACTCCATAAAAGCTGTTGCAGATCACCATCAGAGACTACAAACTCATGCAGGGCTGCAGACTCACCAGAGTGAGCATGCTTTTGCAGCCCAAAAAAGAATGATGTGTACATAGAAGGACATCAGTCCTTCTTCTCTGACTCAAATAATAAGGGGAGGATCAACACTACTTATGTCCTCCCATGTATCATTAATATAGATAATGGAAGCCAGCAGGGTACATGGGAAAAATAAAGGGGTTTTTTAAGAAGACAGGCACATCTGAAAAGTCTCTTAAAATGCAGCAGCCCCAGCTGCAACCCACACATGCCACAGCTCCTCTGGGTAAGCTGTGCCAGGGCCTCACCACCCTCACAGGGAATAATTTATTCCTAATATCCCATCTAACCCTCCTCTCTGTCAGTGTGCAGCCATTCCCCCTTGTCCTGTCACTCCATCCCCTGTCAATAGTCTCTCTCCATCTCTCCTGTAGCTCCCTTCAGGCACTGGAAGGCCACAATTCAGAAAAAAGCATTCCAATTTTAACTTGTGTGGTTATTATGAGACAAAATAGACTTTTACAATGTATAAATATGCAACCCAACTTACTATGAGCCCATAAAGATATGACATTTGTTTTGCATTGAGATACAAAGAAGATGCATTATGTGTTTCAGAAAGGAGTAAACACCCATCAGTAATATTTTTATGTCCTGTGGAGCCGTATATTCGGCTTTACTGAATACTACATGCAGGTTTAAATATTCAGCCTTAGAATGTGGCATAAACCCAGATTACTTTCAATTTCTGAGGCTCTGACATAGTTTTCAAGCCTGGAATTTGCAGCCATTCAGTGAGCGAATGTCAGTGATACAAACCCTTGCATTAACACTGCCTAACCTTTCCAAGTATAGAAACACCTGAAGGAGATTCCAGTACAGAAATGGGAAACAATGCTCATGATATCAGGCATTACTTGGCTTCTTTTTAGCACCCACTACTGTGATCTAAATGGAAGATGAACCAACTTCTTCATTAATGTTCATGTATAGGAAAAAGTAATTATGCACTTCAGCTCCAAGATAATTCACTGCCAACTTAGTTTTCACATAAAATCTTTTAAAATATAGACATACAATACTAAAAAGAACTATTTCTACCCTTCTTCTTCTGAGAAGCTCCACATTCTCATGAACAGTCCTATAAAGGAAGGCCATTGAGTAAAAAGCTTACTTAACTGACTTTTAAAGGAAAATCTGGAATCAATACACATGAAATCAAATGCATATTGATTGTGCCATTTTCCCCTTCAAAAATAAACTGTCTCAGTAAATTACATGAAGCTCTCAAGTCTTGACACAATCCTTACGACTCACAGATCTTATTCCTTCTCTATCCTGTTAATTTTACTGCCGTGACTTGCCCCAGTTAGCAAGATTAGTGCTGGTGGTAAAATCATGCACATGCTAAAGCCCATGAAAACCTGCAAGTTTTAACATTCTCTGTTCATAGCCTTTCTTTGATCAAAACCTGCAAAGGTTCCACCAGCTGTACAATCACATCTCTAACAGCCTGCCTCTAGGTTGGGTGAAATGAAACAACATCCCTACACTTTGATGGACTTTGGCTACAAAGTAATTTCTATCGAACCATTAAAGCAAAGCCATTAACTTCTAATATGTGAGTAATGATGGGTTTGATATGTTGAAAACTCTTTATAAATATCTAATTTTAGCGCTATGATAAATACAGATGCTATGAGTCTGCTTTCCAGGATAAAGCTTCCCTTAATGCTCTCTCATGCCAGGACCTTGTCTTGCAAGATTTCCATTTGTAGCTCTCCCTCTGACTTCAGTGAGGGCTCTGGAGAAAGGAATTGCATAATCAGCCCCTTAATAAAATTTATTAAAACCCTGATGATATACAACCCAATTAAGGAATACCTCTCCATTCCATAAGAGCTTTTTACATTCCCTATAAAACATTTTCTTCCTCACCACATAAAACTTACAGCGTGCATTGCCGTCTGTCAGTATAAAGTACTAGAAATGAAAACGGGGCAATTAAATCTACAAGTAGTGGCTGATTTAATAACGAAAAGATAATGCTAATTGGCTGAAGAACTTCCGAGCAACTTTCAATCTTGTTATTAGCCACATTGTGAAAACCACAGCAATATTGTGATACTTCAGTTTTTAAAAGTAGGATCTTTCTTATCACATTTGCTGGTACAGTACTTCCCTCAAGTGGTAAATGTATTTCTGCCTGGTTTGACTTTTTCTGTGTGATATTAAACAGTAAAAACTGTTTTTAGGAAACATACTATGTTTCCTAATCACCTTGCATTTTTTGTTATTATAGAGCCAACATTTTTTCTTGCTGGCCTTTGTTTCAACTGCTTTGTTTCAATGCCAGACTTTTTAATTGTGTTAACAACAGACTTATTCATTAAAGATTACCAGCATATCTCCCTTTCAGAGGGATATTCCACCTTTCAGAGCGCAACATCCCTGTCTGGGATGACGGCTTGTTGTCCTTCAAAGGCTGATTCTCAGACAAATACAATTTAAGCATTCATTAACAGCATGGATTTGGGGGCTCTATGTAGCTCTTCTGACACTGCATCTAAAGACCTTTGGTGTGCTCTCCACAGTAAAAGAAAGACATTTATATGCTGGGACAAGTTGAGCATAAAGCTGTCAAGATGGTTGTGGGGACATAGCTGTACACAGAAGGAAAAGCTTAAACAAATGGACTTGTTCAGCCTTGAAAAGCAGAGGCTAAAATGCAATTGCTGCAGAAAACTGTCTAGAAGGAGGGTGTAGGGAAGACAGAGCCAGAATCCTCTTGGAAGTGCAGAATGATAAATTGAGAAGCAACAATTTGCAACAAGGGAAATTCCAATCCCATATCAGAGATCACAGAAGTTCTTCACAATGAGGTCAGGCCAACATGGCAGCATGTTCTTCAGAAAAGATGGAGATTTCTAGCCTTGGAGACTGTAAAAATGTGGCTTACCAAGGCCTTAAGCAAACTGTTCTAAAGCTGGCCTTGCTTTGATCAGGGATTTGCTCATTTGATCAAAGAATTCCAGAGCTCCTGCCTAACCTATATCATTCTACAACTCTGTGATTAATTTTAATACCATAACTAGCTTACCTTTAAAACAAGCCCTACTGAAGAGTGCCCACACTTCTGCATTCCTTTTTTTTGTCTGTATATATGCACCTACAATTTCTTTGGGATTCTTTGGTTTTGGTTTGTTTTTGTTTTGTTGGTTGATTTTATGGGGGTTTTTTTCACTTTTTAAGAAATATCCTTAGCAAAATTTAGTTCAAATTGGACTTTTAGCATTTCTTGTTTATTCCTGCTCTTTCTTTCTCCCAAGATACAGTTTTCTTTGTAGAACAACCTTTTTTGAGCCACTACATTTTAGTGTTCTGATATTACTTTAAAAACCCTCCTTAAAAAAAATTATTCACTACATGAGCTAAGTGAATTTATTCATTAATTCATAATTAATCCTTCTATATGAGTACTTGCAGTGTGTTTTTTACAAACTGAGCTTCAAGAAAACTGAAGCCTGGCCTACATTTAAGGCCTGATCACTTCAGACGAGTTAGTTTTGAAAAGAAGTTTCCTACATTTTTCAGAATTGTTACTGAAATTAAAAACCTCAGCTATAGCTTGAGGAAAGTTTAGCCTACTATTTAATTTAAGCTAAAACAACTCAGAGCTGTGTGATCCAACCTTACCAACTTGTCTCTTTAAAAGATTTCCTACAAGTAACCTAGGCAGCTATTATCAGTTGTAGATGGAAACTTCAGTGTATGAGGTTCTTGTTTGTAAGTTAGAGACTTAGAGAAAGAGGGACACAAAAGAACCAGAGGTACCTTTCATTACCAGGTAAGCAAAAAAAAATGGTACTTTTGCCAGGTGAACAACAATAGAAACAATCCAATAAATAAAGGTAAGTTAAATAAAAATATAACATTCTGTAACCTCAATAATTTTAGATGAAAATTAGTATTGCTAGCCACTGGTTTATTACAGACAGCAAGTAGTTGATCCCATTCTTTTCCCACTTCATCTGCCTTAGATAAAACTGTCATGTTGTGACAAAGAAACCATTGTTCGATAAGTGCCTGAAATAGTATTATTTCTTTTTTTTCTGCATTTAGACAGTATCCTTTCCCTTTTCCAATGCATCAGACTACGTCTTTCCTGATCCTGTCTATATTTATGAAGGCATACATAAGCCTTAGCTCTTTGTTTACCTTTTGCAAAGATGTTTAAGCTCTTTTGAAGACATAGCCATATATAAAAATAAAATGAATTTAATTCAATTTATCCTCTGGCCTTCATTCCTGACAGCTGTAACTGGTGTTATACCTCAACTTCGTGAGTCAGTGAGCAGCATCCCTCCCTGAGAACAGCCCAAACATAGACCCTCTGAGACTGCAGGAGCAACGTGCCACCTCTTCAGCCACCTCTGCTGAATACCTGTTCTCCACCACCACAGTGACCTCTGGTAGTGGCTCAAGGTTTCTCTTCCTTATAAAACTGCAGCCAACACACTTGTCTGGCTCGGTGGTAAAGTACTGCGGTATGGACTCCAATTATTTTTCAGCTGAAATAGAGCATAATCCTCAGTGAGCCTCATTGCTGAATGATTGCACTGGGCCACTCCTAAGGGCTGTTTCACATTTAGGCTGAGCTCACACAGAATGGCCCTGTGTCTGAACAAAGCTCCAGGAGCAAAATGGGAAAACTGGAGAAGCTTACTGTAAACTTGGGACTTTTCAGGCTTTCAGTGTAGACTTGCCAGGAATCCTTGTTGAAGTTTAATTTGTCTGGCTGGATTTTATTTTGCTTGCCTGAAATGTCTACCTCCTCTACTTTCACCAAAAGCAATGCAGGGATTTAAAGCACTTTCCTAACCTCAATATGGTCGTTTTCCCTTCCAAACCCTCTGAATGCAGATGACCAACACACTTCCCATTCAAACTGATCTTCCCATTCAAACTGAGTGTCATATGAGGGATGATATTTCTCCTTGCCAACAGCCAGGAGCTTCTCCCAATCCTGATTGCTCTGCTGAACATCTAGGAAGCATTGTGAAGAGCTCTGCTAATGCCTCATATTCTTTTAGGCGTGCCTTTATGGGAATATAAAATAGAATAACTGTGTACCACTAACAATTTGTCCACCTAAGGTCTTTCTACGTCAGATTTGTTCCAGGATGTCATAAATGCTGCTTCCATAAACCAAAATATTTACACAAATGGAAGTGACTGATCTCATCAGTCCTACTAACTCTGCAGGCAACACAATTGGACATGCAAATCAAATGTATTTAAACAGCACATCCCATTGCCTTTGCTCTCCTGGAATGAGTGCCTCAAAACTCAGCTGTAACAGACTCAAGAAAGCGACAGCAGGATCATAGAATCATGGAATGGTTTGGGTTGGGAGGGACCTTAAACATCATCTTGTTCCAGCCCCCTGCCATGGGCAGGGACACTTTCTACTATCCCAGGCTGCTCAGAGCCCCATCCAGCCTGGCCTTGGACACTGCCAGGGATGGGGCAGCCTCAGCAAATTTTATTCACTCTTCACTGCTTACACAACTATGGCTTTTGAACAGTTCAGTCTGCACTGGTTTTGGCTTTACATGTCCTAAGTTCTGCAATTTGTTTATAATTACTCTTTTACTCTTTTTCTCAAAAGCCTGTGATTATTTTTATTCTATCAGGATATATTTTTCTGTCCTTAGATTTTAACTCTTCTTCTAACTCTGCATTGGTCAGGCTGGCAATGCTCCAGCTCCCACATAAACCCATTTAGACCATCTCTTACCATGTACTACAAACCTAGGAAAATACACTATTTTTATAAAAATCCAAATATAATTTTTAAATTAAGCTTTAAATGTACACTTTCCTATTCAATCTTAGCCATTCCGGAACTTAGCCAAATGGGAATTGTCTGCTTTCTGTCTTCTTCAGACCATTAAAAAGCTAGTTAAATTTTTGCTTGACTTCATGTTTTCTGATTCAGTTTTTCACTCTCTGAACCTGCTCTAGATTTTCCTCTCCATGAAGAGAAACTAACCAGCAAAATTTGTCTTAAAATCTGTGCTAATACCTGATCTAGCACTTAGAGGGAAAAGGGCCTAATTATATAGTGGCATAAATGAAAGTAGATGAAAATTTTGCTTTTTAATATGGGCACCTTCTAAATCCTGAAGAACAAAGGGGCAGAACTGAACAAAGCTGGGGGAGGAATATCCAAGAAAAAGATATTTTTGTTACATTTTGATATATTTAGTTATATCAGAATTGAGAAACAAAAATTTGTAAAGAACAAAACTTATCTACATTCTGAGGCTTTAGATCTACATACATTTTTAAAATTAACAAATCACTTGCAAAGTTTACCACATTTTCTGTCTTACATTTCTTCAAGGAAAATATTCCCAATGCTGTAAAACCTTTAAATCCCTTAAAAGGTACAGCGGAGAGGAAATATGCAAAGTTCAGGTATCCCCTGGGAAATGCTCTTGTCTCTTCTTGGACAGGGTAAGCAGCTGCCCCCTTTGGCACAGCACATTGTGCTCTAAGCTTGGTTCATTTTAAAAAATGGGAAAAAAATGGATGATGGAAAATCACCACATGAAGGACAGCAGAGAAGAATGGGGCATGAAGCACCAAACAGCAGTGGGTGGAAGGCACTGTAATTGCATTGCTAAATCTGCCACTTTAAAATGAGAATTTTCACTTTTTCTTTTAAATGAAAATTCTTATACACACTTTTCTAGTCCATTCCAGTGAAAGATATTGATTTATAGCTTATTAAATGCGTGATATTCCCCCTGTGGAATAATACACTGTGGGCTTACTAAAGTACACTACATTTCCCTTCCTTAGGGAATCAATTATATCATTAAACAAACACACAAGTTTAGATGGCATGGTTATCAATCTGCCTTTAGTAAACGCAAGTTACATTTTGTCCTGTTGCTCAAGTACTCCTAGTAAGGCTCAAATTATATTTTCTTTCAAAATGTGCCTATTGTGGTCAAACCAATTTGTCTGCACTTGTTTAAACCATGTCTTTCCTGCTTTTCACAGAATTGCACAACAACTGCAGTTGGAAGGAACCTCTGGAGATCATCTTAGTCCAATATCCTGCTAAAAGCAGGGTCACTTAGATCAAGTTTCTCAGGTCTCTGTCCAGTCAGGCTTTAATTATCTCTAGGGCTGGAGACTCCACGAGCTATCTAGACAACTTAGAATCATGGAATTACAGAATGGTTTGGGTTAGAAAGGACCTTAAAGATCATCTCGTTCCAACCCCCTGCCATGGGCAGGGACACCTTCCACTATCCCAGGTTGCTCAGAGCCCCATCCAGCCTGGCCTTGGACACTTCCAGGGATCCAGAGGCAGCCACAGCTTCTCTGGGAAACCTGGGCCAGGGCCTCACCACCCTCACAGGGAACAATTTCTTCCCAATATCCCATCTAAACCCCCTCTCTGTCAGTGTGCAGCCATTCCCCCCTGTCCTGTCACTCCATCCCCTGTCCATAGTCTCTCTCCATCTCTCCTGTAGCTCCCTTCAGGCACTGCAAGGCCCCAGTGAGGTCACCCCAAAGCCTTCCCTTCCCCAGGCTGCACAATCCCAGCTCTCCCAGCCTTTCCTCACGGCAGAGCTGCTCCATCCCTCTGAGCACCTTGGTGTCAAGTCTATTTACTACATGAAATACCACCGAATGAAGGGGCTTCCAAACACAATGCCATCATATCCCTTAAACAAGTGAATCACAAAAACCAGCAGATCAGCAGGCAAGCGTTTTTCAATTAAGCATGGTAATAGCTGCAATAGCTGAGCTGTTCAAACTGAGTTCCTTAGCTCTTTAACTTTGGAGCTTGTGGAATTTCAGTCTTCATGGGGTGGACATCCAAAGGAGCTGAATGTAAGTGCAGCTTATTTCTGTAAAATTGCAGACAGGATTACAGCATGCATCAAATAAAAAATTACTGACAACTAACTTAACTGAGTGTTGTTTCCACAGCCAATTTCTGTAAATTTTGTCACAAATGTGGGCTTCTGTTGGAAATCAATAACATGAAATTTACCCAGTAAACATGCTCAAGAGAAGGTAAAAAACATACTCCAAAATACAGGAGTTTGTGACCAGCACACAAGAAAGGGAGAATGCTCTAGTTTTGCTTTCTATTTTTTCTAGTTCAAGTATCCTCATTACATTAAAACCCAGCAGACTTCTGGAGATTTAATTTTCAACCTGAGGCTTTACTGTAGCCCTCTAACCAGTTATTACAGTCTTTGACTGGGTACAACGTCATAGTAAGTCACTAAGTGCAGACTTAAGGACTTTATTACTTACTCAGGCAGAACTCCCATTAATTTCAAGTACTGATGAATACAACCTATAGAAATTAGTCTTTCCAGTCAGTTTAATAGGAAAGAGACCTGCATCATCTTTAATGTTGTCATTAAGAAGCTTAGGCCTCAATTCAGAAAAAGCATTTAATTGTATCCATATCCAGGATGCTGAAGCCTGTCAGGCTTAACTTTAATCATATGCTTGGGTCGGAGTTCCACGATTAAACAATGCAAGCCATAGTACCGCCCTAGAAAGAATGTTTCCTCCAGCCAAAATCTTAATAAGTAACACAAATAAGACCAGCAAACAGCAGCCCTGCCTTCTTTTGTTTCTACATTCAAAACTCTCTTCTGACAAAGATCACTATTTTTTTTAACTTTTTTTTTTTAGCAGAAAGAGTCTCACGAGCATAAGACACCTTTTACTTAAAATCCTTGCTCTCATCTGCACTGTTCAGCCTCCAACAGTTGAATAAAAAAGCATCCAATACTCCTAATTAAATACCATCTTTTTGTCCAGACTAAGAAAAAAAAATAATTTCTTTAGAAAAGATAAGCAGTGCTTTCGCGTACTTATAACTTTGAAGAAGAAGAGTGGAAGATAGAGGAACAGGCTGACGTTATTGCAAGTTGATGTTTGTCCTCTCTGGAAAACCACTGAGATCAGGGAAGGGCCTTGACAACAGGAGAAATATCAATCTTGTATCTAACTTCACAGAAAGGACGACAGAATAATTAAGGAGTGAGCCTCACTTTAGTCTCTTGGAAAGTGAAGAAACCCATTCTGAGCACATAAAAGTGACGTCGGCAATTGCGAAGAATCATCATGGATGTACCAAAGGTGAATTATCACCTGCACCAACCTGGCTGCTTTCTGTGAAGAAAAGGCCTTGACCTGTGGGCAAGAGGAGACTTGTCCATGCCATCTGCCTTGACTTCAGCAAAATGAGAGCTCCGTAGTCTGGCTCAGAAGGTGTTAATAAGCCTGCCTGGAAAGTTGTAACGGCTGGAGTACTCCTGTGGTGATACCAGGACTGCCCTGCTTTACAGAAGGATCTGGAGGAGGTGAGGAAATGCTTGCTCCTACAAGATGACATCAGCTTGGGGTGGAACCAAGGGACCAGTCAATATGCTTAAATACACAGCTGCCATGCAGGGTCACCTGGGCAGACTGAAGGATTGTGAAAATTATCACAAACAAATGCCTTTGAAACAAAAAACTCCTTGCAGGAGAACAGACTCTACTGAAAAGTCCCTTTGGTGTCTGTAGACAGCAAGATGAGCAAGAGCCAGCAGTGTTCCCTGGCAGCAAAGTCCAAGAGCACCCTGGGCTGTGTTAACCAGTGGATCCGGGGAAGTGATTACCTCGGCTTTTGAGCACTCATTAGTCTGCATCTAAAATACTGTGCCCAGTTTTGAGCCTTCCAGTAGTGAAAATAAATGGCACTACTTATGTGAGGACAAGAATAGAGCCCTGGAGCCCTTGTCCAAGGAAGAGAACTGAGGAACAAGGCTTGCTCAGCAGGTTTAAGAAGCTCATCAAGAAGACAGAGCCAGGCTTTTCACAGTGGTTCATGCTGGGAGTACAAGAGACAATGGTCTTAAACTGAAAGCAGAGAGGTTCAGGCTGGGTATAATTAGAAGCCTTTATACCATGAGGGCAATCAGAGAGTGTTCAGAAAGGTGTTATCATCTCCATCCTTGGAGGTTTTCAAGACCCAACTGGATAATATCCTGAGTAAACTGATTTGATATCACACCTGATGCTCCTTTGACCAGGAGTGCTATGGATACTCATTTGGACTCGCTAAAATCCTGAAAGCCTTCCCAACTTGGATTATTCTACTAGAGTACATTTCTAAGCATTTTATTTCTTCATATCAAGAGTGTAGGAAGGGCTATTTCCTTCTGTAAGCTGGCTGGAATAAAATTGTAAACACAGGAGCAGAGCACTGTGGCCACACATTGGGTCCATTTGTCTGATACCAATGAGGAAATCCCACCCTGGATTTTCAGAGGAACAGGGAGCAAGTGGGACATTTTAAGCTGTATTTTTTATACTACTCCATACAAATAAAACCAAATTCCAAGACAGCAACAGTGAGGAGGTCAAAAAGCCCACATATCTAAATAAGAACACACTGAAAGACCATAACACTCTTTTGAAGACATGAATTCTGCTTATGAATACTCTGGTATGAAGTTGCTGTAACCTAGAACTCAAATAAATATTAAAATAATCAGAATTATAACATTTATCCTTTTGAATGTGACATCATTCAGTTACCCAACCAAAAGTGTCCTCATTCAACTTCAGGTATTTTTTGTCTTCAAAAGTCAATGATGCAAGAAATAAGTTGAAAAGGCAAAAAAAGATCATTTGCTATATTCATCTTGCTACCCCTTATGCTTAGAAAGTTATTTGTCAAAGATATGAAAGAGGTTAGAAAGACACTGATGAATTTAAGAAATACTGTATCAAATTGATGGGTTTATCATATTAGTAATAAGATTCAATAAAGGCTAAAATATTGTGGGTTAAGGAACTCTGGGTATATTTAAAATTTTTTATGGTTCAGGTTGTTCAAATTGGTATTTATGATCAATTATCTTGGTTTCTTCTACAGAGTTTCAGCTAATATATAAAATAATTAGAGATTTTTCTTTTCTTTAATTAATCTTATAATGGACTTCCTTAATGAAGAGATGGGCTCCAACATCTGAAGTGGTTTTTAGTCCTTGTGGGAGATTTGGTTATGGAAGAGTGGTAAGGAATCAACTGCTAGCAAGAATTATTTGATGTTTTACAATGTTGAAATTTTAAAAATAGATATATAAAATATTAGTTAGCAATGGACAATTCTACTTCATATTTATCTGTATCATCCTTTACACCAGAGAACTTCCTTTTCAAACCAGCTCGTTTTAATTCAGTTGTTAACTGAAACAATGGTTCAGAAAGAACTATTTCTTTTTATTTCAATTACCATCTGAATTAACAACTTAAATAATTTATTCTGCCACTCTCATACTTAAAATGAGTTAAAGAAAAGATAGAATGTCAGATTCTATTATGTCTAGGGTTTGCTCCAAGGATACAAGCCAAGACACAAGCCCTTTTTTTCTATAAAGAAAATCTGCCTTGAGAAATATGTAGAATGAGTTATTCATTTTACTGCCAGATAAGAAAGATAAGAATATATATACATATATATTTATATGATATTGAATCATGTTTGCCAGATCAGCTGGACATTTAATGAAAATGCATCAGGGCCTGATGCATCTCTCACAGAAATGACTGGAAGGCTTTCCATCAGCTCCAGTGAGAGTTGGATATAGCCCCATCTGTGTGTTTTCAGGCACAAGACCAATTTTCATTTCCTGACCTGTGTGTAATTCCATTGAGGATGCCACTATTGCAGAGGGAGAAGAACAACTTATCAGAAGGTTACAAATATCTAACACATTTTCAGTTACCATTCTGCAAATACAGTGACTTTACCCTATTCATGAAATATTTCTATCCACATCTTCGGTGTTAGAGTGCATTAAACAAGAACAACAAAATATAATATTAATTGCTTCACATGCATTTATGCACACATGTATGAGCCTTCAACTCTGCTGCAAGGACAAAGATGCCTTTTGATGTACATGAATCAAGAAGCTATACATTGCAAGCCTTTATATCAGAGAATCATAGAATGGTTTGGGTTGGAAGGGACCTTAAAGATCATCCAGTTCCAAACCCCTGCCATGGGCAGGGACACTTCCACTGTCCCAGGGTGCTCAGAGCCTCATCCAGCCTGGCCTTGGACCCTGCCAGGGCTGGGGCAGCCACAGCTTCTCTGGGAAACCGGTGCCAGGGCCTCTCCACCCTCACAGGGAAAGATTTCTTCCTCATATCCCATCTAGCCCTGCTCTCTGTCAGTGTGAAGCCACTCTTCCTTGTTCAATCATGACATGTTCTTGTAAATATTATGTGATCACAAAGAATTAAATAGTAGTACTGACTGTAAGACAGATCACTCTAGATTTCCCAAATCAGTCCCTTAGAACTTGTCATTTTTTTTAAATGAATGTTTTAATTCATAAGGACTGTCTGTTTATGTATTTGTTACTTAACATGAGGCATTTCACAAAACTGTTTCAACTCTTTAGCTTTAAATGAATTATCTTCTGAAATAGTAAAACCTCAGGGTGTTATTGTTAGAGTAACTTCACACCAATCATTTGTGAGCCCTCACAGTTTCTTTCCCACTCTCCAAATAACCAATAAAATATTCATTAAAACAGCCTGAACCACACAGGGTGGTGGAGGCTGAAATTTTGTTTTTTGCTTACTCCAGTAGCAAAGGAAATACACTAAGTGGTGTTTAGTATGAAACCTGTCCTCTAGAACACAAACCCCACTGGGCAAGTAATCCATTAGATGTGTCATTCTTTCTTTTGCCAGGCTCATCAGGCTGATTTGGAATTTGCTGCCTGGGTCGAGTGACTCATATGTTTACTGGCCCTGACAGGTGCTGGGCATCTTCCACACTCATTAAAATTAATGACTTCAACTGCAGACAGGCAAAACTATATGTTGAAGTAGGCTTCCTCTTAACATGTATTCCCTAGTTATCATTTAAGAGAGTACCTAAGTGGTGTCAACTTTCTTCTGCAATCACAAAAGCAGCCCCTAACCCAATCCCTGTCCCTTCATTGCAAAAATAACCCAATTAGCTTCAAAGGAACTCCTTGTTGGAGTAAGGAAAGAAAAAAAATGTACCATACACAGAGCTTTGCACATAAAAGCTGCTTCTTGCTGTAAAACCAGTCACTTCCTCACTGGAACAGAGGAATTAACATACTGGAAACAAGCCAGTAATTTTATAGAAATATATGCCTTTAAGTAAGCTGTAGACTAGTATTCTCACAATAGCCACACTTTGGCATCATTTCTATCCCAACAAGCCACAGCTGCTGAACTGGAGACTTGTGACTTCATATTAGATAAGTAATGAGAAGTTTCAGGCAGCAGTGCCAGACCCAGTTCTTTGATATTAACACAGCACTACAGTTGTTGACCAGCCACACCAAAGAAGATATGCCTTTAATTTACACTACTTAGCTAAAATTATTCAGGAGAAAACTTCACAGACACTTATGCCATGACATTAAACTGTCAACCAAGAGATGAAGAGATGGAGAACTCACAGACATCTGTGTATTCACACAAAACCAAGAAATTAGGAGGATTGAATCTTTAACTACAGAGTCATCTCTACTTTGATGCTTGTCCAGCCACTAGATCTGCCCTGGTAATATGACAAAGTTCTGTAGCCTGGCTTCCACCCAACAAGACAAATACTGAGCCAGAGACCTCACAGAAACCTGTGCCTCAATATTAACCTGCCACACAAAAACTCCTGAGCTAATGGTCTTGCAAAAAGATTGAAACCTCTAAAAATTAGGCTGAAGAAACATTGCAGTCTTAAATACTCATCACTTTTAATGTCTAACTTTTCAGGGACTTCCAAAGCAAAATGTAATGGTGCATTTCCACAGTTAAACTGTACATAGCAGTTCACTCAAAGAACTGACCTTTTTCCTCTTCTGTGGTTCTCACATCAACATTTATTGCTCTTATAATATCATAAGACGTTGAGGTACAAAGGCCTTAGCAACACATCTTCCAAATCAAGACAAATGTGCTGTTTGCTGGACAGAATTGTGACAGAATTAGTAAGCAGAACGTTGACTGAAAGAAAACTACTCAGTTGTTTGGAATATATTTCAGTAATTTGGGGAACACTAATTTAGGGTTCAGTAGTTCAGTATTTTTTCCCTCCACATTGGCACAGAAAGCAATTTGAGAAAAAAAATATTCCAGGTAAGCCTTTTCATCTTGATATCTGAAAGGACTTCTTCCTATTTCTATAGTGCTGGATCTTTACATTGTTCCTTATTTTCCACCTATTCACTTAACATTTTTTCTTGGTGTTTTTGTTGGTTGATTTTTTAAAATTTGTTTCTTTTTGCTTTACCTTAAATTAATTTTTAATTTATAATGAGTTCTGTATCTCAGATAAGCAAGGTAATCATAATATTCTACAGCATCAATGGCTGACTTGTTTCCAGTTTTCATTTACTTTAAGTCCAAAAAAAGCTGAAGAGCAGCAACTGTTTTACCCAACTTTTACAGTCTTTGGTCCCTCACTTAGAATCCCAAGAGACCTGTGCAATGTGTAAGGAAAGACCTCTCCATAGTGCTATGGGACAGTCTCTGCTTGTTAGGTAAGATCAAAAGTCCACTAAAATAATTGAGAATCCTTCCATTATCTTTTGTGGAATTTGGTTGGGCACAACAGGTGAAAGGCAGTCTCACTGAAAGGAAAGATTCCCTGGAAACACTTCACCCTCGTGATACTTGTCAGCAGAAGAAAGAGATAGTGAAGTTCTTCCATAAGCTGCAAGGCTAAATTTGTTGGGCCAATCCTGAAAAGCTGAGAATTCTACACTCCAGATACTGGTTCTCAGTGTTTAAATGAATTGTTTCTTTCTAGCTGGCAGCTGAACATGGTACTGAAAGGTTTTGGCTTTGCTGGCACACGTGGAATGCAGGAAATGAGCAGTAGTTAACCAAGCCTGATGGACCGAGACTACAGAATTTGTGAATGTTTGGAAAATAGACCTCAGTCAGCAATTTATAAGAGGAGACTGAAAAAAAAGGGCTTGTTCAAAAAGGTTTGAAATAGTCATAAAAATCCTGAACTCACTTCAATCTAAAAATGATCTACCAATTATTTTTCCTTTTACCCTGGAAATGCCATTAAAGCTTCACAACTGTTTAACTTTCAGGACTAAAGACACCAATGCTACCTATGCAAATGAAATCACCGTAATAAAAGCTGTTTTCTTTATTGTCCAGAAAGTACTGACTTTCTGGGTCACTGCTATAAGAATTCCTGTGTTTATCCTAGGAATCAGTCACTACTCTACAGATTAGATCCTGAGCCACCTGTCAACCTGATTTCAATGCAAATTGCTTTACTTTGCAGAGCTACCAAAGCCATGACCTCAAAGCCCTGCAATGGCACTGCAGGGCTGCACTGGACCAGAACACCAGCAACCAACTCAAAAGGCTGATTAAGAGCACCAAAAAGTGCCTTTTGCAAACTATGAGAGACAGGCAAAACTACAATCACAACCTAACAAAACACACATCCAAAAGAAAAGAAAAGATTAAGCTGCATCTTACCTCTTTTGAATTGTCTGTTGTGATGTGTTTATTTTTCAGCTTTTTCTGCAGCAGTTTGGTTTCGTACTCTGGTCTGGGATGCTCCTGAAAAAAAAAAAAAAAACCAAAAACCATAAAACCAAATGCAATTATGATTAAGAGGAAAAAATCCAAAACGTTCTGGTCACTTATTCCCTAATGAAGCCATCAAGATGATGCAATGCCACACACCTTTTGGACCAGGGGGATCATTGCCTAGAGGTTTGTGATACATTATGGGATGCAGGGGAAGAGCATTTAGGGATTGAATAGGATTTATTATAGGGTGCTTGGTGGGAGGAACCAAAGGTAGGGAAGGAGGGGATTTAGGTCATCTGGGGAGAAACACCTGTGGAAAAAATAGAGTTATGAGGGGATCAAAAAGCCTGGTCATGTGTCAGTAGTTTCCTGGTCTGTATGATGGTCTGACCAACAGCACTGGGAGCAAGTGCTGAGGTGCGAGACTGAGGATATCAGAGCTGGTGGAGATCAAGCTGGAGCAACTGTTGAGTAGGTGAAGTGCCTGGGAATCAGGGAGGTGTGAGTCTAAGGGTGAGACCATAGTGGAGCTGGCTTTGAGAGGGACCAGGAGAATCCCAGCCAACTGCCAGAGAGATGACAGGGCGTGGGGGTCTGTAGGAGCGGGATGCACTGGGGTGTGAGGTGTGTGTGGGAAAGTGTCTTCAAACACTTCAGGTTAAAAGTGGGGTGGGTTGGCTGCTGGGGGCCAGGGAAGTCCCAGTCAGCTCTGGGGGAGCAGGATGTAGGTGTGAGTGAACACCTGGAGACAGGATGTAGTGCTGTGGGCTTGTACCTCTGAGTGCCAGTAACTGGGGACACTGGGGCCCAGGGTCAGCTGCTGTGCAGACAGTGAAACAGCTGTTGGGAGATCTGCCTCACCTCTCTTGGGCTATCTGATCTGGCCCAGTTTCCCTTATCTATAAGCTTTCAAGTTTCCCTTGCAAAATATGTTTTTCTTTTCCAAAATAGACCATAAATTAAGCAAGGTGGCAAAAATTTACCAGGCTTTTCAAGTGAGCAGTTAATAAAAAAGACAAGTATCATGTATCTCCTCATCCATACCAAGTTCTGAATTCATTAAGAGCCTGGAATTTGGATTTGATGCACAAAAAAGGCTGTTCCTACACCTTTGGTCATATCATCTATCTTTACTATAATTAGAACTTTTGCATTATCAGCTGCATCACAAAACTGGTTTACTAACATTTTGTTAATGAATCAGTCACAAAGTGAACAAAAACCTTTTGAAATAAAATTAATTAACCCTCATGAACAACAGAATAGGGGCTACATGGAACTTCACTAGACTTCCTTGGGGGATACAGTTGTTCATTTTCCATATCTGTAATATTTTCACTGCATCAAACACAACCCTGGCTATTCTCTGTTGCACACGAGTGTATAAACGCAATGAGACCTCCAAACTGTTGTTTATCCTGATCATGAGATTTTCCTGATGCATTCAAAAAGTGTGTGATATAATACCATTGAAATCAGAGAATCACAGAATGGCTTGGGTTGGAAGGGACCTTACATGTCATTCCAACCCCCCTACCATGGGCAAGGACACCTCCCACTAGATCAGGTGTGACGTGTTAATGCACTTGGTCAAAAGGAACAACAAATGTCAGAGGGTCCCACAAACAGTCAGAAAGTTTCATTAGTAAATTACACGCTTGGCTGGAAATTGGTATGTTAGTCCTTGATCAGCTACAGGAGGACATGGCAGTGGGTCTGGGAGAAAGGGAGAAGATGAAAAGGAAGAGAGAAAAGAGGAGATGAATTAGAGAGGGAGAGAGAAAGAGATCAGCAGGCGTTGGTCCGGTGTTGGTCCAGCATTGGCCCAGTTGATGGGATGTCCAGGGTCCTGGGGATGTCACCTGGACTTGGTGGGGGTATCTTTTTAGGGATGGGTTTCTCCATCCTGAAGATAGGTTTCTCACTTTCCATGCAAAGTAGTTATCGTGCACCATGCTTTCTTTGACACTTTTCTGGAAATAGATCAGAGGCTTTGGAGGACTTGGGTGGTCTTGATCTCCCCTACAGTCCATGCCCCACTTCTCAGCCTCATTCCTACACTTGCACTGTCTTTTTTTTTTGTGTTTCTGTGGACTTGATCAAAGATGTTTGTCCCAGAAAAGCACTGTCCTACCTCCATAGATCCCCTTTCTCCAGTCACATCTTGTTCTTTCTCTTGGCACGTTGGTACCAACGATCCTTGTCTGTTAATACCAACAGTCCTTGGTTGGCTCCATGGCTATCCCACTGTCAGTGTTTCAGACATACACATTAGACATTTTTCTTCTGGGTATCTACACCAGGTTGCTCAGAGCCCCATCCAGCCTGGCCTTGGACACTGCCAGGGATGGGGCAGCCACAGCTTCTCTGGGAAACCTGGGCCAGGGCCTCACCACCCTCACAGGGAACAATTTCTTCCTAATATCCAATCTAACCCCCCTCTCTGTCAGTGTGCAGCCATTCCCCCCTGTCCTGTCCCTCCATCCCCTGTCAATAGTCTCGCTCCATCTCTCCTGTAGCTCCCTTCAGGCACTGCAAGGCCACAGTGAGGTGACCCCAAAGCCTTCTCCCAGTTGAGCAATCCCACTTCTCTTGGCCTTTCCTCATAGGAGAGGTGCTCCATTCCTCTGATCACCTTAGTGGCCTCCTCTGGACAAAATATGGAAGTCCAAGAAAGAGTGAGGCACAAGTAAATTCTGACATTAACAAAGTTGATTAAAGTCGATGGTGGTAAGCAGGATGGGGAAAGACAAAGATACAACAAGAAGCATTTAAAGATGCTGCAGTCAACACCTGGATTTGGTGCTTTGTAAGTTTTCACTGGCTTGTTGATTTGCACTCTTTGCCACCATGTTTCCTTATATAAGGTTCAGAGTTTGGATATAAGAAATGTCTTTAGTCTGGAATGAAGAAAGGATGAAGACATCAGGCATGGGTGGCTACATGAGAGGAGACAGCCTGATCAAAGTAGGGAAAGGAGATAAATGAAGCTGCAAGAAACAGAGGAGATCTAAATACACTGTGCAACTGCAGAACTAAATTGTTTTCTTCCTTTTTTCCTCTTAATTTCTGCTAAGCAATGCATTTGAGACACCAGAGGTCAGAGCAACTCTTGAAAAACAGACTTGAATGAACACAGGGTGAGAAAACAAATGCCAAGCAAACAATTTTATGGCCACCTACTTTTTGCCATTGACAGCTCAGCTCTGAGTGCATACTCAGTTCAAATTTGGCCAAGTTATGCTTAGTTTTCCTCGTAAGACATTTCAATGTTGCTTTAACTACATTTCATACACCTGCATCTGAGTTGAAAAAGTAGCTGTTCTGTTTTTGCTGAATCTGTCAAGTCATCTTACCCTTGACTGAACAGACCACAGAGCTTCCTGGAATGCATTTTGTATATATTCCTTTTATGAGTATTTTGCACAAAATATTTCTTTACAATCCAGACTTAGGGACGCTTGACCCATACATATGTGGGTGTGAAGGGACAACTCCATTCAACTGTAAAAAGAGAGTGATTCAGAATCAATTCTTTGTCTGAAAATGGGAAGAGTTCTACCCTTAGGACTGTAAGCTAGAAATAGTTGTGATGACTTCAAGAAGGCCAAATGTCCATGTAGGGATAGATATGAATCCCACGATGCTGGAAGTTTGCCAGTACAGCTGCCAGACACTTATTGAAAACCATGTGAGCCAATGTGCCGTGAGGCCAAATGAGTGCTCCGAGTAGAAAACAGTAATTCCCATTCCGAAAACAAAGAGCCAAATCGTGAAATTTCTACTTAGGCAAAACTCATATTGACAACAGTGGGAATTTTTCCTGAGAATGCTCTCCAGGATTTGCCTCAAACATGCACATGTGTATCCATTACCCAACAAATTAAGGCTGTGTAGGTAATGATCCTGTTTGATAAGAATATATAATGCAACCCAACCTCTCCTTAATTTTGCTTTGATTTGTGATAATGGAATTGTACAAAGCATGCATGACAAGTACATTGAATTTATTAAAACAAAAAACAAAACATGAAACCTTAGCATCTATCCCAGATTGACAGACCAAAGGAGTTACCATCAAAAAAATAAGCCATATACATTGAAATATGGCCTCAGATTTTTAAGTTCCCTTAAGCTAGGACCAAACAACCAAAAGGTGCCATTTCAATGTCAAATAACATATTTTGTGGGTAACTTTAGCAGGATATAGCATCATTTATGTTTGTTCGTTATACAATTCAAATTTGAATTGTATAACCCATTTAAATACTCCTACACTGGTAAGTGGAATTGTGCAAATCACAGAATCACAGAGTGGTTTGGGTTGAAAGGGACCTTAAAGATCACCTCATTCCAACCCCTGCCATGGGCAGGGACACCGTCCACTATCCCAGGTTGCTCAGAGCCCCATCCAGCCTGGCCTTGGACACTGCCAGGGATGGGGCAGCCACAGCTTCTCTGGGAAACCTGTGCCAGGGCTTCACCACCCTCACAGGGAATAATTTCTTCCCAATATCCCACCTAACCCTCCTCTCAGTCAGTGTGCAGCCATTCCCCCTTGTCCTGTCACTCCAGGCCCTTGTCAGTAGCACCTGACTCCATAGGATCATTAAATAATTAATGTTAATAGGAATTTAATAGTAAGTGAAGATTCACTGAAAAGAGTGATGAAACACATGAAAGGCTAATAAAAAAAAATATATATATAAGGAATTAAAAAAAAAATTAGGAAACATGCACCCAACAGGAAAATTAGAATAGGTACAGGAAAAATGTGAGATAATGCATCTATCAAAAATAATCCAAACTGAAGATCTCATTGCCACAAGAAACTTGAGGATGCAGAGAGGATGAAAGGAGAGATTTGAGACAAGACAAAATATTGTAGCTACAAATTCCCCTTTTACCATTCATTCCTGACCATTTTTTCCCACAGGGCTACACAGTTATTTTATTAGAGTCTCCTCCTCCATTATTTATCAAACAAAAATGTCTTGTACTTCCTGGTTTAGTAGACACTATTAAAACCTCATTTAAAAAGTCTGCTCCTATAATTTTCAAGGTGGAAGACAAAGTGAAAACATCAAATTAATCAGATCAAAATGAATTTTGAAAACATGGTAGAGAAGATCTAGTTAAAGCAAGATCAAGTGAGGTGAGAATGGAATGTATCTGTAAACATATTTAATGTTACAAAGTCAGACTGCTATTTAATTTTATTTAATTCTGTCTTACCCAATCTACCTTCTTTATTACTTTATCTTAACTCAGCAGTAATCCACAGTGACCTCAAAGACTTCCCTTAAGGGCTCAATAATTATGGGTGGTTTTTAAAGTAATCAAATAGCAAAAGGAAGAATCAGACTTTGGGAATCAGTTTGAAAAAAAAAAAAAAACAAAATAGTTGGAAAATAATTTTACAGAGCCCAGGATTTTAACTTGAAATTGTATCTTACCAAAAATATTCCTAAGAAAGACAGGTATCCAAGTTCCTCCCTGTAATAATGAAACAGGATAAAAGCTTGACTATTTGAACAATAAAAGCAGTGAGTGGAGACTCCTTGGCATTTCAGTTAGTGCAGACTTTCTGTCCATTTCACTTCCAAGTTCTGGCCCAAATTCTAAAATTTCATGTTTTATAGTTGCCTTTCTGGTTTAGTTTGCACAGGATTAGTTGGAAAAATGGGGTAAAATCTCTTCCACCCCAAAAAATGAAAGCAGGAACATCCTAGCTCCTAGAAAAACAATTTCTGAAGATTCCTGGGAAGGCGATAGTTTCTGCCACCTACCTCATTAATTGGAGTCCCTCTGTATTTCTTCACCAGCTCCTTCACAAGCAGAAGAGGGTATGGATTCTCCCAGATTTATCTCTGGTTAATTGATGACAATATTCCTTATTGCACACCCTGAACTATAAACAACCTCTTTGATTGGGTTACTGAGTCACAAATCTGTGGCAAGACATAGTGAGCAGAAGTATTTCAGGAAGAATTTCTTCACTGAAAGCATTGTTAAGCCCTGGAATGGGCTGTCCAGGGATGTGGTGGAGTCCCCATCCCTGGAAGTATTCAAGAAA
Source organism: Atrichornis clamosus (assembly GCA_013400975.1). Lineage (NCBI taxonomy): Eukaryota > Metazoa > Chordata > Aves > Passeriformes > Menuridae > Atrichornis > Atrichornis clamosus. Next base: position 298,331 of record WBMZ01009132.1, on the reverse strand, counting down.
CAACTGGACGTGACACTCAGTGCTCTGGTCTGGTTGACAAGGTGGGGATTGGTCATAATTTGGAATTAATGACCTTGGAGGTCTTTTCCAGCCTCAATGATTCTGTGATTCTGTGTGTGTTTATGCTCAGTATTCCCAAGGCTTTGTCTGTTTTCATGGTTCTGGTCTGAGTTTGTTTCTTTTCTTCCCCTCTCCCATTTATTTATCCATTGCTCTATTGCTTTTCAACACAATTATCTGTTTTCCAGTGAGTACCCAACGCTTCCCGTTCTTTTTGCGCATTTCAGGTGTCCGAACACGAAAGCTCCAAGTCTGTACAGCTGCCAGCTGCAAATATGCATGGAAGCCTTAGGGAGTCTGCTTTCTCAGACTGCCATTGCCAAGATAATTACAAATAAATGGACTAAATTAATCTCTCGTGTGACTCTTTTAAAGCAAAAGATTTGGCCCAGCGTGTTTAAAGAAAACAGTTTGCTGAAAAGTTTATAGGCAATGTCCACAAAAATTACACTGAAGACATTTATTTCAATGTAATTCTTACAAAGCACTTCTCAGCTCTTCAAATTTATAGTTGTTTTTCTCCCTGCTTTGGTTCTCTGACTTCCCTTCCTAAGGAAATTGATAATAAACAGCTTAACCCCATCCACTCTTAAAACTGTTAAACCTCCTGAACTTCTTCCTTGTCCTTTTCTTGCTCTAAATGATCCTGTGCATTCCACTTCTGGTTCCTTCTCCAACCTGATCAGACACAATTCTCCCTTTTCCAACATAATTTTCAACATATGTAAAGACTTCACCACCACTGAAATTTGGTGGGAGAATCTTTCTACAGACAAAATTTATCCATGTCTTTATCAATCTTATGGATATAAGGTGAGCAAAACCTGATCTAACTTTTGTGTTTTTGCTGAAGTACCAAGAGTTGACAGAAGATGACACGGAGCATGACTTTCTGCTTAAGATGTCATACCAAGAGACATGTCCATTTTGAGCATTATTCTGCAAAAAAAGAGCTGGATCAACAAGAAAATGGCCAGAAAGGAACAAGAATAAACAGACATAGAAAAACCTTCCAGTACCTGAAGGGAGCCTACGAGAAACATGGAAAGAGACTGTTTACAAAAGCCTGGAGTGACAGGACAGGGGGGAATGGCTTCACACTGAGAGAGAGGAGATTTAGATGGGATATGAGGAAGAAATTGTTCCCTGTGAGGGTGGAGAGTCCCTGGCACAGGTTTCCCAGAGAAGCTGTGGCTGCCCCATCCCTGGCAGTGTCCAAGGCCAGGCTGGATGGTGCTCTGAGCAGCCTGGTCTGGTGGAAGGTGTCCCTGCCCATGGATGGGGGTTGGAATGAGATGGTCTTTAAGGTCCCTTCCAACGCAAATCATTCTGTGGTTCTGTGGTTCTATGATTCTATGAAAATATTTAAGAGCAAAGACTGAAAGAACAGAGGTTTCCTCATCTTAAAAAAAAAATGAAACAGAGTGACGGAGATATGATATTGTGTTGAAGTTTGTTGAAAAGAGGACAGAAGTGACCCGTCTCTTGATCTTTGAAAGAAAAAAAAAAAAAAAAAGAAAAAGGAAAAAAAGATAAAAATGAACATGTAGTTAGGAGATTTAGAAAACACTAGGAAAAGGTTATTAGCAGCACAGATAGAGAAGCATTAGAATAGATTACCTAGGGAGGAATTGAAATCTGCACTGCTGGATTTATTTAAGAACAAATTAGACAAACATCTCTTCATAATGACTTAAGTAGAGTTGATCCTACAACACACAAGGGATGGCCCCTCAAGGTCCCTTCCAGTCTTATTTTATGATTCTAAGTTCCTAATTCTTTAACTTGTGCTGAGATTTGTCTGGCACTCCTTCACTTGTCATAAACAAAGGATTCTTGCTGATCCCAGAGTTCCTGTCCACAGACTTTTACCACTTCAGGCCTCTTCATCACAGAACCTCACAAACCTATGGATTCTTTCACAGCATTTTGCAAATATTAAGGTAAACCTTAGGATTTTGTACTGCAAGTGATGAACTTGAAATTCAGAAAGATGTGGTGGGTTCATCAAATATGCCAGAGAGCCCAGAGTTTTCTCTCCAGCCTCTCAGCTTGCACTGTAATTGGTACAGGATTGCTGCTGTCCCAGGGAGCAGTATGACATTCCACATAGGACAAGCCATAATTTCGGATGTGCTGGTGCACTGAGTTTGCATCACAACTCACAGACTGGGAGTACTGGGTTATACTGTGAGCATCAGCCATGTCAGAACAGGAGGGAGAGTCATGAAAGAGCTGAGAAACGGGGGCAAAAGAGAGGAGATGGTTGTCAAGTCACCAGTGAAGGAATATTTCTGCATTACAGGGGAGTGATGGAAGAAGAGGAATACTGGAGCCTGCTGTGTATTCTAAGGGTTATCTTATTGTTTTATCCAATTATTTTGATCTGGGGAATAGGCAATAGTGAATAACATCATCACCATTCTATATAATGAGGTTCACAATGTCAGCTTGCTTTTCCTCTGTGTTATTTGCACTCCACATCCTGTTTGAGCTGAGCTCAACCAGCAGAGCTGAAGGCTCATATGTGGTCTGTTGTTTAAGGAACTGTGCTGGAACATGAAGAGAAGAAACGGATTCAAATCCTCCCAGCAAAGCAAGACAGGCCCACAATTCACCTTCCAGGAACTGGAGCACATTTTATTAAGTCCGTGAAGAGAGCAAGGCACGCTGAATTGTCTCACACAGGTATGCCACGAATGATAAAAGAGAACCCTAATGCTGCAGTTCTGAATTACTGAATATGAACCTGTTCTAGAGATATCTCAGCATCTGTTGTCAGGGGAAGGTCCAAAGTCTACCTGTTCTTAGTATTATATTGCTGGCTAGGAAGTGCACTCTGTTTACTTAGAAGGTTAGAAATGAATCCTTGGGAAAGAGGCAGCCATTTAAACAGACCAATGCCTAAGGACAGAACTAAAATCAAAATTAGGGACATTGTAAATACCAATAAACAAGTATGACTCACTTTTCAGTGAATTCAGGTATGGCTAGAGATCCCATGGCTCACTGAAGATTTTTCTGAAGAAATCCACCCCATTTATTGTTTTGAAACAGCTCTGTTGGTGAGTACCCAGAGCTCAGGATGTTGTACCTAAGGCACCATAGATACCACACAGACCTGGATGCAAAAATTGCTTCTGTTACCGTGACCTGTGGCTGTCACCATCACAGGGAACTTTTGTTACATATAACAGTGTAACATCTACATGACAAAGTATTTATTCCATGTCATTCTGTTCCTGCACACTGTACAATGGCACATGGGCATTCTCAGCAAAACAAGATCTGCTGCTATCTTATAATCCTTTCAACATTAATTATTAACTTCTGACCAGTAAGATGTAGGTGATGATTTCTTAAATAAACATTGGTACTCAAAACTGTATCAGTTACAGTTCTTTAGATAAACACAGCTACGAACTGCACTGGGCTGGAGAACCCTCGTGAGAAATCTAAATATCAATGCATATATAGAATAATTTACACAGCAAATTTGTGCGGGGAGTAGAGACTTACTTCTTCTTCTTCCAGTCCAGTCAGATCCCAGAAGTAACTCAATCTCATCTGCAGACGCTTCCATTGTTCAAGGAACATAGTAGCTTTAAAAGAAATTAAACAATTTTAAAAATGATAAATCCAAAGCACTGTGGTAAACATTTGTGGTACTTAAAAACTCCAACTGATATTTGAATCCCATTATGCTACAGCCTTTAAAATTAAGCACTAAGAAACAGCCTTGGGACCAATTTTAAAGAATTCAAGCAAAGCATGGAAACAATAATTACTGACTTTTACAAATAAAATACAGAAAGATGGAACATGGATTGCCCAAAGACACTGTAATTTCTTGTCAGAGAATGGAACTGAGCCCATACCTGCTGATTTCCACTGAAGACATCATCTCTCTTAACTCACCATGAATCATTCTGAGGTAGGTTTAGCCTGCTACTGAAATCATTTGCATCTCCATTAATAGGTAGAAAAATATATTTTGAAATATTTTATAGTGGTGTAGTTGAATTCTCTTGTCCTTCAAAGACATGGTGATATTTTTCTAAAAGACTGGCCCCTGGTTCAGCCTCCTGCTTCCCCTTTTTTACTAATATGAAGGAACAGATGTTTTACTGTTGTCTCATATTTACAGTCTCCTGGCTGTCCTCTCATAATTGCTGTTTCCTCTGTATAGCCCTTTTCCTGGTGACTCATGAATTATGGACTTACAGTTTTATTTGCAATAGCACTTACAAATCTTGCCTGTGGGCACCTATTTTCACATAACTATATCAATACTAAACCAGTACATGCCAACTAAAACCACCAAAATGACCAATAAAAGCTATAATACCTATAAACAACTGTGGGCACTGTTTTCCATTTTCTTATGCTTCCCTTCACCCTTTCAGCTGGTGAAAAGGGTGTTGTAAAAACACTGTTAGATCACAACAGTATTTACATCATTTTGAACAGCTTGTAGATAGCCCCACAAGCCACACAACAGTAAAGAATTAGATCCAGCTTCCTTTGACTGCATCTACACTCTCAGACAACACTGTGAAAAGTGGGAATACTGTGAAAACAACCTGGCTCTTACAAGTCATAATCTATTCCTTAGCTGCAAATATTTTCTTCACAGGTATCATTTCATCGTGTAAGAAATAAATATCATTTAAGGACAAGACTGGCAGTACACTGAAATCAAATCCAGACATTAAGCAACTAAGTTGCTATCTGTGCTCCTCCCTCATAGAGGAGAAAACATATAAAAACTATATTTAGCATTGTTTGAAAACTCAAGGGTTTTTAGATATCCTAAATACAAAAACATTTGGTTATTTTATAGGGTGCTATTACTCATTCCATTCTTTCCTGTTATACAAAAACTCAGTTCCACATTTAGCTCTGTAGGAACGTACTTGGCCTGATGCAGCAGCTGTTCTGAAATCAGCATGTTTGCAGTGACTTACACCAGCAGAAAAACTGACATAGAGTAGGGTTAGATTGGATATGGGAAGAAATTGTTCCCTGTGAGGGAGGTGAGGCCCTGGCACAGGTTTCCCAGAGAAGCTGTGGCTGCCCCATCCCTGGCAGTGTCCAAGGCCAGGCTGGATGGGGCTCTGAGTAACTGGTCTGGTGGAAGGTGTCCCTGCCCATGGCAGGGGTTGGAATGAGATGATCTTTAAGGTCCCTTTCAACCCAAACCATTCTATGATTTTGTGAAACTTCACATAAATGCATCTGGCATTGGAATTCAGCATCCCAGAACACCAGAGTCAGATAGGCATTACTGTGACTATGGTCACTTGCAGCAGGACTGCTGGGATCACAAAAACATTTCATGAGGATTCTGTATCAGCTCGTAAAAGCATGATTCCATTTGAGATCTTAACCATAGGAAGCCTTCTGCTTTTTAAAGAATGGGAGAAGACAAACAGGATGAAATGAAGCCAGCCCAGACCACCATACTTTGCTCTTTCAAATATACAGCTGGAATAGGTGTGTGAATGGGCTCTGCCACTCCACAGATTGAGGTCTAGATATAACCAGCACAGCCTCTAAGAGCAGGGCAGCAAAATTTGATGTAATCTAATACTTAATAGGCAAGCTGGGCAGAGTTAGTAAAGGCTACATTATGTCGCTTTACTGCTCTTTGTGTGTGCCGGCTGCATTTTCTTGAACTGACAAGCTCAGTTATCATGGTCCCAAGAACAGACTTTTCCAATCTGTGGGAAATATTTTTTGGAGGAGGGCTACAGCTCAGAAAGAATTTTGTTATTCTTACATGCCTTTTTTTAAAAGCAGTGCATATGGAACGTTTTGTCCTTTTCTGTTCCATAACAGATTCTACTAATTTGTCTTAGTGCAAGGATATATCAACATTTTCTTTTGCACGTTGCATTGCTGATACTAAAATACAACTGTTCTGGATGAGGTTCAATGGAAATGGTCACTTGCATGGATGCAATCTTAAAGTACAGTTTCTCTGTCAAGAAAATGCTATTTTATTTATCTCAAGCTTCACAGTAGCAGGTAAACTGTGACACTTTGCCAGTCTACCCTGGCAGAAATCTTGGCAGCAATCTGAAGCAGTAAAATAAATTATTGTCAGACTAAATTAATCCTCCTTTTTCTATTTCTCAGTCATTGTTCTCAGATATTCTCTAACTTCTGCTCTAGGGTTTTCAGGAACTGGCAGATAAATGCTTCTTGCTTCCATGATCTGTTCTGTCTGCAAGTTCCTTAAAAACTCAATGCTGTCCTCACCCAACACCAAGCCACCAATCAGTCCTTTCTAAAAAAAGCTGTAAAATTTTGATAGGTTTGCAAATTATAACACAGATTGCTGAGGGATAACTATAACACAATAACATATTTGCTCAATTTCATATTAAGGATGAAGATTTCATTTGGGGAACGACTAGGGAAATTAAAAATCATTTTACAGTAGCAACAACACATTTAACTTTCATAATAAAAAAGATCTAGAGTAAATGAGAGCATAACACCAGCAATAATTCATGCAAGCATAGTACAGACACTTTTCAGGGCAGAGGTGATGCCAGAAACAATAAGAATAATAGTACAATCCATTCATTCATGTTTATGAAGTGTTTTGATATCCTCACGGAGACAGGGATATTTGCCATTAAAGGAAACCAAGTATGTTTAAATGGAATAATCTAAAATGTATAATTAAAACGATGATATTCCCATTGCTCTTGGGAGCCCATAAAGTTTTGATAAAATTATGTGACTAAATTGTCCCACAAGAAAGAGCGCCCTGTGCTTAAATTAAACCCTTTCAGCTGTCTGTACCATACCAGTCCTCAAATGCATTCTGGCCTCAAATGCAGAAAGTGCAGAAAATGAACAAAATGAAGAACATTTCTGCAGAAAATGAAGAAAAATGAACAAATGCATGGCAAAGATTATAAGTGCCATTAAAGGCACAATTTCCTCCATAGAGGAAATGGCCTCAGGCTGTGCCAGGGGAGGTTCAGGTTGAACATCAGGAAGAATTTCTTCACTGAAAGGGTTGTCAGGCATTGGAAGGGGCTGCCCAGGGAGGCGGTGGAGTCACCATCCCTCGAGGTGCTCAAGAAACAACTGGATGTGGCACTCAGGGCTCTGGCCTGGGTGACAACGTGGTGGTTGGTCAAAGGTTGGACTTGATGACCTTGGAGGTCTTTTCCAACCTTGATGATTCTGTGATTCTAAACAAGGCAGTAGAGGAAGAAAGGAGATGTTTTTCTTCAGTGAACTATCCAACTCTTCTCCATTTGTTCCAGAGCTTGCTGTTGACAACAGAAAACTCCAATCTCAACTCAGACAGCCCTTCCCTGGCCTTCCAAGGATCCCAAGCTTCCTAAAGCCATAGGGATCGCTTTCAATCCAACAGAACTTTATTGTTCTGTCGAGAGTCCAAAAATCAATAACACTATTAACATGCAAAGCAATACTCACCCCAGAGAGCCATAAAGATGGAGAAGAAAACCGTGGCAGGGTTGTCAAACAGGTGGCTCGCTCGAGCGGTGGCACAGGCAGAGCTGAGGTTCCAGTAATCACAGAACTTGTCACACAGGGGGCACATGGTGAAGGCATTGCGTTGGTCACACATCTCTTTACTGTGACAGACAAGTGCACAGACTCCTCTGAGTATTCCAGCTCAGAAAATATGGATATACAGTAGTGATGTCAAGCAGCACATCACAGCTGTTCCAAGTTATTTGCAAGTTATATGTGGCCTGCACTTGCAGGCAACAGGAGCTGTGTTTTTCTTCAAGGCTCTATGCCATGGATAGTAATTTTTAAAATCATTGTAGGCACCTTACTAACAGAAAAAAACAATGCAACACTCAACCAGACTGATCACTGAACTGCGTTAGTGAATTAAGGAAGACAACATCACTGTAGACTGAGGTTAACCACACTAAAAAAAAATAATTCAAACACAAAAGTGGAATTTGCCATCTCTGCAGCCAGTTACATTATTTGATCAGATTTAAATTAATGAAAAGAAAGACTGAAGTGGTTGCAAAGGAAATTCGGTGCTCTTGTCTAAATACACATTTTTTATTACAGTGAAACAAAAATGTGAGAGAAAAGGCTTTTGCATCAACGATAGCTGGCATATTGTGACTATGATTGTTCCTATATGGACCACCCTTAAATGGCTTTTTTCTTATGACTTCAAGTGAAAAAGGACTATTCAACCTGCAGTATCAATATGTTTAATATGATATGGCTTGAAAGGCATCCAGCTGTTTCCAGCTTTCCTGTTGTTACAGCAATTCTCTATTTCAAAAGGCAGCAGAGGGTGCTGCAGATACATCTTAGCCATAAATCTCACTGAGGTTTAAGTGCTAGCACAAGCTCTCACACAGACAAACACAGCCCACCAAGATTTATTCAGATCAAGCTAAGAAAACAGACCCTGACTCAGACGTGGTGCTGTTCACCATTTACCTATCAGTAATCTTGTCCTACTGCAGTGGCCTTTAAAAGTTGTCAGTACGTTTTAGGCAATGCAGGGACCATCATGAGTGTGACCAGCATACATGTAATGCCATATCCTGTCTCCACCAGCAGTCAGACACAGATAACACAGAGAAATGTCCTTTTTTTTTTTTCTGAGAAGCAGATATTAACAGAGTGTCACTTTGTCAGGGTTTGTATAGTATATCACCCTCAGGATACACAACACAAAACTCAACATTTCTTTGTGTCTGGAAGGGAAATACTGTGGAAACCAAATATAGAATCATAGAATGGTTCGGGTTGGAAGGGACCTTAAAGAGCATTCAGTTCCAACTCCCTGTCAAGGACAGGGACACTTCCACTATCCCAGGTTGCTCAGAGCCCCATCCAGCCTGGCCTTGGACACTGCCAGGGATGGGGCAGCCACAGCTTCTCTGGGAAACCTGGGCCAGGGCCTCACCACCCTCACAGGGAACAATTTCTTCCCAATATCCCATCTAAATCCCCTCTCTGTCAGAGTGCAGCCATTCCCCCCTGTCCTGTCACTCCATCCCCTGTCAATAGTCTCTCTCCATCTCTCCTGTAGCTCCCTTCAGGCACTGCAAGGCCACAGTGAGGTCACCCCAAAGCCTTCCCTTCCCCAGGCTGAACAATCCCAGCTCTCCCAGCCTTTCCTCACGGCAGAGCTGCTCCATCCCTCTGAGCACCTCGGTGTCCCTGCTCTGGCCTGGCTCCAGCAGGTCCATGTCCTTCCTGTGCTGGGCTCCAGGGCTGGATGCAGCACTGCAGGGGGGTCTCAGCAGAGGGGGCAGAGGGGCAGAATCCCTTTCCATGACCTGCTGGCATTTGCTAAATCTTCTAACCATTGTTCATCTTACTTGTACAAATAGTCTGATTTTACTGAGAATAAAGTAATCCAAGAGTCCTGGACAGTGTTTGCATTAATTTCAGTGAGTTTTACATAATGACTTTCTGATTGAGCTCTGAGTTATCTGCAGTCATAAAAAGCAAATGAATGACTTAGAAAGAGAACTTAATGCAGTAGACTCACTAAACATTTCTGTTTCAGGAGATGAAACACTGAACAGTCAAATAAATGTGTGCCCTTCAAATATCTACTCAATGCATCTGTGTCTGTAATGCTCACAGGGTTGGTAATGATTCATCATTGCTCTTCAGACAAATTAAAACCAGTTATTCTCACTAAGAGTTAATAAGAACAAAGCAGAGTCTTATAATTTTCAAGTAAAACATTAAGAATTACAGATAAGCTTACCTAGGAATGTCACTTTCAATGGTTATGCATCCATATAGAAACACAATAATCCCAACTACTGAAGATGGAATGAGGAATTCTGTGTATAAACCCAGCCACGCAAAATAAAGTCCTATCTTTTCTCCAAAATACTTCCTGGAAAAAAAGAGGGAAAAAAAAAGGCATGTGTCAAGGGTATCGTTTTCAAGTGTGTTTTACAGCCTCTAAAGAGTCCCAGAAAGTTAAAACACTAACTGTGAAAGACATGAATGAAAACCCTGAGTATCTTGCAGACAAATAGCACCAAATGAAGGGGGTGATTTTGGCAGTTGGCAGTTTGAGCTTCTCTGTTCTGAGAAGTTAGAGACAGTCCTATCATTCTCCTGAGCAGATTTGAAGTATGTATCATTGCAATACATAATATCTGCTCAGGGAAGACAGTGGCTTTTGCATCTCTCCAATGAAGTCAGTGAAACAGGAGAAAACGTTGGAAACTACTTGGCTCCTCAGAGGAGCATGTTATTTTTTATCACTGTAGTACTCCTGAATTCAACTGGGGAGAGTCATAGAAATTAATTCTATGGGACCACACTGACAACATCCTCTAATACCTTAAAAGATGACTAATCTTGAATTGCCGTTAGAGAAGGAAAGTTTACTTGCACACCTAGCATTGGCTTTTCAGAAAGAATATTTTTGTCAGGTTAACAGCCCCTGGACAGCTGGTTTGACAAAACAGTTTCTGCTCTGAGGAACAGCCCTTTACAGATGTTGATAAATAAGTACTAGTACTCAGCCCAGCATCTACATGAATCACACTGCAATGTAAACTAAGCATAGATGAACCTCACTGATCATTCCAAAGTACAGTTAGGAGTTATTACAAATATTGCAAAACACCAAGAGCTTCACAGAGCTCAAGAACTCACCCAGATGTAGATAAAAACCAACACAGACAGAAACATTTCACAAGCAGGACAAGATGCCGCAATGCAGGACAGAAAGCTGCTACACAGAGAGCACTGAGGGCATGACATGGCATGTGAGTGAGGGGGACACATTTACACTCTGGTGGCAGCAAGAACTAAGAGAAATTCATATGATTTGTAATAAAAGAAAGACAGAACTTGCTCCTCATAAAGGTTGAGCACAATCCTACTTTGAGATTTATTCTGATCTCACTCACACTAAGAAAGTTTTACCCAAGTTTAGCACCCCAGATTTAAATCATTCCTAATAAAAATGGTTAAGTGGGGTTTTTGGAGGCCCAGGAATTCTTTTAAGAGATAAAATTCTACTCTGACAGAGTTTAATGACAAACCTCCATGTCTGTTGAGTTGAGCTCAAGTCTTTTCAGCAACATAAGCCAAACCAAAATTTTCTACTCCAGAAGTTGGGTCTAAGGCCCAGACTGCTCCTGCCACAGGAAAGACAGGGGCAGGAGTGCAATCATGGCAGAGAGCCATGGGATAACAAAACAAGCCTCCACAGTCATTTCCAGCTCAGATGAAGTGGATAAGGGAAGCAACAGTGGGGGTTTTTTATTACTGCAGATCCTGCTGTTGTTCTCACACCATCACAGCTGCAGCTAACTCCACACTTCCAGGCTCTCCCACAGAAAACTGGCAGTGCAATCCTGCCTATTTCAGTGGTGACTTCCATAAGTGCCTCTGTTTGCTTACATCTAACCAAGCTTGCTTATCCTTAAGAATACAGAAATTATAAAAGGGAAAACAAAACAATAGTATTTTAAGTGATACACAGACAGCATTATCTTCAGTGTAAGGGGATGCCATCCAGAAGCTGGGAAATGTTAGGAATCTTCTAGGAAAAGAGTACAGCCCCTACAGCTGACATTTGCAAGGCTACCCTAAGCAACAAACTGTGTGAAGTATCAAACAGCATGAGTGGAATCATCACAGCGTGGGCTGAATGGCAATAATTTAATGACCTGTGTCATTCTTTTGCTTCAGAAAGACAACTTGTACAAGTCAGAATAGGAAGAGCCATTCTTTAAACATGTATCAGCTCAGTGGCTTCACATTCATATCACAGGAGAATTTTTAAGCACCTTGGGGCAATGAATTACCACATTTGCAGAGAATACAAGGAAATATATTATATAGCATATTGTATGAAATTAGAAATATAGGTATTTATGTTACAAATATAAGCCATATACTGTGGAACTGCCCTCTAATCTGGCACAAGCCAGGTAATTTTGGAGTTAATTATCAGAAAGAAGTTTTCCTTTATTTTCACATTTGAAAATAAATATCTATTTTTAATATACTTGGTTGTTAATATACACTCTTGTTAATATACTTTGTTTAATATACATGTTTTAATACATTTTTTTAATATGAAGTGAGGGAGGAAGTACTTGTTTGAAATATAGAGATAAACAGAAGTCAAATAGCTTTTCTTCAAGCCTCCTGTAAGAGTCAACAAACAGCAACACTGGCCTTGGAGCAGCACAGGATAGAGGGAAACTCAGTTTGATCTCGAGTTTCCTTCTGATTGGGGAGTGATACCCCTTGGATTTGACAGTAAGGCAGGAGGAGGAGAAAGAGATTATTCTGATTATGCCTCCTTACTGTTTTGTTGTTTGTAGAGTTGGGCAACATGCACAATCAGCAAAGTGCTTCAAATAGGTCAGAGCAGACACAAAAAATAGTCCACAATCCAAGCTGTCAAAAATGTCTTTTCTTTTGGTGAAGGGTCACAAATTAGCACAGAAAGAGTTCAAATCCCAGCAGCATTAAAGAGTATCTGACCAGGGTGAGGGAAGTTGAAGTTTATGGCTCATGAGGCTCCCCCTTGGATTTTTAAGCCTTCCAGTGATGAATGTGATCTGTAACTTATGAAGCGAAGGGTTGTTTTTTGCATTTGTGCCAAAAGAAAGTGAGAAAAGCTCAACAATGTCCTGGCAGTATGGAAAAAAAGCAGTTGCCAAGAAGAAAACTGCACAGTGTTCTGTGGCTTAACTGTTTAGAAAAAGAGAAATAATTAAGACTGCTGTGCCCAAGCTCAGTCCACCAATGTGCCAGAAAGTGAAATAGTCTAAGGAAAAGCAATGACAGGGCTTGGAAGCACAATGACAAATTTAAATATGAATTTATCAAGCCAGAAAAACACAGGACACATACACGTTCTTTCCTTCCTTTGACACATCCCAAGGACTCTCCTCTAGTTCCTCTGAATAGGAGTCAAGGCTCTGCAAACACCTGTGACCACGTGTACCAACACCTACTGCAGCTGCTGCTGGAGTCAGTAGTGAACAGGGGGGAGAAAAGGGTGTTCTTCAAGAGCAGAGGAAAATGTAATTCAGGGAAAAATATTTTTACAAGTTTTTATATATTTACACCAAGTACTTGGCATGTTCTCTCATTTACTTTGGGATTAAAGCAGTCTTACTTTATTATACTCCAGGAATTACCTGTGATTTATGCTGGCATGACAAAAGAGGAGAATTGAGACCAGAGTTTTGCCTTGCCTCAGTAGCTAATTCACATTTGATTCACATCTGATCCACATCTGATCCAGACAAAGCTAAGGACTAATCCTTTCCAAAGTGTGCTCATGGATACTGCAGAATGTCACAAAAAAAAGGGTGTCCCTGGCAGTGCAGGAGCTTTATTTGCACATAATCTGTATTCTAATGTAGCGAAATGTCCCTTTATATACACATATTCCACAAGGACAGGGGTTCTCACCCAAACAAAAAGGCAAATGGCTTTGATAAGGAATGTGTACTGCTCCTATCAGGAACAGCATCCAAGGCTTTTGTTCTGTGTCTTGATACAGTATAAGGTGAAATGCTGTGCCTTTCGTTTTGGAAGACTTTCCAAAGGCTGGTTAAATGGCCACCTACCAAGTACTGAGTTCTCAAACAAGAATCATGTTTAAGGAAAGATTTGGCTAAATCATCCATAACTCCTTCAAAAACTGAACAAGAGCTGCACTTCCAGCAAATTAACAGAAATTGCATTAAAAAAGCACAACAACAGCAACAACAACCACCTGTAGAAAGTATATTCCCTCCCATAATTGGATAAGAAGTGTTGAGAAGGCCACAGCAAAAATGTTGACTCAGTTCCCTGTGCTTTGCCCGTACAACACTCAAACCAGACATCTGCAATGCACTTTGGTCTGTCTGGTTGCAAAACCAACATCAAAAAGAATAACTGATTATTAAACCCTCTGCCTGCACGTTGGTCACAGTGCTCCCGTGCCAAGTTGTGCAATTTATAAATAGACTAAGGTTTGGGGAAGGGAGGAGAAAGAGAGAAGGAAAAAAACCCTTAGTTTTTTATTCTGTGAAAACAAGTGTGGGATACCTGGAATGTGAATAAAGCGTGTGGTGCGTGACACACGCTGGAAAAAACTCTGGAGACATTCAGGAACAAAGCTAAAAAAGTGAGGAAAAGACGCTGTTGACACTGAGTCACCTCACTGGCAAATCTGTTCAGAACTCTTCAGTTTTTTAATTTCCATACCCCACTCTAGGCCAGCTGTCACTTCATGTTTCCAATTCGTTCCACCATCCCTTTGGGGCAGGAAGAGTTTATACACAAGAGTTTCTATGCAAAATTACAAAGCTCATTTACAGATAATTACTGGGTAGGCTTCCCCTGTGGAAAGGGTCAAACAAGTCCCATGTATTACTTATGCCTTCAAAATAAACCTATTTGCACAGACTGTGGGTGAAATTTTGCTGTTTCTACTACTGGGAAGAAGGACAAGCAGTTCAGTTTCACGTCAGAACCTCTACTGGGCCAGTTTAAAACTTTCTTTCCCTATCCAGCTTTCAAACCAGGTGTCCATTCCCTTTCTGACCCACAGCACGACAGTTCCCAGGAACACAATTAATCCTTTCAGGGGACTTTGTCACCCGAAGAAAAGCTACCATTAGACTGAATGTAGAACAATGACTGCCCTTACAAACAAAAAAGTAATTTCTAGCATAGAGTAAATTCAGAACAGCAAACTTTTTTTTTCTTGGTTCTGAGATAATAGTTCCCACCATTTGAAATTTCTATCTCAAAGCTGCAGACTTCTTTCAGAAAGACTGCTGGAGTGTAGAGAAAGCCCCGGTCACTACAAGGTGATCAGGAACAGGACATGACATCTCTGTACACCCCACCATTTCACTCCAGGTAGAGTTGCCTATGTCCGAACTTTCCTGGATTTGCCATTCTTTCTTCAGTTGAGAATTTTCTCAGGGAAGGATTCAAGCATTTATTGCAACCATCTGGGACACCTGGGTGGAATTACTGCTCAGCAGCAGCACTGAGGCTGCTGTGCATCCAGAGATCCTGGAGATTTCTACCATGTTTGTGCCTGACAGCACATGTTCCATCCAGGCAGTCTCAAAAAGAAACATATCAGTGCTAAATCCAGATACACAGGGAGTGCACCAAATGGAGCAACATGGAAGCCAAGAAAGGATCCTGGCACAAGACAATCCCCCTTGGAACAGCGTGCCAAGAGACTGAAAAACATTTTTATTAAAATTTTAAGAGAAGGAAAACATAACAACTACAGAACCTCAGATAAATTGCAATGCATCTGAGTTTGAGGTAGGAAAGACAAAGTAGATTAGAAAAGCCAACTAATTCTGTGTACAGAAAACATAGAAAAGAGCCTCTGTCCAAGGTAAAAGCACATTTTTTCCCTATACTGAATGTAAAAATCAAGAATGTCCAATACAGAGTGATTATAAGCATGTTTGTGAATATAGTTGCAAACCTGGCCCTTTTCTTCTGAAAGCAGAATGAAGAAATGTGCCACCAGAGCCATTTAATCAAGTCCTTTTAGTTAAAATTCTTGTTTGAAAACATTAGTTAGCAAATATTTGCTGTGTCCTCTAATGGAACTTAAGTCTGGAGCCAAACTTGCCTAAATTACAGATATATTTATCTTCCAAGGCACTGTGGAATTTTAATTGTGATCCCTTATAGCACAAAAAAACCCAACCCACTGTCAAAATATTACAACTCCATAGAGAACAGAAAATCTGAACTTCACCTAGATGCAGAACTATCTTTTTCCCTAGTTTTTTGGCTCTTAAGAAAAAAGAGTATTTATCTCAATAACAGGGAGAAGCTGATGTGTTTGGAAGAAGGGAATATTCAAGTTCTCAAATCCTAATGTATTCAAAAACCTAGGGGAAATATTATCATTATTATTAGTAGTAATAATTAATAACAATAAACAGGATTCATATATTAACTGCTGTTTAAAATAGCAAAAGGTCAAACTTTATCCTGCAAACATAAAGAGGACAAAGATAAAGAGGACAAGCCACTCACTGAGCCTCATAGATTCATGAACCTTATGCTTCCATTCCAAGAAATTGTCAGAATCCAACTGAAAGTGCTTAGTTTGTGGTGATGGATTAAAAACTGAAATAAGTCTTTGTTTATTGACTGTAATAGAAGGAACAATAGAAGCATAACAGGCAGACATGTAATGTGACTGAGACAGAAATTAAGGCTGCCAAATGGATAAGCAAGCAACATGATGCTGGGTAGTCAGAAGTGCTGTAATTGCACTTTCCTCTCCGTCCTGGGAGAACACAAAACTTCAGAGCTTCTACAGAGCATGTTTTGATTTGTGCATGGCCTATGCAAAGTGTCCAGATCCCCACAGATTAAAGAGACCTTTCATCACAGAGCTAGACACAACAAGAATGTGGTTTTCTGGGAGGTAAAAAGAAAAATGTGCTCATACACAGAACTTTGGGTGCAGTAATAGGGGGCCTTAGCCTTGCCTAGTGTTTGAAAGGGTTAAGTGCCTGGTTAAAACTCCACAGCGGGTACCCTGGCAGAGTCAATGCTCATGTAAGGCAATCAGAGTTTACCTATGAGGAAGGAAGTTTCATTTTATAAACACCTCAGGACACCAAGTGATGCTCTGTGTAGGAAACAACTAATTCAGTTATACAGATAACATTTTCTCCCATAATAAACTCATACAAATAAGGAGTAACCTATTTAATAGGAATCAACCTTACTTTTAAATTGGAAAGGAGATTACTTAGTCTTTTTCTTCCTGTTTTTTTTTTTTTAATTGCTATTATTACTTGCTTTTCTGGCTTTTTTGTTACTTGAACAAATGTGAGGTTGCTGATATCACTTTCCTAATCTCCAGTTTTCACAAGATAATTTGCATGGTTTTTATCATCCAGTTTATCAAGAGTCTGAAGCTCAAATGCTGTGTTTTCCTCAATATCTTTCATTTATAATAACTAATATTTCATGAGAGGTCTCTTGCTTTTCAGGTTTATATAGCTAATCCATATTACAGAGCCTGAATTCATTTCATGTATTTATTTTAGTAAGTACTTGTTAGTGCTTGCACTGTGTTACTGCTGTCAGATAGACATCATCTGGTGGCTAATAAGCAGATGTATAATTTTCAATAAAAAACAAGTATAAAAAGTTATTTTTTAGTGGCCTTGGTGAAAGAGGATCAGGTCAGGGAATACTTAAGCAAACTGGACTTTGATAAATCCACAGGCCCTGATAGGATGCACCCACCAGTGCTGAGGGAACTGGCAGATGTCATTGCAAGGCAAGTCCTGATAATCTTTGATTGATGATATCAACTGGGAGAAGTGCCCAAAGACTGGAGGACAACAGGTGTCACCCCCATTTCCAAGAACAAGAAGAAGGACCTACGGAACTACAGGCTAATCTGCCTCACCATCATTTGTGCTCATCACCTCTTGTCCTGTCATTGGGCACAATGAAAGTGCCTGGCTCCATCCTTTTCTTACTCCCTGCTCAATATTGCATTGAAATGTTCATTTTTCTGCTCTCTGTACTGACTGTGAAAGTTCAAAAATTTCCCGTATTGAAAACCTTCTTTAAATTTGTGTTTTCCGGGGATAATTTTTTATGTGGTGCCCAGTTCTTGATCTCTTCCCTTGCCATCTTGGTTTTGTTCACTGTTAGAGACAAATTACTGGATCAGACACAGCTGTGGGCTGTCCTAATGTAACTTATGGACAGGGAGGGAGAGAGAGAGAAGGAAGCATCTCAGCATTGGGGAATACCTTTAAACCAGGAATGGGTTGGCCTTGACCCCTGGTCAGCACTCAAGGAGCCAGCAAAGAACCTCCTGTCAGCCCAACATGCCACAGCCAGAACCTTCTACAGAGACTAAGACATCAAGAGCAGTTCTACAAGAAAGATAAGCAGAACTGTAACCACCCAAATGCAGCAGCTGTTTTCTACTCCCTGCAGTTCCCAGCCATACACACCTCTAGAGGGCTATAAATATTAACATACAGGTATTTTCTTAAATGTGAATGACTTTTGTTTCCAAATGTGGCCTCTCTCCTCTGTCTTTTGCTTCTCCAGTTTGAAAGAACAAATTTTCATTTCCTATCAAAACACATTGATATCACCTCCAAAGACACCTTTAGGATTGGGACCTTTCTGTCATGTCCATTAAAAAATTTAAGTTTCTGACTGTGAAATTTAGGCACCATACAGGCACTGTGGAACTTAGCCTGAGACAGCTCTGCACACAGAGAAAACTGAATTCTATCTGCCTACAAAACTCCACAGTTCAAGGGGAAGGCCCCAGGAAGTTGGGCAGCAACCTCAATCTTCAGAGCCTTGACTTTGCATGAGTTCTGGTGTAGATATGCACATCCTTTGCTGGACCTAGCTTTTGAAAATCCCACTGCAGGAGTGAGGAATCTGGGTGATAATGAGGATCCCCATGCTCACACAGTGACCTGAAGCCTGGAAACTGTGTTTATCAGAAAGTAGGGATCTGTTTTTCCTCACCACTGTAATACAACCCATCTCTCATACAAGCAACAATAAATAAGACCAAGCTCTTGCCAAAAGAGAGAGAGAGAGAACCACTTCCTACAGGACTGGCAAAGTCTGTGAAATGCAGAGCTCTAAGTAAATCATCTCACTCCAGTCACAGGCCTGCATCCAGCAGAATAATTCAATACAAACTCCTCGGTGATTTATGCACCATGAGCAAAACCCGTCTGCTTTGCAATAAACAATGGCTGGAGCACTTGGGTAAGCCCTGTGATGAGAAGTTCCAGTGAGGAGGGGGGAAACTCCCTACAACTCAGCTGAAGAATGCAGCCCTAGCACCAAACTCCTAAAACGCAGACCATTTAATGGCTGGATCACATGATACTAAAGGCCATTCATAAATAAACTGGGGTTGTGAGTGGGAATGAGATCGCACAAACGCTGGAATGTGAAAAGAATTACAATGATGGAGAAAGTGTTCATTTTTCAACAGCTCAGACTCTGCTCCAGGATTCCACCTGCTTCTGGCTCCCTCCAGGAAGCTCTCTGCTGTAAAATCTGGCAGGAAGGACATCAGGGATGAGTGGATGCTGGCATAGCACTTCCCACTGCACCCAGAGCTTTAATGATGATGAACTGCAAGTTGGACGCACCGCGTGTCGGGGATGAATCTTTGCTGCAGGGTTTCTTGGAACTGTAGAAAGATGTTGGCCTCAAAGTGCAATAGGGTTATAGGAGAAGATATGCTGGGATTATTGCCTCAGGCGTGTTCTTGGCACAGGGTTGGGAAGGAGCTGGATGGACAAGTGCCAAAGTTACTGGTAGACCTCATGGGCATTTTTCTACTTAGTGCTGTTTGCTCTGTTATTGGACTTTCCCAGGCTTAAAGCTGTTTTCTCTTTTTCCCAACAGAGAATTCCTTGCATACAGCCTCAGCATCTCTGTCAGTGTTGAAGATTTGCCTGCTAAAGACCGTCAGGGAAGAACTGCAAGCACACAGTGCATCAGGGAGGGTTGTTCAATCCCTGAGGGATGACCAGATATTATAGGGTTGTTTTCTGCCAAAACATTCCCCCCCCCCCCAAAAAAAAAAAATCAGATATTTGCTGAGATTAATTCACAATAATAACAGAGGAGGGACAGGGAAGCAGAGGAATTAAAACACACAGGAGAATCACCACTTTGAGGATCAATAACAAAAAAGTTAGGATGAGCAGTGGCTGAGCAATGTTTCCTCTGGGATTAGGGAGGGCATCACAAACATTATTTTCAAGTCCTTGGAATTCTAGACAGTATGTGGAGCAAATGTTCTTGAGAGATGAAGATATGACTACTAATCATGGTGGTGAAAGAAGAAGTTATTTGCTCATGTATTAGGCAGGATAGAAGGCCTCAGTTAGGGGAAAGCTGTGCCACAAATTGATCTTAACCAAGCTTTTGCAAAGGAAGAAACACTTCTTTCTGAAGACAATTAAAACACCACTTTAGTAGAACGCCCCTTTTTTTCTCTCTCCTTTAAAACTACCCTAAGAAGGGTAAGCAGATACACTCAGGTTTGCTTTTTTCTGGTGAAGATTAATGAAATAAAGCAAAAGGTAAAAAAGGCAAGGCAGTAATTACACTTTGAGGGCCTGACAGCTTACACTGAGCACTGTCCTACACAGGCCCCAAGACAAAGTGAAGGCAACAGTATCCAGAGCAGAGCCAGTCAAACTCCGGATCATAGGTCTGCCATTGCTTTAAAAACTGTCAGGAAAAGCAAGCTCCAGGCTTTAGGAACACAGCGTTCATGGGCAGGAACAGAGGGGGAGTGGGGATGCTCAGTCACGAGCAGGTTCAACATGCGTACACTACAAGGAAAGGCCAGAATTCATTGCACACTGAGGTGAAACAATTTTCCATACCAAAGGAGAACATAGTTAAAGATAGGAAGGAGAAAATATGTTAGCTAGACAGTTTGACTAACAGAAACTCCCACATTTTGATTTAAGTTCTACACAGTATAAATAATATTTTAGCTAACACGCTTTCCTACCTGCTCCTGCAAAAAGAGTTATTGTATACATAGTCTTAATCTTTACATGTCTTCCCACTTTCAGGCTTTACAGCAAGAAGCATTTGGAGATTAGAAAGTAATCATGCTATAGATAATGTAGCCTGTTAGCTACTACGAAGTTTGGTGAAGTCTTAGCAATGGGAAATAGAAATTAAAATGTGAAAAACAATTAGAAGGTGAGCTGGGACCTTATAGAAGCACTAATATTAAAATAAGCTCCACCACAATAGAAATGAGCTAACTCTGCCTGATTTTCTTAGGGTGAAGTAATCTTATAGTAATATAAAGAGATAAAATGGGGACCTTCTCTCTACAATGATGGTCCCCTTCTGGAATTTTAGTTCCTACATGGGATCCCATTTGCAGATGCCTCAAGATGTCCATTAAGAAGAAAACTTTGCAGTTTTCCAGAAGTTAAGGTTTTGTCTCAGAAGGAAAACCACCTCTTTGTGACATCAGTAACACTTGATTACTCCCTTCTCCTGTCACTTAGAGCTCCTCAGTGATAAAGTTGCATTACAACCAGAAATAAAAGTAATTATAAATTCTATTGCACTTCTTACACTTACTGTGTATTTTCTTGACTTGCTATAACTCATTAGAGGTGCACTGCTAAAAGACAACAAACAGTGGCTATAAGTCAGATCAAGGAATGTTTGGTCTGAATAGGAGGGAAAATTTATTGAGAGTGATGCACTGTTGGAAAAGGTGAAGCTGTTCGATCTCCATCCTTAGAGATTTCAAAACTCATGAGCAATTCGATCTGGCTTTCAAGCCAGCCCTGCTCTGAGGTCTAAGGACAACCTATTAATTCTAAAATTACATTGCTAAAACTTTGATTAACTTTCAATAACATAGAAAAAAGTATAAAACCTGCTTTCTTTATGCATGGTGATAGAACTCTTGGAGAGTGTCCTCTCTATCTCTGGATCAAGAGGAGCATCAATGCAGAAATTGCTAATAACTGGGCTTGAACTCATCTTCATTTGAGAAAAGAAAATTAGCAGAAATAGAAGAAAAATCACTAAACTACAGATGTTTTTACTGCACTTTTTCTATTACAGTGCAAGGATTGAGAGCAACTGCCATTGATAAGTGCATTCCTACAAAAAAGCCACCCTAGAGAAACTCTTCAGGAAAAATGAATACTTAAATTAGGATGATGAAAAGGGTGTATTGCTACAGACAGATCTCCACAGCTCTGCACATTCTAGAACTGAACCTTTCATCCTCTATTTTTTAATATATTCCTCAGGCCTTGCTGAGATGACTGAGAGATGAGGTAAACCATTTTCAGTACTTTTAGCCAAAGATATCAGATAATCCATGAATTCCCTCTCAAATAAATGTTTATCATCCTCTTCATCTGAGTTAAAAAGAAAAATATATGAAATGCAAAAATTGAATTAATATTTAGACATCCATATTCTTTTTGTTAGCCGGTTTTAAACAATGTGATTTTATATCTGGATGTGCACTGAGAGATGAGGTGTTATGACATCTTACAAATCTAACCTCAATTCACACTGTACTATTTGCATGATCTGCACTATATATTTCCTTTCATTATTTAACTGAAATTGTTCTGCTGTGGAATAGAAATATGTAACACTCACTATGTTCTTATTTGGTGAAATCTTCCTCGCTCACAGCTGCATTTCTCTCTTTTACAAAATAATTAGTTTTTCCTTATAGCCCAAAGAGGTCCACAGAGCCAAAGCAGGACATTTTTACAGGTTAAGAGAGAGGGGTGAATGGAACTGTCAGTGACTACTGTAATGGTCCTTTATTTCTTTTTATTAAGAACTTAAACATTTCCCAAGACTGACTAAGCAGTTAAATTCCCTGAGGACATTGGACCTTAGAAGAGAATCCCCAGTCTGCACCAAGAGTGAGCATAACAAATATGTGGGTCCTAACTTTGGTGTACAATCAACTGGGAACTGGCAACAACTGTGTGGTCAGAAGGAAGGTGCTGAGCCACCAGGAATAATCTATAATAATGCTACAGTTCCACATCTAATCTTCCAGCATAGGCACTTGAGTTAAAGACTGTCTTTCAGCTTTCACTCCTACTGAATAAAGGTGAAACAGGAATAGTTAAAAATATTTACACTGCTGCAAGCTGTATTAAAAAATTAGACTAAAAATCTTAATTAATTTGAGGATGTGAATATAATTTAAGCAGTATGCTTTAACAGAGTTAAAGTATTTGAAAAAAAAAAGCAGGCAGAAAAGGTGTTGAGTGTAAAGAAAGATAAACGCTGCTTCATCTGTCTATGAAAGCCTGAATGTAAACTTATGTTACACAGTGCTGGCATAACCAGAAAAGAAACTGGACTATCACCTAAGCAATCTGAGAAAGAAGGATCACAGAAAACTATCAAAAAGCACAAAAAGTGTGACTGATGTCTGCCAAGGGAATCATATCCACATCAACTGAGCTCAAACACCCCCACAGCACAGAAATGAAGAGACCTTCACTTGCAGAAAGAGAGGGGTGGCCATTCCTCAGGTATATCCACACCAAAGCTCTAACATTACCAAGGAAATAAAAACCACATTGATTTTAGTGGTAACAGTCAAACTTCCAGTCAAGCAAAATATGGAAGATAAAAGCAAGAAACATCATCTCTGAGAACAGAGAATCAGTTGCACATGTCTGGTCTTCTTTTTGTTTCTCACAGAAGTTTAAACCACAGAATTTCTATGAAATCGTATCAGCACAGTGAACCATTATAATGGAGACAGCACAATACAAATGAAGATGGAGTGTAAGCAGATGTACCTCTATTTTTAACTCAGCTGAGCTGTCAGGTCTGGTAAAACTTGAGAATTCCTCTAGCCAGTCACAGTTTAATTTAACGCTTGTAATATTTACAAACAACACAGCAGGTGTTGCAATCTTGTTCTGAGTTTACCTATTCCATACAGGAACTTTGCCTGGAATAACAGCTGTTCAAAATATATATAAATTTTGCACAAAACCTTTAAGGCAAAAAAAAGAGAGGAAATTTCAAAACCTTGCAGAACCTCAGAAGGGTTTGATGGTCTCACTACCACTTGCCAATTTGAAACATCTTGCTCCCAATAAGGAGCAATTCCTCTCACATTAAACTTAGTGCTTAACTCTTGGAAAAACTACGTGCAGTATTTCAACTTTAACTCAAAATATAACAAACACATTTTACAAAGGTTGTTAACTATCCATGTTACCAACACCAACTTTTGCAGGTAATATATAGGGGCAGTTCATATAATAAAAACTAGTTAGAGTTTGATTATTGAAAAGAGAAATGGTAACAAATGCCATCTTTATTATGTATACAAATTATCCAGAAACAAGTATTTGTTGAGGTTTTTTTCTATTTGTTAATATCCCAGTTCATTTATTCCTAGACAGACATCTTATATAAGAATATTTCTAGTCAAGAGTTTTCTCAAATACTTTTTTCTTTACTCAGTATTTCTAGCACACAACAAAAATTGTTTTGTTTTGGCTTTCTTTTAGATATTGTGGGAAATCCTTAAAAATCATGGTTGGTTTGTTTTGTCTTATTTTAAGGCAAAATTCTTCTATGTTTATAAAGAAAAAATTCATAAATATACAAAAAAAACCCCACTGGGAACACATATGGATGTGTTCAGATGAATAAAACTTGTAAAACCAGGGGTAACAAAATCAAATCAATTTCAAAACTGTCAAATACTTTCACACTGATTCATTATATGAACACCAACTTCTGAGTATTCACCAGCTTTTGTGGCCGTACTCTCCAATAAAAACTCATCAATGTAAATGGAAATTCCTCTCTTTTGAAAGAATTAATACTTTAAAAGGAAACAAAACCAAAAACCCCCGAAGTCTGACATTTTTCCAGGAATAAGCATGATACAAAAGCATAGGTAATAATTGTTGAGTGTATTTTTGTTATAAGAAACTATCATCAGAGCCACAGAAAAGCAGTGAGGACATTACTTTTAACGATCTGATCAATCCAGGATTTCATTTGCTGAAGTAAGTGTGAATTAATTAATCTGCAGTAGCTAAGAACCAGGTCTCCTGGTGTTTTATACAAGTCCACATTACCTTATGAGATCAAGAGGCTGAAACTTGTAAAATACCCCATATCTTGCCCATTCTCGATACAGCAACTAAAGAAAGAAGGAAAAAAGAAATCAGAAAATTAACTTAAAACAAATTATCCCTTCTGTTTTTACAAACATCTCCTGAATTAAAAATATGTGCACCCAAAACAAACAAAGAGGTAGTTTTCCATGCAAACTTACAAGTACATTTTTCAGACAGTTCTAGAAGCCTCCAACCAAGCCAGCAATGTGAGGATGGTGGACACACATCTTTCTCCACAAACCTGCCCCTTCCCCACCACATTCATTACATTAAGTTAAATAAGCTCAAAAATAAAAATACAGGATGCTTTAGTCTCAGGAAGGTCTTGGGAAAGATACTGGAAATAATCCCTACAGAGTGAAATTCTTCTTTGATGTAATTTATTTAATATCTGGGATCGAGCCCTAGATAAGTCACAGACCAGAGTTTCCAGGGTGAAATGAACTGAGGTGAGAGTTCACAACTGGGAAACTGGTGTGTAAAAATATACCCAGAGGTAATAAACGTGTCCAAACAAGTCTGCTCTCCTGCTCCGCTCCTGGGTTGCTGCACGCAGGAGAGCCCACACAAAAGCCACTTTTGTCCCCATGCTGTGGACAGCACACAGGTTCACCTCTGCTGTTGGATATGCAAACTCACCCACAGCTTACAGAGAGCTCAAAGCAAGCCCCACATCCCACAGAATCTTCTTAGAGTGGGAGGAATCCAGCTGGAACAGGGTCAGGGATAAAAGGAAACCTTGCAGGACCTGTGGTAGATTGACCACAATACACTCAGCTGCAACAGCCAAAGGATTTGGGATACCCTTGCTTATTCCTTCTTTCTTCCTTGTGATCTATGTGGCACAACTTCATCCAACTTTCAACAAGAAAAGGAGAAACCTGTGATATTCCCTTACAAGTGGCTGTAAAGGAAACTGGTAATTGTGGATCACACTGTTTTGAAACAAAAGCCAGATGGAGGGCAGAAATTACCATGCAATTAAAAACCTGGTAAAAGAGTTCATTTGATGGCAGGACATTTTATAACTGTGGATGAATCTATTAATAATCCAGAAAGAACATTCATGAATGAAGCTTTCCAGAAGCAAGTGAAGAACAAAGGAAGCTCAGAGGATACATCATCATGATCTCTTGTTAGCTGACTGTTCTTATTCTATCTTCAGAAGAAAATAAAATTCTGGACAGTCATAGAATTCCATTCTATGGAATGTTTGGATTGAAAGGGACCTTAAAAATTATTTTGTTCCAACCTCCTGCTATGGGCAGGGACACCTTCCACAGTCCCAGGGAAGAGTAAGGTTTTCTGTGGAACCACCTAAGTTGTTCATACTCCTTTCACAGTTTCATGCTATGAAAGGACTGTAGACAGTCTGGGACAACATGGCCGTTGAAAACTGTTTGTTGAAGTACAGAGTGCATAAAAAATAATAAATTACAAGAAAACTATTACAAATTAAACTAAATTAATTACATCCCTATTCAGAGATTATAAATATATATCATCCTAAAAGGCATGTGTCAAGCCTTTTGGAAGGGAGTGAGACACAAGCCAAGGAACACGAATGCACAACCAGCAAGAGCTGCAGGGGATGTTAAGAATAAAATACTTAGAGTTTTTGCAATTAACAGAAGTTGCATCTTTTAGATGGTCCATTCTGACAGTTACACCATATCCTATGCAGCAGAGAGAACACTTAAAATAAGTGCAGAGAAATTGCAGATACTGTAACTGCAGAGTTATCTTGGCATATTTTGAGGTTTTCCAATCACATTTTCCTACTGTTTAGAACACCTCTCCCGCAGCTGCTATGGGAAAGAACTAAATAAATATCAAGTGAGCAATCCTGCAAACACCCTCCTGACAAAGCATTATTGCTCAGAATGTGGAAATTTTAAGTGAACAGAGCTATGCCACTGTGTACTCATTAAGAGTACAGCACAAAGTATTTTCTGTTCACAGATCAGGGAGTAAACTGTGGAAGCAACTGGGAATACAGCAATGAGATTCAAGGATTGTGGGGTCTTAGCTTTTAGAATCTTGCCCTTACGGAGCACTTGCTTCGCACTTGTGGAAAGGAATGATGAGAGTAGTTTTGATTTTCTTTGGCTTCGTCAGGAGTTGAAGAAGACTGTCCTGATTGACATATTGATGTTTTCATATGAATACTTGTTATTGCCTATTCAAAATCATCCCTTGCCATTACCCCACAGCATTACCTGCAAAATGTTATTTATTTCTATAAATAGGCATACTAATAAAAGCATTCATTCAAATATATAAAAGAAGAAAGTTAAAGCAATTAATTTTTTAAAACTAACTAAAGGCTGCTTTGAACACAGCTACTGAACAGAATTTGAAGAGCAAAATTTCTTTCTAAAATTGCATTTCTTTCAGGAACAGGTATTTTCTGCAAGTTTATAATAATTTTCTAATCTGCTTCTAATAATAGGGATGCTGCTGTAGAATATGACAACAGTGTATTTCCCAGGTAGGTTACAAAGCCCTCATGGATTTTATGTCAAGCATATGGATAGCAACAAAAGCTTACAAGTTGCCAGCAGGGTAGAAGCTTAAAGAAGAACAAACCAGTGTTTCTACTCATGGTGAGTTATTACCATTCTGCTGTGCAATAGCTTTCTTTTTTTCTAGAGCAGAAATCACACTGAAACTGTGAAATTCCTTTTCTCCAATTAATACTCTTAGTAAAGACTGAAACCCTCTCAGTCTGAGGGCTTCACTGACTGCAGATTTCTAATTCTTGTAGGATGAGACAAAAGTGTTGTTTCATTGTGTATTTTGTCCAAGGAAATCCTGAAGAGGGTTGGTAAGGATTAATCTTTTATGTTATAATCTGGTACATAAACCTTAATTACTTGTGCTGCCTTATTGCCATAAGCAACCCATATGAATTCAGTTAATTTTTGGGGCTTATATAAGAGAGAACTGAAATGGATGATACAGATAAGTTAAAATGGGCAAAATAAAAAGAGGCAGAAGGGAAAAAAAAAAAAAAAAAGCTCAAAAATGCCCTCCTTTCCTTTAAACCTGATCAGGGTTCTTCAGGAAATTAAACACTGAGACTATTAGATTCAGATAGAAAACAGATGATGTTATGCATAGGAATACTACAGAAGATTCAATGCCTAGGCAGCAGGGACATATGTGAATAATCAATGAAGTATTTCTGGAAAGAAGCTTTTATGTTTTTAATACTTAACACTTCATAACTGAGCCTAATAGGCAGAATACAAAGAAGGCAGCACAAAATACAACTAGTGGGGTGAATATTTTTCCAGAGACCAATCCTTCTAGGCCCTTTCCCCCCGCCTCTATTCCACAGTACCCGATCTTCCTCCACTGACTAATATTCATTTACTTTTCTTTTCTAAAAATTTTGTTTTCCAGGTCAGTAATCTGAGGAGCTGCCTCTCAAAGTCCATTGCTGTATTTCTATCAGTTGCTCAGAGAAAATTCTGCAAGTGCAGAGCAGACAGTTTCTTCCTGAACAAGTTCAAAGTAACAGACACAAATATAAAAGTTTCTTTATAGTTTGTTTTCTTTCTTTGCTTACCAAGGGTCATACACTAAATTAAATTGTACATGGCACATGAAGACATCTAGTGGCTGAATGGCAACATTATTTGCCAAAAACTACAAAGATGATGTTTTCAAATTTTAGTAACCCAGCATTGGAGAAATCAGATTTATTTGTCTGACCTCAGTTTGTATGAACTCAATTTTCCCAGTATAGTAAATATTGTACATATCCAAACAATCCCTTTTTCTCAGTTCTTTCCTCCTGCCCTTCCTCTCCGTTTTCCCTCTTCATTTCCTATCCTATTGTTTGCTTATCGAGAAAAATAAAAATCAGCAAATAAAAATTAGGTAACGATAAGGAATGGATCTTAATAGACTATAGTAATCAATAGGGTTTTTCCCCATTTCTAAAAGTAAGCATATGTATTAAGCACAGTCTGAATCCCCACTGTTTCTCTTGAGGGTTGATCTATTTTCAAATGTCTTCTGATAGCTCAAAAGTTAATCTACAAAATAACTGGGAGCAGATTTTTAGAAACTGCATGCAGTTTAATTGAATGCACAATCAAATGAAAAGAACAATTATGTTTTATTCTAGTAACGACTGTTCTCCAGTACCATTTGGTTATAAAAAGAAAATTATTATATGAGTTATTTAACCATTTTTGCTTCATGACAGGTTGAAAAATCTTGTCTATGCACACAGAGGGAATCTTGAAGCATTTCAAGATGTAAATATCAAATTAAATTTATGGACATATTTCATAAGAATAGTTTATGAAATCTTGCAAAAGCATTTCTATATGCAGAAATACAGGAAAATATGTAATGCAAAAAATGTATGCATTTGTAAAAACATCTATTGTTTGTACAATGGCTAATGCTTTACAATGTGATTTAGAACATTAATTCACATTTATTACAATAAAGCTAATATGAAATAAATTTTGCAATGTATTTTACCTTTCTTTCATTCATGTCATCATTTTGGCCTTCATATTCACCCTAGAGAAAGAAAATAACTTAATCACTGATGCAAAAGCAGATACCACTAAATAAAAGGTTGCTCGGTTGTTCCTACGTTGTTGATTTTACTTTTAGGTCACAACTCAAAATGTACTTGTATAAGAGTTTTCATATTAGAATCACACTTAGAAGAGATTTTCACTGTCACAGACAGCAAACATTAATGTCTATGAATTAATGTCTCCTGAGTGACACCAGCAGAGGACTGGAGTTTTAGCAGTACATACGTACATCATGAAGTGGGTAGGCTGCCTCATAAACATTATTTGCTATTAATGTGCCAATGCCTGTAAGAAAAAGAAAAAATAAGGTGGTCAACAGCTAGGCACAATTGAACAGAAAACATTACAGGTTTTGTTTCATGACATTCCAAAGGGGACGAAGCTGTATTACTGAAGATATCCAAAATCATGTCAGGATGAGAACAGAGCGACCTAGAAGTCCTTTCAGAGAAAGACTCATTTCCATACAGTGCTTTTTCTTCAGCAAACAGCACAGTAGAAAGACTTCTCCACTTTCTCACCCTGATAGCAAAGAGCCACATGACTGAGGAGCACAGTGTCCAGCTGTTCTTTTTGATTCTTTACAATGATCAGAACCATGGATCCCCACTGGCACACCCCAACAGTTTAAAAAACCCCAAACACTTTCACAGAAGTTCGTGCTTATAGGATAACAGAATGGTTTGGGTTGGAAGGGACCTTTAAGCCCACCCAGTTCCAACCCCCTGCCACGGGCAGGGACACCTTCCACTAGACCAAGTTGCTCAGAGCCCCATCCAGCCTGGCCTTGGGCATTTCCAGAGAGTTTAGCAAGGGAAACCCCAGCTGTGACTGCAGCACCTGTAGACAGACACAAGATCCCTACTGGCTCTCAAGACCTGCCACTCTTACAGCAATTCCATCTTCACTCTCTGCAGGTGAAAACAATTGTTCCATAAAAAGGCAAAGGCAACCAAGGCCAAGTAATTTATAATAATTAGTATTTTATTTTATATATAGATAGTAATTTATTCCAGATCTCTTTTCTTTCAATGCCCAGAAAAAAAGTAACCAGCTAGTATGTCTTTAGCTATGAAAAGCATTCCACAGTCAAATTACACACCATTCTGAAATATTTGGGAAAAACCCTCTGTTCAGAGGTGCTAGGTAGGCAGTACCAATAAATGTCAACCTTGATACAAAGAGAAATACAACTACATCCATTAGAAGAATCAGGAAATCATGCTTGGATACTGTCAAGCCTTCCCCTGAAAGCATTCAGTGTTTGGAAGTTTACAGTTGTTCAGAGTTATGCTACAAGAAAATAAGCCTTCCTTGTACTATGTCAAAGAAATAGAATCAGATTCAGCCTTACACAGATGTAAAAAAATCCATAAGCAAATGTGTTTGAAGTGTTGTTATTTTCATCCTACTATATTATAAAACATGTTTATGAAAACCAAAGACTGCTGGAAGCACTTCCAGCGTCACTGTCCTGCTTCCTGTGCAAAATAAAGAATGAACTCTTAAAAAACAAAAAAAAAGGGACACAGTAATGTTTAAAAAAAATCTTTTCAACCACTCCTGATTCTTTAATCTTAAGACCAGTGAGATAGGAAAGTGACATTTGAAACATAAGACTTTTTGGGGAGGATCTCAGAAGACCAAAGTGAATTTAGGTCAAACATGATGCACTATCATGTTTTGACCATGGACTGGAAAGATGGTAAGGACAGGAATGTTAAAATAATTACTGCATGCCAAATGGGATCTTGAGATGACCTGAAGTGCATAAACCTTTTTTTCACCTTAGAGATAAAAATATCCTTTAAAATTTTTACTAGTTCTTTAATCTCTGATGATGGCTTTTATTACGTTCTAAACCAAGTATTAAAGTAGAGAAAACGTTAAGGGGCAAAACATCTCCTTTGGCAAAG
Organism: Atrichornis clamosus; assembly: GCA_013400975.1. Taxonomy (NCBI): domain Eukaryota; kingdom Metazoa; phylum Chordata; class Aves; order Passeriformes; family Menuridae; genus Atrichornis; species Atrichornis clamosus. Next base: position 267,074 of record WBMZ01009132.1, on the reverse strand, counting down.
TGCTCTTTCCCTTCCTACTTTGTCCCTGTAGGATGGAATGCTTCTCTCAGGCTTTCTCCCCAGCGAATTCCAAAGTCTCCAGGAGGGTTCCCAACGTGCCAGCTGGAGCAATCCAGAAAAATAAGGTAGCATTCCTCTCTATTGCCCCACTGAAGCCTTTTGGGCAGATCAAAACAAAGAACAACACAGAATAAACAGTTAAAAAAAACAGATGCCTGCCAAATAGCATTTTAGAAAATGAGAATTCCTGACTTTTTAAAAACCATATTTCCATTTTTTTCAAAGCAAACAGTGTGGCAATCATAAATTTAAAAATTTGTACTGGGAAAAGCCAAGTATTTTTGAATAATTTAAAAAGAGAAAGCAGTTTTAGTGGCTTTCATTTTATTAGGTTTTTCATGTAATTTCAGAAGAAATATATCTCCAGTTCAGGGAAAACTAAATTAATCTATTTTCCTGTGCCAAAGACATCTGTTACTGCAGCAAAGGCACGCCAAGGCTGTGCAGAATCTTGCTACAGCACATTCTTTGCCAGAAACACGACCCTTGGAAGTTGTGATCTGTGCATAAATGGTCAAGATCACAGGAAGACTTCCAGAAAACGTGTCAGACAAGGAACACCATCACTTCTTTTCCACTAGGGAGATATGTGCCATGATCTCACAATGAGTGAGAGAAAAGAGGAGAGAAAACAGAATAAGTACACCTGTATAAATTCTGAACCTTGAGAAAACAATAGCTTCAAATATTTCAGCATTATCCCAAAAGTATCTTCAAAACAGTCATATTTAAGTCATATATTTCACTAGGCAGCTCATGGAGGTAATTTTTAAAGCTGAAGTAATGAAAATAACCTGGAAAGATACATTATTCTATTGGAATGGCAAGAAGAATATGCTCCTGCAATACAAATAATACAACATATTGCAGTTGACATCTGAATTTCCAAAAGCAGATCATAGAGTAATCAAATCCAATTTTATAACAATTCATGAAATGCGAGTTATGTGCCAGATGCTGCACCTGTAGAAATGAAAAGCAAGCTCCCATTACCATGTCCTATCCAAACCAGAAATTTTGACTTTCTACCTCAGAAACAGCATTTGTTTCAATTTCTAATTTTTTTTTTTTGTAAAAATGTGCCAGCATTCTTTTGTGTCCTGCTGGAAAAATCAATATTCCGTAAACAATTCCTTTCAAAAGAACACCTATAATTCAAGGGAATTCCACCTTACCCATGCTGTTTCTGGCCTTTGTTGATGTGCGCTTCAAAATTTCCCTCACCTGAAAGAAAACAACAGTGGGATAACACACAAATCCTCTTTTAGCATGGCTTTCATCATGGAGTTAGCAATAAACCAAAACTTTAAAATAAGTGGCTTTTGTAGTGTTCGTTTGCACAAATATTTAAATAATTCAGAAGATTTTACTTCTGGATTATCTGCCCTAACATTTGTAGGCTAAATCCTGCTGTGTCACATCCTTATAAGACTATTTGAAGTGCAAGGATTTCATGGAATAAAATCTAGCTAAAGATTAGGAACAAGGCTTAAAACAGCTCTGAACAATGGCGAGGAGTCAGTAGTTTCTCTGCACAGCATTTCCTACTCCTGAACCACTGTGCAGCTCCGGAAAAGGATTCCATATGTACATATATGTGAGGAATTAGTCTTTTGCAAGAACAGACAAATGCATAAATTGATGGAATTAGCTAAGTAGTTACCAAGACTCACTGCAAATCCCACTAGCAAATCCTATTCAGCACAAGAAGACAATGACATGTTACTTTTGTTTACTTACTATTCGGCTGCGGGTAGCATTGTCAAAAAAGGTGTCTTTGTCTTTGATGTTATACCTAAAACATTGAGGGGGAAAAAAAAAAATCAGCTCTGTTTTAAGACATGGAAGCAATACCTAAGATAAAATATAAGATTCTAATTTAGAATTCACTTAGAAACCACTAATAACTAAACTAAACTAATAAGAAAAACAGATGTTGAAAGGAAATATAGATGACAGAGTACAGCACAATAGAGTTCTACCAGGATTGCAGTGATGGTGGGTATAAAATGCAAAATTATTAACTAATATAAAGTGCCTTTAGGGTAAGAAAATCCCCTCTATTCTGTACAAAAGATGACCTTTTAATATTTTTCTTAAAACATCCCTTCAACACCATAACATTCTGAGGTTATGTTATTATTAGGTTCAACCAGCGTGATGCAGATGTTCATTACTCTTTTCCTGGCCACTAAACAGTCAGCATTTCACTTGCTTTCAAATAACCATTCCACTGGAATTATGCCTTCTCTTAAACCTTAAAATCATCATATGTGAAATTAGCTTCCCAGTTTATTCTCCTCCATCAATTTGACTTGTGTTCAGAATTAATTAAAATTGTCACAGGGCAATAAATGATATGGTGGGTCACTGTATTTATTACTGAATTTTATTTATCAAACATAAATACTAGGAGACGCCCGTGAGGAGAAAAGGAGTGTTTAATGTCAAAGTGGGCCCAGAAATATTATTCTGAGTGAAAGGGCAGGTGTCAAGAATTCCTTATCTGCATATTATTAGCTGAATTTTAATTACTATAATAAATCTATCCAGAGGGAAAATACTGCCATATTTCTACTTGCTCTTTCTTTTTTCAAAACAGGCAGTAATATCCTTAACCAAATAACAGGAATTTGGTGGGAGGATTTTTACCTTTCAAGCTAAACCCATGGATATTTTATTTCATGCACTGAAGTGCAGAAGAAGTAAGTAGAACACTGGCAGAAAGTCTCTGCAATTTAATCCACTGAAAATCTGACAATCTGGATACTTCCTCAGGATTTCCACATATGCTTGATAAAGTTCTGAATTTTGATTGAAATATGGGTAGAAAAATGACAACACTGAAATGATACATTCTAGCTTTTTTCATTGTTCATCACATTTTCAAGTACTCACAAATATATTTTCTCTCTGGAAAATGGGTAGGACAAATTTTTCATCTTGGTATTTTCTTGTTGCACCTGGGGTTGCAGAGGTTCAGTCAATTTGCACCATATTTCATTTAGGGTTTTGAGTATTCCCCCTTCTTCTGTGATTTCATACATCTGAGTAAATAAAACTACACATTAGGGTGTCCAAAATTTCACTAAAATGAAGAAAAAAAATAAGATTGCCATACACATATGTTTAAACCTGTAATTAAAATAAGTGTCTCCTCTGAAGACATATTCCCATATAACAGTAAGCACCTGAATCCACATGGGGTGCAGTCCAAGAAGTTCTTGTCCTTCACAAGCTGCTGCCAGAAAAAAAACTCAGTGCAGTATTGTTAAAACAAGAAAATGAGAAAGCAACCTGTTCTTCACCCAGAGCTCCAGGTACCTGCTCATCTCACAGTTAAACCACCTGTCCAGAAGGATGCTGTGAGGGATAATATCAAAAACTTTACTAAAACCCAGAAAAAAAATTACACCTAATGCCTTTCCCTCATCCACTGGCATGAGACCTGATAGTATAAGAATATATAATGAGTTAGACAGGACTTTATCTTTGTGAAACCCTATTGTCTGTGCCTGTTGAATGCACTGTCCTTCAAACACCTTTCAGTTGCAGCTGGTATGATCTTCTCTATAATTATTCTAAGTATTGAGGTTAGAATAATAGGTAAGGAATTCCCTGGGTCTTCCCTCTTGTAAATTATAATAACACTGAGTAGCTCCCATTCAATGAGTGCCTCCTCAGACTCCCAAGACCTTTGGTAGCAGATTGAAAGGGGTCCTGCTAACTCCTTCAGTACTCTGGGATGAATTCACAAGGCCCCATGGACTTCTGAACATCCAGTTGATGCAGATAATCCCTTAAAAACTCAGTGTCCGCAAATAGAAAATCCCAAACTGTTCCCACAGCTGTGGTCCTCTCCCTCAGGACCGGGCCAGACAAGGTCTATCATAAATATCAAAGATCAAGGCAAAAAAAGCATTGAAAAAAACCACTTTTCCTTTATCCCTCTTTGTCAGGTGACCTTCTCCAATGACTCTTGGTCCAACATTTTCCTTACCTCTTCTCTTTTATTAGCATACTTTAAAAGTTGTTCTTGTTGTGTGGCACAACACTGGCCAGTTTCAACTCCAGATGAGTTTTGGCCTGTCATGTTTTCTCCCTGAATCACAGCTCTGTAATCTTCTGGTGAGACCTGGTCTTGTTTCTAGAGATGGAAAACTTCTTTTCCTTCTCAAGCTCCATGAGGAATTCCCTGTTCAGCCAAGCTGGTCTTCTACCCCACTTGCTTGACTGGAATCACCTGCTCCTCTGCTTTTAAAAGATGGATCTTAAAGCTGACCAGCACTCATGGACCCCTGAAAAGTAGATTCCCAGGGAAAACTTCTAACTATGTCACTGAGTGGCTTTGAGTCTGCTCTCTTGAAATCTTGAAAGAGCAACAACCCTGCTGATCTTCTTCTCATTAGACCGAACAGTTTAAACTCAACCCTTTTGTGGTTGCTGTAGCAAGACAGCCTCCTACCATCACATATCCCACACGTCCTTCTCTATTTACAAATATCCAGTCTGGGAGGGCACCTTTCCTGGCTGGCTCATGGAATCCTTGTGACAAGGTATTATTCTCAACACCCTTCAGGAAATTCTCAAACTCGCTTGTCACAGCAGTGCACTATTCCCAGTTTATGTTTAGGAAGTTGACATTTCCCATAAGGACAAGAAATTTCTCCTAGTTGCCTATGGAATAATTCATCAGTCCTATGGACATTCAATGACATTTGCTTTGTTTTCCATGCCCCTAATCCTCGCTCAGAAGCTCTCAACCTCATAATCCCTAAACTGCAGCTTTTCCCTTTCCTGCAGTACAGCTCCTCCACCTCTCCATCTCTGCCTATCCCTGCTGAACAGCTTTTAGTCCACCATCCCAGCACTCCAGTCATGGGATTCATTCTTCCCAGACTCACTAAAGGCAGAGACATCGCAGCTCTGGGGACAGAGCAATGCTCCCAGTTGTTCCCATTTATTTCCCATACTCATATTTGAGTCTGGCACGGTCTCACTCACCAAAACAATTGTATTATCACATCCAGAAGTTTATATATAGTTAAAAGGGCTCAAAAGGTATCTCTTCCCAGTATGTCGTGCCCTGATAGATGATTTAAAACTAAACATTTGGAAAAAAAAATATTTGTAACCAACTCTTTGTGTTTAAAAGTAGATAAATACTTCCCCTGAAAATGCTTTTGTTTTATGATTTCATGGGATCCTTGAATAAATAAAAATAGTATCACAGAAAATACCTAACATGCCTTGAGAGCAATGTTTTGTCTCTCTGAACAAAAACAGGATTTTCCATTTAGTGGTTAGTGGCTGAATTATTTATTTTTATTGCCAAATCTCCAAAACACAAGATTTCATTTTTTTCAGAATTGATTTTTGTTTCCTTCAAAGGAAATTCCTCTTCCAACTGCTTTTAATTTCAAAAAAACCCTAAACCCCAGGACATGAACATGGCTTTCCTGTCAAGTTTGTTTCTGATAGTGCTGCCACTTCTGCATTAGAGATAACAGAGGATTTTTTTTCTCCCAATCAGAGGAGAGAAGGGGATGCAGAATTGTTGGGAATGAGGAGGGTGTCATTGGAGATTATCAGTTCCTGGACAGACCTTAACCCAGGCCAAAATAATGGCAATATTCATCAATTAAAATAGTGTAAAATTTGCTTTGGTGCACCTGTAAAAAACCAAGAGGAGAAAATTCCCATGAGGGAAGAAGGAGGGAAAAATGAGCAGACACTAAAATTGCACAAAAGGAATAAATTTGGGAAGGGCTCAAAGAGAGGAGTTGAATATGTAGGTCCATTTCTAGAAAGTTTCTAGGGATACTGTGACTGCCTAAAACCTACTTATTCACAAAATTGATTGGAAATATCCAATTTGTTTTCCCCTGGGATGCAAAGACAAGACATTAAGAGCATGCAAGATTGATTTGGCCAGTCTTCTGCTAATGAGAGATTGAAACAGCACGAGGTGTGAACCGCAATGAAGCATTTGGTGGATGAGAACAACACAAAAAATCCCAAACAAGAGAAAAGAAAAACCCTGTGGAAGAAAATAAAATCAATCTGTCCTTTGATTCTAATAACAATGCAAAGAAATAAGTGTTCATTAGTGCAGCTGATGAGTATTGCTAAGTGAAAGTACAAGGCAGTTCCCCTGACTCCAGTGGAGTAGTAATCCAACGTGATAAATCATTGCAGGAACACAGAATTGGGGTCTGCTCCCCAGAATTTACAAGGTTTGCCAGGAACACTGCTGAAAACAAACTGAAAAGAATGATAGTGAGCTGAAGTTCTAATGACAACAGGCAGGTCTGAATTCATTATATCATTGATACCACCAAATCAAACTCTCTGGGCATCCACAGTCTTCAGAGAAGTCTTAAGTCAATGACCAGCTTTCATACTGTATTCCATCCTACACCTCACCTTTGAGGGAATTTCCTTGCCAAAAATCCAAACAGCTCCTGCTTTCTCAGCTTTCAAATTCCTCCTGAACCTTCACCTCTGTCAGCACCCACCTGGATGCAGCCCATCAGCCAGCTGCCTCTGTGGCCTCTGAAAACCCTTTTGGAAATCCCATCTTAAATACAGCTCTGAACAATAAATCATCTCAAAAATCGGTAATGTGAGAAAATAAGCCTGACAGTTCATTTTTTTCTGATTTTTTAAAATCAAGTAAATCCATGGACTTCTATACATTTAACAATTATTCTGATTCACCCCCTCCTTCAGTCATTTCTTGTTGAGAGAAAATGGGAGCTAGTTACCTTTTTAGTAGGCATTTTTATTTTAAGCAGTTCTGCTTCTCGACTAAGGACTTGCCAAGGTGCGTGGATACGGACGAAACTCAATCCTTGGCTCTTGTTCTGAAAGATAAAACAAGTGAAAACAATGTATTTAAATAATACTGAACAGAATATAGTGCTAACGGTTTGAGTTGTCAGCTCCAACTAAATCATTCAGCACTAGGCAATCACAGTGAATAACCAACTTCTGATACAGCTGGGCCTCAAAGTGACATTTTCCTTAAAAGCTGAATCTTTAGTGCTTTAAAATCCATTAATCTCCTGCCTACAGTGTAGCTGTGTATGCACTGGGATGACAGAAAGCTACAGGTCCAGATTTTAGGATGATGTGGATGAGAAACTCCCAAGCTACAGCTTTTTTTTTTGTATATTGATATTTTATATGTTATCTGACTTCTTTAGTGGGTTTTTGTGTCCATCTGAACCAACATGGAAAAAAAAAATTCTCCTGCTCTGGGTGGGCTTTCCTTTAGGTTCCCTTTTTCAGTTTTGCCCAACTATTTTCTGGACATCTCATCAGATTAGTAGGTCATTACAGGGGATCAGGCCCAACATTTATTGCCCTTAATATCTTCAGCTGGAGTAGCAAACCTGAACAAAATATACAAATTTAACTTCTGAATAAAGATATGAGCCTCATGTTTATGTAAATAACTGATTATGCTGTGCAGAAGCATAAAACTGCACAAAAGGGCTTCGGCACAGACAGTTTTTGGCAAGCTGTGCTGTCCAGAGGGTGATGTCCTGGGAGCACATCTGAGCTACACAAAGGCACTCTGAGAGCAGAAAGCAGCACCCCTGGCAAAAGCATGAAAATTAAATGGAGGAAGGTTGAGACAGATTTTTCCTCAACACACACAAATAAATTGTATCAGTAAATCATAGAGATGAATTATCATTGTGGAACTGTAGGGGAGAAAAGTTGGGAGGGAGATTAGAAAGAGAATACCAGAGAAATCAAGGCAATGACCACCTTTCCTACTATTTCCCTTACTGCACCTCATCTTTAAGGGAATTTCCTTGACAAAAATCCAAACTCCAGCCTTCTCAGCATTCAAAGCCCTCCTGAAAACTCACCTCAGTTATCACTCTCCTGAATGCAGACTGACAGACCACATCCCTTAGGGTAGGACATGGAAGTGGACACTGGAATACTTTCAGGGGGAATTTCTTCACAGAAAGGATGGTCAGGCATTGGAAGGGGCTGCCCAGGGAGGCGGGGGAGTCACCATCCCTGGAGGTGTTCAGGAAATGACCATATGTGGGACTGAGTGCCATGGTCTGGTTGGCAAAGTGGTGCCTGGTCAAAGGTTGGACTCAATGACCTTGGAGGTCTTTTCCAACCTTAATGATTCTGTGATTCAGAGGCTTAATTAATGCTAAGATTAATGATCTTTGTGTAGCTGCTTCCAACTTCAGGTAAACCCCAAACATGCATTTGCTGAATGTGTCCTAATGCAAAAAAGGTTAGATGGAAATCCTACTATTATTGCAATCCTTTTGCTCTTATTTCCCTTATAGCTGCAACATGAATTACAAAGATCACTACCTCACTTCCAGCTAACATTTCTTCAGTGGACCAATGCTATTTTAAAGAGCAGAACGAGCTGCAGAATCACTCTTTCATCAGCCCACTGGGGAAGTCAGCTTTAAGAGAAGAAAGTAAAAATTTACTGGGCATGAGCAGATGTTCTGGTAATCATTTGCTGAAAATAGATTAATAACAGATGAGAGTTTAAATTTCAGTGGGTGAAGATCAGGAGGCTTCTTCTGAGCTTTTGGCTAAAATGAAGCACGTGTCCCCTGTCTGGGGGACTATATTCCATGTTGGCAAGAGGAGGGACAGTGTGATCTAATTGGTTGTTTCCAGCTCAGGCTCATATGACTACACAGATTGCAAATAAAATCAGTTAAATAATTTGAGAGAAAAGACCAGATGAAGAATATGACCTTTGTGTATTTGAACAAAAATATATTGGAAAGTTGTGCTGTTCATGAAGTGATATCAGATGCTGAGGAATCAGACCATTAAAAATCTTTAAAAGGCTTAAAAATCAACACACAATAGGAAATTGAGATAATTTTAATAAATATCAATGCAAAGAAAATAAGGTAAGGCAAACAGAACTAGGTGATTCCTGTTGCACAGTAAACAAAAGATGTAGAACAATGGACAGCTGGATGTTCACCATAGAACCATATCTCTCACATCTTCCTATATTTTTCCTAACATTCAAATTAATCAAATAAATTTAAAATAAATTTGAAACCGTCAATTTCATATCATATCTCATGGGATAAACCATCTAGATAGTTTGCTATGGGGTCACCAAAATAAAAACCTATAGCGCTACTCCTCTGGTAAGGCTCCTTTCCCCACTTTTCCAGGCTTCACCTGCAGCAGTTCCAGGTGCTTTTTTAGTCATAACCTTTATGATGTCTGGCAAAAATCTGCTCAATTAAATTATTGTATTGCATACAGCCCCAAAAGTTAGAAGTTGCTTTTCTCCCGGCCAGAGTGGATTTATATCTGTACTGGAGACATCCACTAACTGGTGTCATCTGGTTAATCACCTGACATTATCAATGTACATGTACTCATCAGTTTGCTCTAATGAAATGCTGTCCCTCTTCTACTTTGAATGCTCAGAATCTCCACTGCTGATTCATTGTACTCAAGATGTGTCCCTGAAGCCAACATGTGGTGCTGCAAACACTATTTTTGTTAGACAGTTCACTTGTTATTTAATACAGCCATCCTTCATCGAGCCCTTTTTCACTTACAGCTGATGTCCCACAGGACTTCGTCCTTGGCCCTGCATTGTTCCATGTCTCTATCATTGCTCTCCCTGATTATATTATTCAATGACTAAGTGTTCCTATGCAGATGACAAAGAGATTTGTTGCTCTCATGATCCCTTTTTTTTTTGTGTCAAATCTATATTCCATATTAGAGAGTTCTCCCAATAAGTTCCAAGAGGGGAAGTTTTTCAATAAGTTTGTTCAGAATTATTCAAGATATATTTATATATTTATATCTTGGCCTCTTCTCTGTTTTCTGAAGCTGAATTAGGTTTTCCCATTCCAATAGGAAAACTCAACATTAAAGTCCAATGGAAGAAAATCTGGAAGGTCTGCTTTGCATTTCAATCAGCAAATGAAGAACAATATATTGGGTATTTCTTCCAGTCTATCATGTATTCTTAGTAATCTAAAGCAGGACTTTAACAGCAGCCTATATTGCACTTTTTTTCTATCTTGGAGTAGAACTGTATAGGCTAAATAAAATTCAAATTTCTCCAAGGAGACTTTTCCCATCTTTCCTGCCTTAACAGTAAAATACATCAGGACCTGCAGCAACTACTAGTCTAAGATTTATTGAAAACTTATCACCATCAAGGCCACAGCAGAAAAAAATGTGTGATAAATACAAAAGCTCTCATATAGATGCATGGAAAGGATGCACACCTCTAACATGAGCTAATTCATATAGTACTAAAGGCATCACATTTGTGAGTCACAATCAAGCCAACAGAAAGGGCAAAACCAATGATTTTATTCTGGAAGAGCCATAGACTTTTTTTGTGGTCAGCGTTTTGTTCCTAGAAACATTGCAAATACAAAATTCACTGCTGAATGCTACATTTTTAGTAAGCATTTCTCATTATTTCCTCATCATGAAATCACTAATCATTCTATATTTAAGGAATATAATTACAAATAACTTATATATTAAAGAAAGAGTTATTTTTAAAAACTTGTCCAAAGAAATAGATTTCTGCTGTGTATCTTAACAGGAAGAAAAAGCAACACCAAAGGGTAGAAAGAAGCTGAAAAAAAGTGATTAAGTAGTGTCTAAAGTAGACCAAAGAACAGCTAATCTTTCTTACGATTCAAAAAAAGTATGTAAATAGGAAATGGAAATGCATAAATCATAAAACCTGAAGCTTGTAAATTTTCCTCATTAAAAAAATCAAAATAACTGAACTTTAAACATTTTATCCTTCAGTGATTACTAAATAAACAGGAAAATACCAGATAGCAACTTTTTAATGGCTTCAGTTAATGTAATGAGACACCTTTTTGTAATGCAGCCACATTAGGAAAGTCACAGTGAAACAGTTTGTAGTGAGGAAAAAAAAGACAGTAAAAGTAATCATCTTCCCATTTATTCCATCACCAAATGGATCCGTCACGGCTGCAAATGCAATTGTTCACAATTAATGTCTGCTCTCCTGATACCAGCTCTGGAAATCGAGGCAAATAACTAAGTGATGTGACCGTGCAAATAAAAAGCAATTTCTTGTTATTATCACCCAACTGTGGTCATCCTCATTTTACAAGAGCAGAGCCAAGTGCTGAGCTGTTGGCCCCCAGCACAGGTAGCACTGGAGTGCATGACACAGCACTGCCAGATTCAGACAGACAGCAAAAGTGGCTGTGTTTTGTGCCAAATATATTGAATTTCTATCAGTAAAACGGACGGTGTTTTGCTGTTCCTAAAGTTTGGTATCCAAGATACAAAATCAGTCCATCACGTATAACAGCGTGGGCCAGTTACATTAGGAAAAGGAAGTGTAGGGCACTAGTCCAGGTGAGACAACAAAACCTAGAATGTTTTGACATGGACATGTCAGTCCAGAGCAACTCCCTGCTCCTCTCATCTGTATCACTGTAGGCTGGTCATTTAATTCTGTCTCTGAGTACAGGAAGATAATGGAACTTCCCTCTCTCTTTTGTGAAGATAAATGTGTTACAGATTCAGAAGTGCTCAAATAGTTCAATAAACAAATAAGACAGTGTGGCTGCACACTATGCATCTTAAACTTTTCATATTTTCCTTCCAAAAACTGTAATCCTTTTACCTTTGCCAAACTTTCCCTTTTGCATTTTCATTATTTCTCCAGGGTATAGATTTACCTCACTGCATGGGTACATAGATATCCTCAAGATCTTAAGCAAACCTGCAATAATTTGCACATTTTGACAGTTTGCCTTTCTCTTTCTTAATGTATACCAAGAGTGACAGTGTAAATGTACTGTTTATTTTATTCTCTTGCTCCCACCTGTGAACATAAGCAGTTAAAGAATATTTAGTGTGTAAAGCATAGAATAGAACACATGGTCATGAAAGATCTGGCCAAAACACCAAAAAAGAAACTATATAACCCCAATTTCTTAGGTGAAGCTCTGTGGAATGAAACAGTCAGCTTTGCTCATACTTTGCAAAGCTTCTTCGTGGCATTGCAACTTCTCCAACCAAAATCTTCCCACTCATGTACAGACAGGAAGTGTCTCTGAAAGGAAGATTATACAGGAAGCCTAAAAACACAGGTGTGCTTACCCTGAAGAAGACGGAAATATCTAATGGCACGTAAGAGGATGAAAATTAGTTGTTAGAAACTCAAGCACAAATGTGGAATAGATTGGCAAATCTGCCAAATAAAAAAAAATTTAAAAAATAAAAAAATAAAAGGCACAGACCTGTGCATTATTGCATTACTCAATGCAGGACTTTTATCCAGGTAAGTAACAATCAGCTAGGGTTGTCATTCATTTTAATTCTTCCTAAATACACATTTGGATTTAAAAATTAGGGCACTTATCTCATTATTTTCCAATATTTTCCATTATTATCTATTATCACTAACTACCACAGCATGAAAAACGTGTTTTTCAAACATAAAGCAAATTCATTCCTATTTCTTTACAGTAAATAAAGCAATAATTTGCTTTATCAGCAAATTTCTCCTATGTCAGTGACACAAATTTCTTGCTACAAAAGCATAGCACAATTTCACTAAATCTGCTGAGACTGACTACCATAAGTAATAATAAAATGCAAAATTGAAAGCTCCCCCCACCCAAAATCAAACTGTCTCAAACTGGAAAGGGGGATTGTGTCTGCTCTATCACCTCCTGTATTTTGGCAGTGTCAATGGAAAACCATGTAATCACTTGGCCTAGCTACAATCAGTGCCAAATTAGCTAAAAAATAAGCCAATATTCTGTAAAATACCTCATATCAAACGTTATTATCAAAAATCTACAAACTCCTTGAGGCCAAAGAGTTAATATTAAAAAGGGCAAAATGAAATTCGTCTTGAGGGAATGAGAGTCACTAATCTGCAAAGAGATTTATAGCCTAACCAATTTTCCAGATGAAGCAGCAAGATCATGGAAGTCAATCTGTAGACCAGATAACAGGCATGTTACCAGTGTGGGGATTAATGAAACAGAGACTGAACCCACTCTAGTAGACTCAATTTCAAGGAAAAAAAAACATTTGGAGAAAAAGAAAAAAAATTAAAAGAGTTAGTTAGGACACCAAACTGAAAAACAGAGTCAAGGTACCTTAAAATTTTGCTTCATCACTCAATAGTTGATCTGGGATATTAACAAACAAGGTTGTGAAGGGATGATTCAATTTTGCGCTGCAAGATTTTAAATTTCAATTCCTTCTAAGCAACAATATTTTAGAGGGTTTCCGTAATTTAAAAGTGTTAGCAGATGGTACAAATGCATTTAGTTTAATAAGAATGTTCTCCTAATCATATGCTACAAGCCTTTCCAGGATGGTATGTGTGTCCCTTTGACTCCTCTCACCAAAGATCAGTAGCAGTAAGAGGAAGGCTGGCTGTGCTTAATTGGGAGGGGATTAAGATGAAGGTAATCAAAGTATCTGGGCTGGCTGTTTGCTGGCAGGGAATTCAAAACCTCCCTGAACAGCTACAGCCTCACTGTAAACAGGGAGAGATGGGGAAAAGACAGTGGAAGTCCCACCGTAACTCACTTTGGATAAAGCAACAGGTTCTGGGGTGGAGGAATAATCAGTTAAACAGAAACTGGGTAGGAGGAGAACTTGCACTGCTGGGGGAAAGAAAAAATATCACTGAGGGGATTTTGCAGTGTTAGATCTATGCAACTTCATCTTAAGTGGCCTGGAGAAAGATAAGCAGATGAAGTTTTTCAGCGTAGCAGGGATAAGGGCAGACTGTGAAAAATTGTAGAAAAGCTTTGTAAGAGTCAGAGCCTGAACAATGGCAAATGGATCTCAATGTAAATAAATATAAACAAATGTTTTCACCCAATATCTAGGTTAAATCCAGCTTCACATATAAGATGCTGGGCTCTGATTTGACCTATGGCAGTCAGTAACGACATCTTGAGATTGCATCAGAAAATTCTTTGAAAAATATCAGCTCAATACTTTCTAAGAGCCAAGAAGAAAGTAAATATTACATTTTATTAGGAAAGTTATAGAGACTAAAAAAAAAAAAAACCCCAACATTCAAACATTCACATCTTGAACTCAATGTGCCCTCTCTGTCTCCTCAGCTCCAAAGAGATAAGTTAGAGCAAAAATGGGTTCAGAGGGCCCATAAAAACCTTGCTGTGACAGCTATATAGGAATCCCTGAGGAGACTGAGACCTTTTGTTCTGGAAAACTAAGGAAGTTATTGCAGAAGTCTATAAAATCCTGCCTGATAAGGAAATGGGGTGTGGATGGACTGCTCAGTGTCTCCGTCAGAGCAAGAACTAAAAGGCCTCAGACAAAGCCAGACAAACTAAAGGACACAGGTATCAATGCAGTGGGGAAGTACCTCTGCCTTGTCAAAAGACTTTGTGGGTGCAAAAACTGAATAATATTTCAAGAAGAAACCATACCAGACTTTGGAATAGAGACCCCCAGAAGGTTACTAGGTAGGAAACTACGTCACATAGGGAAGAGAACCTGAAGTGAAAGTAGCTGTCACCAGGAGATCATGAGAGTAAAAGCATCACAAAAGTCGGTACCATTCCTGCTGTTTCCTAAACCATTTTACCATTGCAACTGTTGGATACTCAGTACTGCACTGAGAGAATCTCTCAAACCACAGGATCATTTCATGGCAATTATGCCAATACCTGGAGGAGCAGTTCCCAGCCAGGGAGGAACAAGGGTGCTCCAGAGGAAATGTGGAGCTAAGAAGCAATGCAGGGTTCATACAGGCTCTACAGGTGATTAGAAGGCAGCAAGAGCAGCAGCCCTGAAATCTGAGTAAATCATCAAGCAGAGGAAAATAGTTACCTGAGACATTGCAGCTGAGACTTACATGAGAAGCTTGGCAAGCAGGCTGGGAATCAGTGTCCAAAAAATACCTCGCTCATAGGTGGAAAGTGCAGTATTAGAATATTTCTGGGGCTCTAAGAGACCCAGCACCCTCAGCCAATGTGGTACCAAGGCTGGAAATGCTCTTCACACAAAAGCATGGTGGGCACTGAAATCAGCCAGGGAATGGACAATATTAGAAATCCAGAAAGGTTAATGAGTCAGCACACTCTAGTGATCTCTGCAGAATGCACTGAATTATCAGTAGTTTTGAAAACCAGACCTCAATAAATTCAGCTCCAAAGGGCAATCACTCAGTAGATATCAGCAGAATAACTATTACAACACTTATTTTTCATCCATCGTAGCAGTACTGCTCTGTACATGCCCTAAACTCTGTTGGCCAGATTTAGCTGTCATCTCCCTCACCAAAATTCAGAGTCACTCTGCAGATAAGAAAAGAAGACAACAGCCAGTCAGAACACACAACTGCCAATTTGCTCCTTTGTAACACAAAAATTAAAGAGGGGTTATAAAAAAATCAGTCACAAAATCATTGTAACTGAAATGTGAGTTTCATTTTTCTGTTACAATTCTAAGAATAAACTGTAGCAAATGTCACAACACCAATGTTTGCTAAAGCTTGACACATTATAAAGTTGTAGGTTCTCCAACACATTTCCCAACAACATGCAACAAAAATATATTTTAGTGAGATTTAACTTTTAGGATGGCACTGAAATATGAAGATTTATGCAGAAAGCTGAACAAATCACTTTAGAGATGTTAGGGTCAAGTGGGTCATTAACTTTCAATTATTAAAAAGATACTTAGCAGAGAGAATGCAGAATATGAATATTAACCCAATACACTGCCAAAGTGTTTTATGAGGGAAATGAATTAGCAAAGGAAAAAATGTAAGATTTGTTATTCCAAACCTGGTGCTATCACACAAATTGAAATTTACAGGAAATCACTGCCAGATTTAGGTAATAAACGTGGTGCTGTGTACACTGATAGCATTAAGTACCTTCCATCTTCCACATCTTAAAATCCATTTTATGTCTCATTAGAAGTACTCTGCATTTTGTCATTTTCATAAATCTTTTTACTTGTTTTACATCAGCTCACTCAAAGAAATTCACACAGTAACTCTGTTTAGGCAGCCTTTAAAAATATATTAGATCACAGTAAACATTTTTGAACTTTTGTTTTAGCAACATTGTCATATTTTCTCTATACTTCTACCATAATGATTTTCTGCTAAATATTAGAAGTTTAGGAAAGGGAGGCAAAGCAATAAAGCCACAAGCACACTGTGCTAGGCTGTGACTTAAAAATGGGAAGATATATTCAGCAACAGAACACCTAAATCATAGAATCATGGAATGGTTTGGGTTGGAAGAGACCTTAAACACCATCCAGTTCCACCCCCCTGCCATGGGCAGGGACACCTTCCCCTCTCCCAGGTTGCTCAGAGCCCCATCCAACCTGGCCCTGGACACTGCCAGGGATGGGGCAGCCACAGCTTCTCTGGGAAACCTGGGCCAGGGCCTCACCACCCTCACAGGGAACAATTTCTTCCCAATATCCCATCTAACCCTGCTCTCTGTCAGTGTGCAGCCATTCCCCCTTGTCCTGTCACTCCACCCCCTGTCAATAGTCTCTCTCCATCTCTCCTGTAGCTCCCTTCAGGCCCTGCAAGGCCACAGTGAGGTCACCCCAAAGCCTTCCCTTCCCCAGGCTGAACAAGCCCAGCTCTCCCAGCCTTTCCTCACAGCAGAGCTGCTCCATCCCTCTGAGCACCTCGGTGTCCCTGCTCTGGCCTGGCTCCAGCAGCTCCATGTCCTTCCCGTGCTGTGCCCCACGTCTGGATGCAGCACTGCAGGGGCGTCTCCGCAGAGGCGGCAGAGGGGCAGAATCCCTTCCCTTGACCATATGCTGCATAGCATAAGCCAGGTACTCTCAGAAGAGTTTTGCCAGGTCTGCCTGTTGCTCAGTGACTCAGGATGCTCCAGGCAAATAATTCCTGCAGGTCACACACTACAGTCTTTAGACATGGTCTGTAACACTTTTAGTCTCCAGTGTATTTTTTCTACATGTCATGATTGTGACTCATGAATGCCAAGTCAAAGCTTTCAGAAATCAATGGGGAAAACAAAAATCTCTTTATACTACTGCTATTAAGGCCTGCAGCATGTAGCCACCACTTTTAAAACTCTGATAGAGTCACACACTCACGCTTGCATCTTAAAGTGGTACTTCAAGAACGTTCACAAACATACAGGAAGTCATTTCTGGAGCAAAAGCTCTTATGCCAAGTTTTGAGTGCCTCAGGAGGGTGTTCTCCTAAGGACTTAAGTGATTCCTTGCTTGAGAAAGAACCTCAGGATGCGTTCTCACAAAAAATGTGCTACAGCATTAGCTGTCCTCTGGCCTGGCATTGCCCAAGAAGTGTTCAGTGTGATCACAGTACATGAACAATTCAGAGGTGATCACACTTCAAGTGATATCAACTCTAAGTTTATAATAAAGGATAGATCAGGACTGAGATCAAAAGGAAAAAGTGGGAGGGGTTGTTCTGCCTTTTTTTCACCCCCCCACTTGTTTTGGCAATCTTCAGTAAACATAGATGTCTCCAGCAAAACTCAGGTCCATTTGCAGAGGGCATGGCTGGCTCTGTTTGATACTGGTCACAAGATGCTTTTTGTTCTTGGCATGCAGTAGGGAGAGTATTCTGAGATGAGAGAGTTAGAGTTGGTCTGCAAAACAGGGAGCAAGAAAAACTAACAAGGAAGAAAAATTAGTAGATTTAAGCAGTAACTGGCAAAAAAAAAAGAAGAAATGAGGAGACTAAGGCATGACAATAAATTAACTGCATATTTTGGCTTCTTAAAGACACAATACAGAAAACTGTCTTTGTCTTCCATTACCGCATATCCACAGTGGCATTTATATTAGACAAATATTGCATTTATGGTCAAGGAGAATTTAAATGCACTGTGATATCCTAATCATAAAGTTCTTTGGTCAGATCAAGGTCTCATTTGCACAAGTTTGAGAAGATGGCACATAGCCCTGTTTCTTTGTACCCCGACAGCAATTTATCTTGGCTATTCTGTTCTATTTTCTTACTCTCAAATTATAATCTTAGTAATAAATAATCCATCTCTTTTTTTCCTGTGCATATTCAGAACTGAATAACTGGATAATTGAATAACTGAGCTAGATCCTCATCTGCCATACACCCCAACAGAAGTATAAATAGCAGTAACCACAGATCTGGTTATATAACTTTTGCACATGATGGGAAAATATTAAAAATATAACATTAAGTTTAGCATTCACTATTAAAAATACTGAGTGGGGCTTTTGCCAAGAAATTCACACATCAATCGCAGATAACTGAACAGATGTTCTGGCTGAAGCAGGCTTCAACTGGGACATTCACACATATACAAAATCACCTCTAATACTGCTAGAATATTACGATTTCAGAGCTTTCTTTAATTTTTCTTTAACAAAGACTGTTAACTAAATATTTGCAACATGTGTTAGCTCTTTTCAAATATTTATAGAGATGGTTTACAAAAAAAAAAAAATATTATTTCAATGCTTCCTTCAGACTCAAAGCACAAACACACACACACAAGTTTACGTAACTCTGAGAGGCTAAAAAGTGCCTTAATTCCCCTTAAGTCCACATGTTAATATAGATATATATGTACAGGTACATATACACACACAGTTATGTACATCCAAATTAGAAACCCCTGCTTGAACACTGACCCTTCAAGGAAACTACTCCGGCATTCAGAGCTTCACCCACCAAAGGAAAAAACACCATTTGGGCTTTCACACTTCTATTTCTACTCCAGCACACTTTGCCTGCCTGTAATTAATATATTAATATATCAATGTCTAATTATGACGCATTTGTCAAACCCAGCTTTCTGGAGAAAAATAATAGCAAATTTGTGGCAGTAGTAGTGCACCTTTTGCCACCAACTGAACAAAACAGGTTGGTAATATTTTGGAACTATAAAATTCTACATAACTTAATTGATATTTCGATATGATTAGTAAATAAAGTCTTATAATTTATAAAGAGTGGTCCATAATAACTACAGCTGTCAGTGCCACAGGCAAGTGGCAAAATAAAGACGCAAATTTGTTGGGAGGAAGAAAAGCTGAAGACGTACATAAGGTGAGTGCAGGAAAGAGAAAAACCTGTTAAGAACAGGAGCTGTGGAAAGCACGTTTCCAGTTGTGGGAAATAAGTGCAAAGATGAATACAGACATACTGCTAAGGGAAAACTTCCCATTTTTCTTTCCCATTCCCCTTCACACAAATGTTTTCACACATCAGTTGCCCAAAGAAGCTGTGGCTGCCCCATCCTTGGAAGTGTCGAAGGCCAGGCTGGGTGGGGCTCTGAGCAACCTGGTCTAGTGCAAGGTGTCTCTGACCATGGCAGGGGTTGGAACTTGATGATCTTGAAGGTTCCTTCCAACCCAAACCACTCTGCGGTTCTAGGACTTGAAAACCCATTTGCCAGTGAAATGACTTAACATTCACTTGATTTTCATCTCCACTTTTCTGTTGTTTTCTCTTCAACAATAAAGGAAATGAAAACTGGAAACAAGAACTGGAAACCAGAAGTGCAAGGAACCCAGAGAGGATGCCAGGGAACACAGGAACAGGAGGTCCTGTGCCCACACATACCTTCAGGCCCATGATAGCTTTTGGCTAGTTACTGTATTTAACAATATTTTAAATTTAACATCAGTTTAAATTCTACTCCTTCTAGAAGCCATTTCACAGCAGTTTTGGCATTGACACAGAGAAAGAAAGGGGTGTGAGTCCTCCCTGGCTTCCAGCTTGGGAGCCAGAGCAGGGCCCAGGCTCTGCTCCGTGGGGCCCAGCAATGGCACCAGAGGAACGGGCAGGAGCTGATGCCCAGGAAGTTCCACCTGGACAGGAGGCAGAACTTCTTTCCTGGGCAGTGACCGAGCCCTGAACAGATTGTCCAGAGAGGGGCTGGAGTCTCCGCCCTGGGGATATTCCAGAGCTGTCTGGACACAATTCTCTGCCAAGTGTTCTGGGTTGACCCTGCTGGAGCAGGAACTTGGACCAGATGAGCCACGGTGGTCCCTTCCAGACTGACCCATCCTGGGATTCTGACTCTGGCTCTTGCATTTCTTCCACCTTCCCATCAGTTCTCAAGATTCCAGGTAGCAGGAGGATGCCCATTGCCTCAGTTCCTGGATTCAGCTTACAGCTTTTTATATCTGGTTCCATGGCTACATTTTTAATTCTGATTTTAATTACACTGCAGTGCTCCATAATTATAAGCCAATTATTTTCTTTGGTAATTACCAGTGACATGTACAAGTGAAGGAATACATTTATTTTCTTTGGTAATTACCAGTGACATGTACAAGTGAAGGAATACATTTTAGAGCTACCTATTAATCTTTTGTGGTACTTAAAGTTCTACAACATTAACCAAATTGGTTCTTTATTATAATTATATTTGCATCATTTATGACATAATGGAAGTTGAGAATTAGAAGGAGCACAATACATGAGTACAGAATAGCTACACTGATATCAGGAGGGTTACCAATCAATATATTATAACACCACACCTACTTTTAAATACTAAAATGAGCTGTCTTTAATAACATAATCTAGCAAGGCAGCTGATAGGTGGGTTTTGTCCTGCCAGGGAGTCTGATAATGCTCATAGAGCATTATGAAGATCTGGAAATTAAAAACAATTTACAGCTGGATCTTGTAAAAGCATCCTGACTTTCCTGTGAAGGGACTTGCCAGTTGGTGGCCAGATGTGACAAAACATCCCTAAACCAACAAATACTTTCCAGGAGAGTCACTTGTGAACTGTGGCTCACAGGTGACAAACAAACCAGGGTCCCTTGTGGTGCAAGCTGTGACTTATGTCGTCACTGTGGTGCTCTCAAGTGCCTACTGCAACACAAATTGAAAAGTAAAGCAAGTCCTCTAATGAGCAAACTTTGGTGCCTCGGTGAAGCTGAACTTTGTCAGCTTTGGGTGAGCAGCTTCTTAAGGACAGTTTAAAACAGGAGAGAGAGTAAGAAAATTTTACACAGAAATCATTGAGAAGTACAAAATCCTCATGTCCAGCAGTGTGTGGATTTTGTCAGTGGAAAGGATCACAGATATTGGAATATTCTCAGTTGAAAGGAACTCACAGGGATCTTTAGGATGTCTTGGATGTTATGACTTCACATCTGTGACTGATTGCAGCTGACAGACAGCAGGGAAGGGTGAAGGACTGACTTCACACCGACCAAAGAAAGATACACTCACACCAAGGAATGCTGTGGATATAGGATATAGGATATAGGAATGCTGTGGATATAGGATATGAAGAGCGAGCATCATGGACAGAAATGGAGTTCAGAAAGGCAATCCTTCAGGGGATTGGTGTGAGGCTACAGAGGGGACCACACGGAGGCCAGAGGCAGGTGAGCAGGTCAAGCACTGGTGAGGTGGAGCAGTTACCACGCGCTGACCTGTGAAAGCTGAGCAGTGCCACTGCAGGGAGACAGTAAACATTATCCAGTGAACTCACAGGGACCTGTGACAAGCAGGGAGGCTTGCCAGAGCTACAGGCACCACAGTGCACTGACTGCACTGCAAAAGCCTGAAAGTACCTCTAGAGAACAAAAACTATCACATGGAATCTCCTAGGTCCCACTAACCAGAGCGTGCAGAATGGAAGGAGGGAGAAGCTTTTCAGTGACCTTCCTTTGGGACATGATCTTTTGGACATTACTTGGTCTTGACGATCTAAGAGGGTTCCGTGGCAGCTGAACAAGTGCAAATCTTAAGACGCCAGGAAAGAATGATTAGTCAAAGCCCACAAAATGAAGGATGGAATATGAGAGTTGTAAAAAGAGCAAGAACACCAGAAATCTCCAGGACAGGCAAACTTACAAATGAGTGAGGGTAATGGGAGTGAGACAAGAAAGGGATAGAAACAATTACACTCAAATCCAGAAAACTAAAACAAGAAAAAACTATGGCCTACAGAACAGGCATAGAGATGAAACTTACTTTCTAGGAAAGACAAGCAATCCTTCACATTCTGTGATCAACTTCAGTGGGAGCAGATTTAGGACTTGGAGTGACTTGAGGAAAAGTCCTAAGTATAGGATGGACAGGGATATCCTTCCGCATTTTGAAGGGATTAAGGAAAAGTAACAGTAGTTTGTACTAACACTTTGGAGGTGCAGCTTGGAGTTCTGCTTCAGTATTTGCAAGATCTTGAATACATATTCTGTATCTCTGAGATGTCCATTTTTCTTTGTATTACTGAACTACTCCAGGTAAACCACAACTGAGCTCAGTGAACATGTAAAGAAAGAGTGGAGAGAAATTCCCCATGTCCCAGCTGGGGCACGACTAAGGGAAGTGCAACTGGGCTCCTCTGGCAGAGAAGGGTGTTGGTGTTCCTCCAGTGTACTCAGTGTTGGCACCAACCTACAGAAAATAATGGCCACCTCTACATTTTCAGGAGAATGCTTCTAGTGGTGTCTATGTTCCCCCTAGAAAGGTTGCTGCTTCCAAAGGAAAGAAGGAATATCTGTCCACATAGCTGTTCAGTCATTACCCCCCTTCAACTACAAGTAGCTCATTCTCTCCCAAATATGTTTAGTTCATTTATTTTACCAGTAGAAAGCTTATGAAATTCCAGGATCATCTACCTAACTCCACCTCAAGAATGTCCTTAAAAGTCCAGTGTATAGGTCTCAATCCTTCTAAGTGCTATAATGCTACAAAATGATTACAGAGATCCGGGAATTGAAGGAAGAAGCCAGCAGATAACTAATTCATTAATTCCTAGATGGCAGAGCTTAAAGGAAACATATCCACTATCAATACATACAAACAAGCAAAAATAACAAAAAAAAGAGAAGCCCCACAAAAAACAACAAATAAAAATCCATGCACCTTTTCAAAATAAATAATTTTGTCCAACTGTTTGGTTTCAGGTGATGAAATGATTCTTACATCAATGCTGACCTGGAATAACTGCACAGAAATTACAGAATATTACAGAATGCAGCACAAAATTGCATAAATCAAGCTCTAGCATTATTTTCTTCTTTGGCTTGTTACCGTGACCACATGCCTGTACAAAAAAGAGTGATTCACCACAGTGCACACATTTATCAGCACTGTGTTCCAAGGACAGAATCCACCCAGAAGGGTAAATTTTCCAAGCTGTGCATGGGGACTTAGCTACCAAACTCCCATTAATGCTAATGAGGAACGTGCAGCCTGATGCCACTCAGCTAAATTTTTTTTTTTCTTGTTTTATTCAGGACAAAATTCCAGGTGCTGACCTGGAACAAATGAACAAAAACAACTATATGATACAGTTTTGACAGATTTACCTTAATTTATGACTTAATAGATCTTGCAATGATTGGCAGAGACACTTTGAAAACAATCTGATTACAACTTGTGGCTTGTATATCACTGTTACCTTCTTTTTTCAGGATGTAGGTGTGTGGGACAGTTAATTAATCTTTCCCTTTATGACAGCTTCCCCCCACTAAATCTGTGCTTATCCACAGGAACTATCACTGAGTTGTTGGAACTCTGCCCCTACCCAGAACTTAGATCTGCAAAGGAGGTAAGAAATAGTTTGAGTTGAAATGGGTGTTCTGATTACTTAGGGGAAATTACTTTTTTTTTTTCTTTGACACACCCCTCCGCTGTTCATACTTAACAATTTGACTGTGAATCCAGTTTTCACTCCAAAATGCCTCCCTCTCATGTACAATGTAACATTTGAAAGCGTACACAATGTTAAATGTCTCGTTGTGCATCTGAAAGGGGATCATTCCTTCCCTACAGTGCCTCACTTCCTGGATGAACCTTGCTTGCCTGTCTAAGCATAATGTCATGATCAACACAACATTATAATAACTCAAATTTGGGCAGAATGACACACACAACCATTAGAGTAATCAGTAAAGCAAGAAGAGTTCAAAACACAAGAATCCCACAACCCTGCCTCATTATTTACATTACCTTTCCCTGGATCTGCCAAAAGATAGCAAATTCCACCCCCTCATTCCGCACACACACAAACAGTTGGGTTCTTTTCCCATAAGACATTCCTGTCCTTCAAGGACTAACTTCCACAGTCAGATACCTCCCAGCCTTTCCTCTGCTGGAATTCATTCCTGAATCTCAGATGGCAGAAGCTGGTGAATGACACTTTGTGGAATGCCTTTTAATTTGGTTTAATATTGGCAAGTAAACAGGAGAAAAGAACAGAGAGGCACCATCTTAGAGCAGCTCTTTTATATCAACAGCATAAACCAGTACATAAATTAATGCATATATGTATGAAAGCAATATATTTAAAAAGTGGAGCACTTATCTACAGTGTTGCATCCACTCCCATGCAGAATTCTCAATGGCTCTGATTTAAGCAAAGGATTTGCAGGAAAATCTCCCTGGTTTTTTTGCGTGAGGTGTGAAATCATGGCTGACCAGCAAAGCCTCTAAAAAAATAGCAAAACCATAGAGCAATTACCCAACCAGCAGAAATTCAGAAGTGAGCACCCCTTTGGCATCCGAGATACCTGGAGGGCTGTTTGATGCTAGAGACAAAGTAGGCAGTGGACTGGGGACAGGAAGGCAAAGAAAGTCCCATTTTCCCTACAAAAGAAACTCAGAAATCTGGGATATTTTACTGTGACAAAGAGGTGCATTGGGCAGCAGGTACTGCATTTGGGGCAGCCTCACACAGCACCTCACCCCAATAACAGCAGCATGACAGCTGTCCTTTAAAAGCTCAGAAAAGCAACACATTCCAGGACCAAATTCACCAAACTGTCTCATATTTTACCACCTTATTTTCATGAGACTGCTATTCAAGCTGCACTGCCTAAACATCTTAGAGAAATTATGACTATTCAGCCTCCAGATCTCCTCTGCAGGCACTGTGGCAGCATCACATCCCTCAGGGCTTCATGTGCCACCCTTCAAACCCTCCCGAGGGGTTTAATTTGCACGTTAAAACTTCTGCTGCAAACAAGACCACTGATAATTAAAATATGTTTTCAGGGAATCATCTCTGAACAAGACAAGCAGCTGATTTTGTTACTTTTCATTCCCTCATCCTGCAAGTGTCCAGTTCTCTCCCTGTTATGTCCCAGCAGAGATGCACAAGCCGTTCCTGTGGGCTTCTCAGCTACCAAGCGGTTTGTAGGAATTGGAGTATTTCTCCCAGCAGGTGACAGAACTCAACACATGACACAGAGAAATTAAGACAAATTCAGGGGGCTATTGGCCATTTCTACCGGGCAAGTCTGATAGAAACAGCATTATGTAAAAATATAGGTAAAATTAGGATGCCTCTGGCCCAAATCCCATTGTAAATATCCCCAGAATGAACAGCCCTAATCTAATTCAAGATATTGATGACTCCTTTTCTCAATCTACAGACAACAGATAACATTTACCACTGCTTGCCCAAGAGCTTTATAAATATTATTGACAAAGCACAGATGACTTTTGTACATTTTTTCAATTTTCTCTACCTCCTTTGGAAGTCGTTTTGAATAAGGTACCCCAGAGCTGAGCATCAAGTGTCTGGATGGTAAATAAAATACACAGAGTGAGTCTGCCATAACACAATCATTAAAAAAACAGGATTCATGACATGGATTTCTGAGCTTTGACAGCACAGCCATTCTACCTAGCCACATTTTAGCATTGAGCATTATTTCAGTGCTGATTGAATTACACCTAAGTCCCATGGGGCTACTTCAAAATCCTGTCTAAAATGAAGATATAATTTCCTCTTAAATAGTTAATCCACTTGCCAATATTTTCATCACGTCCACTTCACTACCACTGAAAATTTTGCCTTGCCTGTTCAACTTTAATTTTATAAGAGATGTGTATTACATTTCAGCCCCATATAAGTAACATACAGGAGCAGAACATGTTAGCAGAGAGCTAATTAATGCTTCTGTAACTAGACTCGCTGAAAAATATGCATCAAATATTTATATAATTGGCTCCCCAAAGAAGTATTGCCTTGTTCTGAGTGCTGAGAGTCTGAAAAACAAAGTCCAAAGACCTAGAGCACAAAAGACCCCAGTCTGCTTCCAATACTTCATTACACTCTTTGCATTCTCATTGGCTTCAGGAGGAATTCATTAACATGGATAAAGGTCTGGGACTCAAATTTCCATATGCTTTTAAAATTAATGTTAGCTACTATCAAGCTTTCCCCTGCACTTTAGATGAGTGAAGATTTTGAGACAACTGCAATGTTCACACTGAGTGCCTGAAAGATGTCTCACATGTACCAAGGGCATGAGATGCTTTTCCTGGAATTATCCACAAAGAACACCAATTGCTTTAGGAAAAAGACACCACTTTTTTTTTTTGTCCCTGGCTTTTAATTACTACTAAATTAAGCAATATCCATGATATTATTTTGGCTACTCTTTGTCCTTTACAACTGACAGAAGACAAAGCCTTCTCCCCCTGACAAATGGGGAGAACCTAGGTGCAGCAAAACAGTGGAATTTAATCCCATAGATAAAACCTTGCTGCAGCACTACCAGCTTCTCTTTGGCCCAGGTTGGGGGTGTGTTGGGAGGTTTGTTTGGCCAGTTGTTTTTTAAGTTTGTGCTTTTCTTTTTTTTTTTTCTTTTCCCCCCCCCCCAAAAATTAAAAAGCATGCCTTGGAATATCAAGCAGAAAAATTCAACCACAACTTCCATCATCAGCAGTATGATCATCAACAGCACTGTACAAGCTGCCACACTGAAGACCTCGAGGACTTCCTTCCCTTGAAGTGTAATGCAATCAAGGAAGGTTAATGAGACTTTTTTGAAACCATGCTAGTTCTAAAATTCAGGTTAGATGAATTTCTTGGAGGGTAATTTACACTTTGTTTTAGAATTGTCACCATCTTCCCCTTGAAATAATTTTTCCTCTCATCAGCCCAGTCAACGCTGAATTTCTTGGAGGGTAATTTACACTTTGTTTTAGAATTGTCACCATCTTCCCCTTGAAATAATTTTTCCTCTCATCAGCAGCTATTTAGCAAAGTTCATTTCATTCCCAACATGCTCGAAAATGATCCAACTTTGTCAGAACGCCAAGGCACATCTCCAGTGTCTTCTTAATGCGTACCTATTATGCTTTGCCATAAATAATTCTGATTGAATATGATGTGTGTTGCAGTTGCAGTCATTAAAGCAGCAGTAAAATCCAAGTTTAAGGGAACTACTGGTTTCACGTCAGGTGAAACACAACAGTTTCCCCAGGTACAAATAACAAAAAAACAAACAAAAACAAAACTAAAATGCAAACAAACACAAAACCAAAACCCAAACAAACATAAAACAAAACAACAAAAACAAACACAACCCAACAACTACAGCAAAAGAAAAAAAAAAAAAACAGGAACTCCAATGTGCATGGTATTTATTGCCCTCCCTGGGCAACTTTATGCCCAAGACTTTCATTTTGCATTTTGTCTTGGCCATGGAAAATATAATCTCAGTTTAAAAACA
This sequence comes from Atrichornis clamosus, assembly GCA_013400975.1. Lineage (NCBI taxonomy): Eukaryota > Metazoa > Chordata > Aves > Passeriformes > Menuridae > Atrichornis > Atrichornis clamosus. Next base: position 239,513 of record WBMZ01009132.1, on the reverse strand, counting down.
AGAAAGAAACAAACAAAAACCCAGGAAGGTTGTATTAAGAGAAAAGAAAGTTTCTGTAGAGGACAACAATAACAAATGGTAGAAAGTCAATAGGAAGTTGAAAGTTTAGTCAAAAATTCCTTAATTCCCAAATAACAACTGGCTGGTTACGAAGGCAGTCCATAATCTTGCCTATTTTCCACAAATTCAAAAAGAATAATACACCTGTCTACACATACAAATTATATATCTTTATTGCTTTTCTTGTCCCTCTTTGTTCACACAATGAATTGACAGTACAAATGCAAAAAGTGTTTATCCCTAATTATCAAGCATATGACAATCATAATAATGCCACATGTTAACAAAGATATTAACATCACGGAAATTCCCATTTTTCCAAAAAGATAGCTGCAGAAATAGTTTTAAATTCTTGTAACTCTATCCTGTGTTCCTAGAAATGGACTTCCTGATGCCTAAAATGTTTCAGCCTACAAAAGCAGTTTCTAGAAAAACTCCCATATCCTGTGAGGTTGGTAGACCCAAACCATTCCATGATTCTTTGATTCAGAACATCCTATAATTCTTAAATTAGTGGATTTTCTTGCAAAAAGGCAGATGATGTAAGGCAGAGGAACCAAGACCTGTCTAAACCAAGGGTCCAAAAGTGGAAATTACCTTTGCAGACAGCCCTCTGAGCAGATGAGACTTACCTTAAAACCTGGTCCAGATTATATATTAGAGGAAAAAATCTCAACTTCCAATAGTACTATATGAAAAAAAATCCATTTCTCATATTAGCACTGAAACATATCAGCTCAACACACAATTTTAATCAACATAGAAGGCCAGCTGTGCCTTTCACATGTGCCTGATCAGCATTTTCTATGAAATGCACAGCAAGATAACAGGCAGAACCTCCAGTGTGTTCCAACTGGAGTAAAAAATCAGTGAAGTGAGAAAAAGAAAAGGAAGTAAAAGCCACAGGTCATGATCAGAGAACAAAAAGGATAATGCATAGTCCTTCCAGTCCCTTCCAGGTTCTCAGGAGATTCTGGAAGGAAAAACACTTTCCCCTTTTGGTTAGACAGCTTATATGTTGGGGAAGGATGGGAGGAGGGGTGAGGTACATGAGTTATTCTGTTCATACACAGTTAAAGAAGTGATGGAATTGCATTTTTTGTAATTTTCAAAATCAATTCCTTTTTTCCATAAAAGAGCTGATCAACAAGTAATTTCCTGAGAACTTCCCAGTTCATTTACAAAAAGCCTTTTCCTCTTCATAATGAAAATTTTGACAAAAAGGGGTTTTAGATCAATACTCTATGACGTCATTTATCACTTTGTATATTATTTAAGAGCATGTGTCATCACTTGGAAAGGGGCCAGAACTGAATTTATATCCAGCTGGACTTCGAGTAAGTAAGGAGTGGAATAATCAAATCCAAATCTCCTGCTAGACATTTTAGGTTCTGATGAAATTCAGAACTGAAAGAAGTCTCCAAAAACAGCTGTTCTCATGGGGTTTATGCAATTTGGTTATAAAAATCATAGTAGTAAGATAGTCATGTATTGAACCATAACCCCAATGCGTAGCATGAAAGAAGCAGGATCTGGGATCACTTTTGTCTCTTCAGTGCAAAGATGGCTCAGCAAGGCTGTGCAGTGAAATACAACCCAGAGCCACCTGCAACTCAGCAAATTAAGCAAGGAAAATGTTAAGAGTCAAAAGACTTTTCGATTTCTTTCTACCTCTGCCAGTGATTTAACATGCATACACCATGCCAAGTTAGTCAGTCTTGAATTTTCAGATTCAATCTGGGATTTGCTCCATGTTTTTCGGAAGTGTTGACTGGTTGCACTGGAAGAAACACAAGCTGTAAGTTCTCAACACCCATGAAAAGAAGTTCTAAATCTCTCAAATTTGATGTCGAGAACAATAGAGCACCTAAAACTAGAACACAGCAGGGACTTCCCTTCATTGAATATAAATATCTGTGGCTTTCAGAGAGGCACAGAGGGATAGCACAGAGCTCAACATGGGATTTGGAAGACCTTTGCTCAAGAGACTGACTGGTGACAGTCAAGTAAAATAACCACAATTCCCAGCTGACATGGCCACAGAATCATTCCAACATCACACACGTGGGAGAATAAAAACATTATAGGCTGAGAGATTCTCCTGTTGCAGCATAGGAGCTGTTCCTTCCGTGGGTGGAATGAAGAAAGGGCAAAAATCTTACACATGGCTAAGAAGAAAGCTGACAGTCACACTGAAAATCGCTGAGTTATTCTGAGGAAACGTGAAATGTCTTAACACTGTTCCAGCAAATTACTTAAGAAATACTTACTTCCTTTTAGCAGTATTTAAATATTTCTTTTGTAAGAAAAGTGTGTTCACTGCATGCCATAGGAACAGTTAGATAAAGCAATATGTTTTCACCTGAAGACTGAAATTGCTGCTCAACAGTACATTAAACAATAACAACCACAGGCAGAAAGAACCAAGCAACACAAAAACACCCCTGCCATCTTCCTAGTTTCACACCATTTTTTGGCACCCAACACCAAAGCAGCCTTTATCCATTGGGACATCCAGTGCCATGGATGAGGTGCAGGTCTCCTCCTCTTACCTCAGGGTCTTTCTCTATCTCCAGCCCCGCTTCCATGAGGTTCCGTTCGTACTCCTCCCTCTGCAGCCGCTTCTCCTCCTCCAGGACATCCAGCGGGCTGAGCTCCACCACCTCCAGGCCCGGCAGCCCCGGCCACTCCCTCAGGACACTCTGGCCATCGTCCTGCTGCTGGGGCTCAGCACGGCCCTTCCCGGTGCCTCCGTTGGAAACCAGGCCCGCGGAGGCAGAGCCGCGCGTCGGCCCTGGTGAGGCCGCGCCGGGCGGGTGCCCGGCCAGGTGTTTGCGGTAGTGGTAGGCCAAGACATAGTCGACCTTCCTCTTGCTGTCCCTGAAGTGCAGGCCGCTCGGGGGAGCCTTGGCCCTGGCCCCTCCTTGGCTTCCGTCCACGTAGTTGTTGACAATCTGTGAGAGAAACAGGAGTCTCACATACCAGAAAGCCAAAAAGTCCAAGGAGAAGGCTGGCACGGGATCTATCCCCACACAAACATATGAAGCCACGAAGAATCCAAATTGGAGAAGATATGACCTACAAATACTCACTCTGCACACCAGTCTCAATTCATGCCTCCCCTGACCATAAACAAATGGCTAAAGACAAATGGCTTTATCCCAACACGAGGGATCCCTACGGAAGGGCAGGTAGGGAGGCTCACACCAACGCTGTCACTCTGTTCTGCATCTACACAGACCAAAGGGAGAAGACACCCACATTCTGAAATGGGATGGAGAAATGAGAAGGATCACATTACAGGCCATGTGCCATGTGCTGTGGAGCAAATAGGGCAGGGAAGGGAAGCAAAAAACTATGTTGGAAGGGAAGGCATTGACCTTAGCCAGAACAGGAGAAATATCTTCAGGATAGTTCAAGGTCAGAAAGGGTAGAGCTGAACAGAAACACTTTGGAGAACACCAGGGATTAGAAAGGATATGTCCCATCAATGGCTAACAGTGCTAGCTTGTATTTCAACATATTATGAAAAGACTGTGTGACTGACCACTAACACTGCAAAAGGAAATCAACCACTAAAATCATTCAAATCATCCATGTTGCACTCAGTTGGCCGCTCAGACCATCCCTGTTTCCTCACCTCCCTCTCTGAACCCTTCTGGGATGAAGCTGCTCCAGTAGTAATCCCACCATCATGCCCCAGCCTGGACAGGAATTCTGCAGCACCCACGTGAAACTCTGACACCGGGGCGTTCACTTGCACTTCCCACTCACTGAGGCAGCCCGTGAGTTTTCCAGACTGTCACCAACCACCATTTCCAGCACAATGTCATCATAGAGCTCTCGACAGTGTCATTCATTGGAGTGACACCAGCCCTCCAGTGACTGGGGAACCAGGGACAAGTAAACAAATAGGGTCAACATGATCCAAAGCAATCATCCCATAACTTAATTCCAGATATTTATGGTTCCCATAGGTGACTATACAAGAAAAATCTTGACAGGTATCAGTCACAGGTTTTTTCTCTCTCTTCCTCCCCTTCATGTACTGGTAGTCCTGAATGCAAAGTTTACCACTTGCTGTATGGCAATTTTCTTGTTTGCTAGCACAACACAAATTTTTGAAGGTATTCTATAAATGTGCATATTATTACATATCTCAATATTTCCCAGATCCTTGTTTTTCATCGTTTTGCTTCACTTAGTTTCCCAGAAAGTAGTTTTCAGTCACCACATCACTAAATAAATTTGGGTTTTATGTGCATGCTACATCCTTCATTCTTTCACAAAATTATCACCAGATAATCTGTTCTGCACATTACCCTTACCACACACTTTATGTGTAAAGTATATATACAGTCCCTTTAGGCAGATCCAAACTTACTCTCAGCACTACGTTCTGGCAGAATATAAAACTACTTGTGAGACAGCATTTTATTGCAATTCCCCATCTCCTAATAGATACATTTTATGTAGTACTCACAGGCAGTCCATGCAAACCTCCTGGATCCATCTGTGCCACACTGAGGAAAAACCCGTGGCAGATTTCTAGTGTCCCTCCCTGGGAGTTTCAGGCTATACAGCACAGAAGGAATGATGTCACCACCACCAGGTCACTGGCACAAGGCAGTGCATTAGCTAGCTCTAGAGGAGATGAGCTCTGAGCATCCTCTCCTCCCTTACTGAAGAGTGTGGTCAGAAACAAGAAGCACAGATGAAAAGCGAGAGAGGGAAGGAGGTGGTTGGAGAATGAGAAGAGTCACTGAGGTTTTCCTGTTTATCGCTGTGTGGAGCCACCTGCCACACCCCAGCCACCTGAGAGAGCACCATAGCAACTCCTGGTGTTGCTGGAGTTACACAGAGCATGAGGACACTCAACAGTGACTCTCTCTCCCTCTCTGTTGTCTCTTTTCCTCACTCTTGGCAGCAAGGTGCCATCCCCATAATTATGGGTGTCTAATGCACAGAAAACGAATTAAAATTCCCACAGATTTCAGTAAAGACGTTTCCTGCTCCTACATTTCCACAGCTTTCCTTACCACATGACATTCTGGCACAAGAAGACTATATTAGGGAGGAACATAGAGAAGTTGCAATTTCAAAAATGTCACAGAAGGAACTATCGAGATCTTTCTCCCCTCCCCTCTCACAGCCATTGCAAAAGTCAGAAACAGTGATTTAAATTACTGTCTTTGGTCCTGCTTTCACTGTTTCTTGATGTTTCCAAGACAAGAAGCCATCACACCAGGGAATAAGAACATGGGAAGGTAGGATTGGCATTTCATGACCATTTTATTCTAGTGGTCTGATAGTCAATATACCACCACAAATACATCCCAAGATGCTCCCAGAGCTCTAACAACAGATCTGCCCCAAAAACTGCAGCCACACACACTTCCACCTTCCAGTCCATCCCCCACTAACACCTGGGCACAGCTGGATCAGTGTTTGCACAGGCACACCCGATTTAGTCATCAACCTGCAGATTTACCTTATGTTAGGGGTAATAGCAACACCCCCATTCCTGCTCTGAAGGATTTGGGCTAAAGTAAACAGTTAAGAAAAGCTTGGTGAGATTACTCCCCTAGCAATTAGATCTTGCTATGCACAAAGAGACAACTGAACCCACCTGAGGTTGTGGTACCAATTTACTTGCACAGACATTTTTCCCAGTTTTGGGTGGAACTAACTAACTGACAGAAGGCGTGCATCCTGCTTTTCTCACCCTGCTTCAAACCTCTTCTTCATCTCAAAGGCATTCGAGGTAGGTAAAAGAACATGAAATCCTACTTACAGAGCTTCTGTAGGGCACCCCCGATGTTTCAAGAGCTCCATTGGTCCTGCTGCTGTGCAAGGAAGTCCGGTTCTGAGGAACAGTGAGGTATTTGCTGTTGTAGGTTGAAAAATAGTCCCTTGCTGATTTTGCTGTCCTCTGTCCATTCAGAGTTGGGTGTGAGGAGGGTAGAGCAAAGTCTGGGGAGGAGAGATAAGTACTGTTACATAAAGCAGGTTTTGTGCCAGTGGTACCCTAAAGGAATGGGAAATACTGCAGTCAGTAGACTATATTTATTTCTGGTATGTGAACACATCCAGTGGCATCGGGTGCATACACAAACTTGTGGATAATGGTTATTCTCCACAAAGAACTCTTTACAAGTGTGAAATTCTCATAAAGTACATCTAAGTTCATACCTACATGTTCTGATTCCAGGAACTAATGTTTTAGACATGTTCCCCATTTCCTGTCTTTGACAAATTATGTGTTCACAGTGCAGCCTAATGTAGAGAGGGTCTGGAGGGGGTGGAAAGAAAGTCATGGAATCATCACAGATTCAGAGAATGGCCTGGGTTGGCAGGGAACTTAAAGATCATCCAGTTCCAACCCCCTGCCATGGGCAGGGACACCTTCCATTATCCCAGGTTGCTCAGAGCCTCATCCAACCTGGCCTTGGACACTGCCAGGGACGGGGCAGCCACAGCTTCTCTGGGAAACCTGTGCCAGGGCCTCATCACCCTCACAGGGAACAATTTCTTCCCAATATCCCATCTAACCCTCCTCTCTGTCAGTGTGCAGCCATTCCCCTTGTCCTGTCCCTCCATCCCCTGTCAATAGTCTCTCTCCATCTCTCCTGTAGCTCCCTTCAGGCACTGCAAGGCCACAATGAGGTCACCCCAAAGCCTTCCCTTCCCCAGGCTGAACAATCCCAGCTCTCCCAGCCTTTCCTCAAAGAAGTGCTCCACCCCTCTGATCACCTTGGAGACCTTCTCTTGACTCACTCCAACAGATCAATTCCATACAGGCAGTAGCATAGTGAAAAAATGCTGATATAAACTAATGGGTACAGAAACTGTTTCAACATTCAAATGTTTCATACTCTTTCCCCCTCTAGTGGTGCCACAACTGAAAAGGGGTTGACTGATCCACACCCAGATTTTTTTTGGAGAAGCTCTTACTGTGAGTGCAAAACCACATCTTGGTCCTTTCAGCGTGAGTGTTTTATACCAAGGAGAAGACATCGTGTTCACATCTGCCCACATCAGCAGCCCCACCACCACTGCAGAGACAAAGCAGCAATGCCTCTCCAGTCAGGACTCTTCTCCAGGAAGAAGGAATAACAGTTCCCACCTATCCAGAGAGACACCACATCCACAGTATACTGCTAAAGTCGGGAAGTTGTGTTCCCCTGTACTCAGACTGAAACTGCTTCCCCAGAACCATGTTCTAAGGGAGGAGACAGTGGAATGCTAGAGAAGGAAATGCTCAGAGGAGGGGGGCTGACCCCTAAAGGTTATGGTTATTCTTATGTTTCCCATCAATAACAGATTAGGATCCAGCAGCACTTGGAGAGTGCAGCAGATTGACTCATCAGCCTTCCCTTTCTGATCTCCCGAGGAGATCCGTGCTTGGTTTACTTTAATGAAGCACATAATGATGCCACAAGGGAAACTCCAAGGAAAATAATTAATAAGCAAAGGTTGCATTCCCAAAGGCCACACACAATGTTTCTCCAGTATTTTCAGACTAAGTCTGGGATATCTCACAAGACCTTTACACAGTCAATTAGAGACCTTTTTTCTTTCCAGTCCTTTTAACTAGGCCTAGGAATAAAGCTGCAGCTCATTTCTAACAACATGATTTCATTTCCATTATGCTTCCCAACCTCCAGAAACTGTGTCACGAATCTGAGATTAACACTGGTAAACTGGTGAGGCAGTCAGGGACTCCCAGTGAAAATAAGCTTTTTTGATGGACATGCAATTGCCATATCTGTATTTGGAAGACTCCTGTTCTCCCAAAAGCTTTTCATCTTCCCACTGATTGAACTAAAATGTTTTGTTTTGAATGCATTCCACATTTGACAGTGCTTGCCTGTGGTACTTCAGTGCCTCAGGGGCTTCTGCTTCAGATGCTGCCTGACCTCATTCCACCCTGTAAGCCTTCATGACATCTGGCCTTACATGTTCTCATTCTGTAAATATTCTGGAGGAATTAGTATGGGTGGAAACAGGCTGTATGTGTGTATGTGCATACATATATAAAAATTTTATATGCTTTGGTGTGTATATATATATATATGTCTCCCCAGAGAACAGCAGTGCGGTGAATCTTGAACTCAACCTGGAAAGTAAATATTCAAGAACTACAACCTGGAAAGTAAATATTCAAGAACTACATTCATTCTACAAAAATAGGTGGGAAGCCATCCCTGCAGTCAAACCCCATCAAGTTGTAAATGGCTGCCAAGGACAAGATACCTCCAGGACAGAGATCAGTGGCCAGCTCTAGTTCCAGTGCCAATTCACAGCCAGGCACCACCTGCTCCCTCAGCCTCTCTGCACTCCTTTGCTTCAGCTTTTTGCAGACTTAAAGGTTGGCCACATGTGCACCATTTGACCTCACTGCTTGTGCCCCCAGGTCCTCGTCTAAAGTGCCACCAGGAAGAAGATGCACTGTCTGCCAAAAGTGAAAGGACTCAGTGTGTTAAGGGACCACACTGCTTGTGAAAGAGGCAGTGAAGGAGTCTGCCTAATTAGGAGCTCTGTGTTAAATCCTGAGTAACAGCCAATTAACTGAGCTGAGTGGTCCAGATGATCAGATTATCACAGCACAGCCACTTGCAGAATACATTGGAAGTGGTTTGGCCACCCAGGGCACAGACAGTGAGCTGCTTCCATTTATCTTTCTCTCTTTCCACTTAAGCATCAGAAAGGATCTGCATTTCTGAAAGATACCACAGTTAGAAGGATACTCCTCTACAAGGCTGTTTGAAACATCTGCAATTTAGGAGCATTGTTTGGCAAACTCCACTCAAGTAGGTATGAAAAAGAACTATCTGAATTTACTGTTTCTATGTAGCTTTACTCAACATATCTTTTTTAAAGGACATATATATGTATATATATAAAGATGATTATACATGTGCTCTTTAGGACCCCAGTAAATAATGACTTCTCAGCTCTGAACATGCACGTTTACAGTTGCTGATTTCAATACAGCCAGTTACACCTGCATAAGCAATTTTAGATCAGTGCAGTGTTCTCAAACTCCTTATTTAAATAATAGGATAGAATTTGACCATTACATTTTAGATCTCTGGTATTTCTTTCTTTAGGATAGTTCAAGAACTATTTAGCCATTTAGTCCCCTACTACTTAAATGGTTCTATTAAAATCAATCCCTTAACTAAACTCAGAATTGAAAGCCTCTACTTATAAAAAGTATTTCATCTCTAATCATATTCTGGAGGTGGGAAGGAAAGGGGAATTCGTGCTATCTATGGCCAAATGTAAAGGAATACTATGAAGATACTGATTCCTACCCAAGAGATTCTCCCTGATGGATGTCCTGGAGGCTCAGGACATTTCAAACTGAGTGTTGGAATAGGGTTCAGACAGGCAGGTGCACCCAGGCTGTCCAAGACATGGGTCAGGATTTGTTATAGGTGGTTTTGCCCTTCCCATCTGCTCGCTGAAAGGTATTGTATGAGCACTCAACACACAGGCTGCAAATCAGACAGCATCAGAGACAATCCAAACAGCCTTGTCTGACCTTAATTCCTATGATTCTTAAAAGGCACCAAAATGGTGGGTTTGAAGATGCAGAGGAGGAAATCACACTCTGCTGTAGTTACGTTGAGTTTGGTGGAGAAGTAATTCTGGCATGAGTTGAGCTTCTTCACCTACATAATACAACTGTGTCTGTAACTTTACAGATTCTCCTCCTGTTGGTTTGTTTTTGTTTGTTTGGTTGATTTGGGTTTTTTAATTCTTCTCTACATGTAAAGATTACAGAAAGCACCCCATTTTTCTCACATTAGCTTATATCAGGACTAACTAAACAGTGAAGGACCTGAGACAGAAAAAGGGCACTGGAATAACTCAAAAAAGATCAGCAGTAGACATTAATCTAGCACACTAGATTTGCTATAGAAATAATTTCAGGTCCACTACACAAATAATTTTAGGTAGGGATCTAGGAGAGCACATAAAGAGCAGGATTCAGTGAGCTGTGTGACAGTTTGCCTTTCACAGCAGAGATACAGCTCCAGAAACAATGAGATAATGCGGAAACAACCATGGAGCTTTTGACTGTGACAGCAAAATAACAGCAACCCCACATCAGCACTGAAAGTTATTATCAACTTGTACACCGGGAACTCAAACATGAAAGTTTTATGCACCGAGCAGATTTGTTCCTGGTGTCTGGGAATTGAGAGCTCACGGCTGCATGTTTTCTTCTGGAAAAGGATATTGCTCACTCCCCACAGTTGCATTGCAATAAGGCAAATGCAGGTGGAAACAGCAGAAGTCCAGCACAAGCATTTGCCTAGTGATTGTCTTTTCCACATGGATCACAACACTGACCCACAGCTGCACTCCTGAGGCTTTAGAAGGAATGAACTCTGCATGTTTTATCTCTCAGCTCTCTCTATGTAACCTGGGCTGTTGATTTCTTTTTTTTTTTTTTTTTTTTGGTCCTGAAAGAAGACAGAGAAGTCCTTCCAAAGTATTCCTTTCTGTGTCCTCCACCCCCTTTTGACCTATCCCACTTCATAGGCAGCAATTAAGAATGAAGCAGAGAACAAACTTACCGGGCATGTGTGTTTCCATATTGCCTGGAGGTTGGGCTGGAAGTTGCGTCAGTGGTAAGAGGATGGGGCTATGCTGTGCACAATCTGCTTCTGCCCTGGCTTAGGGAGTGAACAGCACCAGCAGCTATTTCCATCCTGCCTTGATCCTGCTTTAAGCAAACCACAAACTGAAGCTAATTAGCAAGACCTTCTGGTTTGGTGATTACCGTCATGGAGGGAAGAGAGGGAAAAAGACCAAACTCCCATGACCTGAGAGGCTGTGGCAATTCTCTGCTGGAACTTCAGCACTATGTCTTCATGCTCCATAATGCCTCAAGAAGCAAGGGAACCACAGACATATTTGGTCCAGAAGGCAGTGGAGAGGGAGTGGAGCAGAGGAAGGAAAAGTTCTAATCCAGAACCAGGGCTCTACAACAGAGCCAGCTCTGTCCAAAGAATGAGCACTTGAGGATTAGATTGTCTTGGATACAGTTTCTGTGGGGAAGAGTGTCTTTATATCTGCAAAGCTTCACAGTGCTTCCAGGTAGGAGGTAAGTGCAGAAAGCTTTTTATAAGGCTCTATTTCAGATACTCGAGTTACCTTAGTGCCTGGATGCAGCACTGTCATTCCTACATGAAATATTCAGGGGATTATCTTGTAATCAACTGTCTAATCAGAACAGGTGATGGATCCTGCTTTAGCCTTCAACCTTGCAATTTAAGCAATGTATTGGGAAGAAAAGTTATTGATGACCAATGCTATCTGAGAAAGGACTTTTACTTGCTAATAATAATTGGAGGAAGATGTAATTAGAGTTCAAATCTTGTTCTTCTTTTAGCCCATTTAGGAGACCATGATGGTTTCTCTACTGTGACAGCGAGAAATGGATTTATTCAACGACTGTATAAAGTCCAGTGGTTCTACCACCTTGTGAATCTGGATCATGCATTGTGTCATGGCTGGCAGGAGTAGAAGCTGTTTCTGTCACAGAGAGAGGTGCTGATGCACTCTGGCTGTGCTGTCAAACCTGCTGAGTATATGAAGGGATCAGTGCAGCTGTTGTGTCCCAAAACTGGGGCTGGGTGACATAAAATCCTCCCAGCAAGGCTAAGAAATACAGATGGTGCTTTAAACTCCTTAAGTCACCCCACTCTTCTTGGTCCCCACTTTGGAATAGCATTTCCAAATTTCTAAGTAGTGTATGAACAGGTATAAAGTACTTTGTTCCCTTTACCCTGCCAGTATCTTACGTTACACTCAAAAATTCATTCAGAAATTTTAAAAACAATTGTTCTGTTTCCTAGATAGAGAACAATTCTACTGCTTTCTACCCTTATCTTGGATAAAGGGAAATGAAAACTTTCTGAAACTTACGTTGTCTTATAACCACAATCTCTGCTGCTCCAACTAAGCTCAAAACCAAAAAGGCATATCCATGTATTTTGGAACAGTATAAGAATGTAGAGCCAGGTCCTGCTGGGATCCCTGTGGATTTATATCCCTGCGTGCACAGGTTCCAATTCCCAGCTCCCACAAGCCATAGGGATGGGTGTGTTACAGGTAATACACTTAGCTCAGGTAATAAATATACACAGCACGCAATATGAGAAGCAGCAATATCCAGCTGATTAGAGGGAAACTGGGCCTGAACTCTATTTTTAAGATTTTCCAATGGAGAAAATCATATGTTGGCATCACTGTTTTTCCTGAGGTAGCTGAGTATGGTGTTAATTGATAATGCAGAGCTGTGACAAATAATACCAATATACCAGATTGTGTTTCACCTGATGTAGAGGAGCGGTGCTTGCAAGTCTGTAAAAGTTAGCAGAGAGATTAGATGCTTTTAATTATTAAGAAGTTATATAAGACTCCTCCCCAAATCCCTTTAACATTCCTGTAAATCTATCCTGTAGCAGGCTCAGTGATCCAGCTGGTGTTCTGAAGTGGTGGGATGTGCTCCTAACCATTGGTAGGTTGGAAAGACCAGGGTAGTTCAGATCCAAAGAGTAAGTATGAGTTGGAAAACAATATTCCTCAAAGCCTGGATTCTGCTGGAGAATGTCAATGGAACAGTCAGATGTACAGTGCTGTGGGATGTGCTGGTACATTTGATTGCAGGCTGGACTCTGCTCTTCACTTCTGCCTGGGAAGAATGCTGCTGGAAGTACTGGAATTGCACTAAATGCCACTGGTCTGTGTGAAAGGCAATGAAACCTGCATGGAGCAGGTCCAAGACCACTGGCACCACTGGAGCCTTGGGCAAGGGACAGCTCTGTTGGGGCAGACTGCCTGAAAAAGTTTGATTCTGATGCCAGCAAGTCAAGGTCCAAAACATATTTATCTTCTCAGTCTGTTAAAGGAGACGTTATAAACTTCCCTTCTGCTTTTTCTTTCCTTCCTGTTTCTATTACAGGATTTTCAAGGAAGATCCTTCTGGCCTGGAGCACGACAGGGGCTTGGAATACACAGGTACTTGCCAGGCCTGCATGATAACATCTAGACCCCACCCAAGTCCCCAGAACTCCATTCTGTAAGTAAAGCCAGTGAGTTCTCATGGGCTGCATTGTGCTGATAAGCCAGTGCCTGACTCATGCAATCAATTATCTGATTAGAAGTCCAGTCTGCAGCCAGGAAGCCTTAGGATGCAATCCTGTCAGCTTTCACAAGCTAAGAAGGTCAGTCTGGGTGAGGGCACAGGTGGAAACAAAGGGACATCCCAGCCATGATAAGAGGAAGAGAATGACATGGCCTTTTACTCCCTATCCACTCCTTCTCTCTGACCTCTCTGATGTTGCAGGTTGCTGTTCCAGGAGCTGCTGATCTACAGCTTCAGGTGAACTGCTGTGCAGGTGATAACCTGGGTGACCCAAACTCATCTCTCAGGGATCTCCAGAGGCAGCTACAAGAAGGAACTGGTGTGAAGGCGGAGGTAAACTGGTGACAGAGATCTACTGCAGCAAGCGGGGCTGGTGCCAATTAAAACTTGGTTTCTCTCTCTGGCGCTATTGTGGTCCTGTAGCAGAAGAAACAGAGATGCATTGAAGGCCTGCACTTCCAGCACTGTCCAGCAATAGAGAATGTCTTGAAAGAAAAATAAAGATGAAAAGGGCTTACAATTCAATGTGTGTTGAATCCACAGCTGAATGGCAAAAGAGAAGCAGCAGGAAAGCTAGTTCCTCTAAAAAAGGAATACAGATTACCTTTTCCGTTGAAAGCTCAGGTTTTGTTCCCAAAGGGAGCCTTCCATGCAGATCCCCATCTGCTGTTTTGGCCCATTTAATCCTGACACTTTATCAATCATTATTTTAAAATTGGTAATTAAATGAGAAGTTTAGATAATTCTTGCCTTTCAAAAATGCCAATGGAAATAAGTCTTTCTTCTCTCACATTTTTGAGGAAATAGTACCTCCCAGTAAAACTGCTTCACTTACACTAGATTCCTCCACAACCAACAACACTGGAAAATCTTCAGTGTTCCATAGCCTTACCCAAATCCTGGTAAATTTATGCCTGGCAGCAGTAACTAAATAAAACCAGCCACTGACAATTCTGCACTTGAAAGAACTCCAGCTTCTGAAACTAATGCAACAGGTGCAGTTCTGGTGTCTGGAAATAAGGGAAATAACCACTGAGCTTCATCCTCAAGTAGTTCTTGGGAAGGGCTGAAGTAAACAAGAGCTGCCCTTAACCCTGTTCACAAGTACTGAGGACTTGCAGAATTTACACAGCCTGTCCTCAACACACAATTTCTTTGCATTCAGCTACAGGAGAAACATGTATATGCATTGCAGAAAGATATTTGGTTGTCTGAGCCATAACCAGTATTGGTTGTGTACCAGGAACATCCCACTCTTACTGTGAAGCCTTATCCCACAATTACCGTACTCCCCGGAAAACGGGAGGAAAAAGAGCAAAAAAACTTAAAAGTCCACAGTGTGTAACTAAGGAGTGAAATGGGGAATGCAAGTGTAATGTCTCTGAAGACAATACTGAATGCTTTGGGATACGTCCTTTAAGTATAAGCGACTGTTTCTGGGCTTGATTTCTCTGCTGTTGTTTTAGGTTTGGGGTTTTTTTAATAACGTGGATTAACGTCCACAGTGAAGATGAAGGGGATCAATACAACCTAAAATTTCTCTTCTATAAACCACCCCAAGATGAATCAGACTACATTCTGGTGTGCTAGTGAGTTTTATTGTTTGCTATGTTGATACAATTAGTCAGGATTCTACTGTATAAGGCAGTCTATAGAGAAAATGAGGCTTGCATTGTGAGGTTCCTTCATCATAAAGCTTCAGATTAAGCAGCAGGGCTTCTTGGAAATGTTCACTCTGCACACTTGCGGGAGTGGCATTCGCACTGCGAGGCGGAAAGGACGGAGTGCTGCACCACCGTCCCGTTGGGACACCGCAGCGGGATGGTCACCGTGCTGGTGTGAGTGGCTTTGCAACAGCTGCACAGGTCTTCCCATCTCCCCGTCTGAGCAGAGTACCTGGTGCTGCTTCTGCACTTGCCCTGAACGGAAAAAAAGAGATATGAAGCTTCCTTCCAAACATCCGAGGGTTACTTTGCCCAACTTCTGTAAAATACAAACTCAGAAACAGGTACCTGACTCCAGAGTGTGGGGTGCTGCTCAAAGAGTAACTTCTTATGAGCATAAGCATAGCACAGGAGAGGTGAAGAACCTGGTCACACACACACAAAGGCCTGTAATTTAAAATCTCATAGCCACCACCCTGGGCTGTTGTGCTGGCTTCTAAGCACATCCAGCTGTCTGAGATCACACATTCAGAAAGGGCTTTAGCCCAAGTGGTGCAAGCCACACATCCATCGTTGTCCTGCTGTTATTTTGCCTTGTTCTACTTGTCTGGCCACTTTACTAATTTAGACCAAGCTGTCAATGCCTGTAGCTCTAAGCTCTCCTGATGTAAAAACAAGCAGCCCCACATCACACTCTGTCAGAGTCCATTTTCTCTTGTGGCTCTGTGCTCTTATTTCCAAGCCTAATTAAATTTAAAAAGCATATCATTATCAGGGAGGACTTTAGAAAAAATATACTTAATATTAAATTAGTATTCCCAAAATAAAATTTGCACTTCTGCAGGAGAAACTTCAATAGTGATGACTTTATGGCTATGGACCATTGACTTTGTAGACAGGTCAAGAAGGCAAGAATTCTTAGTTATGCCATAACTTGGATTGCACATAAAGGTTGATTAAAAATCCTTGTATGAGGTTTGGTTATCTTGGAAAGAGCAGCTTCCCTGCTACAACCCAGTCTGGGAAGAGAATGTCACCTTTGTTTCCCAGTCTCAGAGAGATGGGATCACCCACAAGGGAAGCTGTGCTCCTGTTTTCAAAGGAAGCTGCCCTATAAGGTATAAGCAGTGATGGGCTGGAAATTAAACTTTTAATCTGATTAAGGAAAACACAAGACACGTAGAACACAACAGCTTAGTGCAAAGGCTCATGGAGGAATCACAGAGCTTATAGAGCACAGAAGTCAAACCTTGGCACTCAGGTTAAGGGTCTTTTAAAGTGTCATTTATCTAAGCACCTATTTACATTCCCCTAATCAACCCCAGAGCCTTGGTGTTTAACTACAGAGCTCAGATCTGAAAATCAGCTTCAGCAATGTGAAAACAAATATTTCCTTTTTTTATGTAGAAAGTCCTAACAGAGCTACTTGAGAGTCATTAATTCCTGATGGAAGCAAAGGAGAGTGGGATGAACAAAGCCTTTGTGTTTAACATGTGTGTTTGTTCATGCTGACTTGACTAGGGGAAATTCAGCATCACCAAATGACTTTAGGAAATCAGTGCCAATGAAGTTAACACAGCCAATCAATGAGGACAGAAACTGATGCTCCACCTACTGAAACCATAGTGGAGGAAAAGGTTTCCTTCCGGAAAAAGAGAAAGGGGAGGTCTTGGGGCAGGGGAGTTTGCTTTTGTTACCTCACAATGAGAAATGGGCACTTCCTTTTCAGCCACACATCCGTTGATATTCCCATACTGCAGTCTGGTACTTACTGGATGACATTCCACTTCCACACCTACCAAATTAAAAAAAGAAAAAGAAAGAAGTGGCACAGGAGAGAGATCCCATTGTCTTGGGATGATGCCCTTCCAGGTGAGTCAGTGGGAGACCACCTCAGATGCTGAGGGGACTCACTGAGTTCTGGACTGTGGGGGACTCCTTATGCTGTGCTAGGGAATAACATTTTGGGATTCTACATGATTTAGCATGGGGTTTCTAGGAGAGGAACCAAAGGTGGGGAAAGAGAAGGATGAAGGTGGCTTGCTGAGAAACAAGCATGGAAAATTGGTGGATAAAGGTATAAAGAGAGATCATGCATGTTAAACAGCTGCTGGTCCATACCTATGTCTGACCCTGCCCTACATCTGATCACTGGTTTCCCATTAAACTCCACTTCTAACTACTTGTCCTGGGTGATGAAGTCTCTGATCTGTGTGAAGTGTGTGTGAAGGTGTAAGTGCCAGAAACTGGAATTGGACCACAGGTCACAGGGCCCATGACACCAGGGTGGCAGGGATGGGGGCCAGTTATGGGACAGAGCACCAAGGACCCTCATCCTGCTCAGCCAGAGGGGAGATCAGGATGAGAGCCAGGGTGCTGTTTGTGTTTTCCAGGGTTCTGAGTGTTTGTGTGTGTGCTTACTGGGACACATGCTCAGCCTCCCTGCTGCCCGGAGCTGCAAACATGGGCTGGGACTGCCTCGCCTCCCTTTGACTCCTAAATTTGACAACTTCTAACAGTCCTTGCACGTGTGGTGGATTGTGCTGAAAACTCACATGGCAAAAAGAAAAACAGGAAAGAAATAAAATTAGAAAAGTAATTCTGCAAAAATCTAACTTTGGGTCAGTGGGAACTTCTCCATTGTCTTTACTGAGTCATGAAATACTCTGATACTTCTTTCCAGTACTTCTTATTCAGTCTTAAGTAAATTCTCCCTATTTTGGTGGGGCTTTTCCATCTAATGAGAAATCCACACAAGAGGCAGTAGGTATGGATTTGTTCTATGAGGGAGGTTCCAGCTCAGGGACTTGGCTGATCCCTCTTTGTGAAGAGAGGATGGATTGCTATGATCTGTTAGCTCTGATCGTCAACAGTGACTCTCCTCCCTCACTTTCAAGGGGAACCTCATCACTGACATGCTCAAACACAGACTAATTCAGAATCTTTTCTCCTGAATTCTTGTGTATTTTGGTCTGCATCTAAAGACTTGTGAAGGAGCCAAAGCTTTTTCAAGTGGGTATTTTGTGCACTGCAAAAAGCAGCTCTTTGCAGTGTTATTGTAGTGCTCTGTCTCTGTGCAAAGCCAGGCTCCTCCTTGTACCCATTCCTACATAACCAAAGGAATCCCTGTCTTTAACAGAATACTGGGCTGATTTTGATGCACCACTCAACAGCATTTCAGAAAGTTGAAGGAATCAGCAGGGCAACTGCACACCTATGTACATACACAAATGGGAGAGAAAGATATTCCCATCTTCCTACCACAAACACAGCTTTCCATTGGAATGTTGGTACCAAATTGACTCTGTGCCTTGCTAAGGCTTTACATTTCATTAAAAAGAAAACAAACCAAAAAAAAAAGCATCTTGAAAAGTGATTCTGGCTCCAGGGCTGGAACTGCCTTTTCTCTTTAAATGATTTCATCACCTCATTTGACAAAAATTGTCCATGTCCACCTGGAAGGACAGTTGTGTCCACACAACTGAAAAGCACAAACAAAATATTTGTCATCAGCTCAACACAGTTTCATCCCCTTTTTGATCCTGACTTATCAACTTGTTCTCTAATTACTTTACCTCTCTCATTTACTTTTTTTGTAGACTGTGCCCCTCCTCTGCAAAGGCAAAAGCTTGTAACTTAACAAAAAACGTGAGACTGAGATCAGCAGAGAAAAGAGGTGAGAAGCAGAGTTGCAACTTCTTTGTTAAGTGGGAAAATAATGAATATCCTTTACCAATTATCAAGCCCTGTGCCACAAAACTCTAATGAGAAAATGAGCCTGTTCACTTATGTGCTCCTAAGAACTTAAAACCTGGAACAAGGCCCTTGGATACACTAAAAGATTCCAGTTGAGAAGGCGTAACGCAGAAAGGGAAAGTGGCTTCTGAACAACCTTTGCCCAAAGACACTGAGGACTCTCCTGAGGCAAAGGCATCACCCTGGACATGAGAGAGCAGCTTCTTTCTGGTACTGAGACGTTTGAACACAGAGCCTCTCGAGACCCTGGAAAGAAATGTGATCTGTGTGCATGAGAAACTGAGCTGTATCCAGGCAAACATCAACGGGAATAAGGATTTGAAGGTGCAGAGAGTTTTTAGGCACACAATATTTCACTTAGATCAATTTGCTTTTGCTGCTGCAAGGAAGTATCACTTTTAAATGACTATAACTGTTAAAATAAATAAATGTATTGAGGTCTGCTCATTTGGAACCAGTTTCTCCTCAATTACAGCGATTGGCACTCTCAATTAGTAGAGCCTGCCCATCACCCTGTCTTTTAAATCTCAACATCTGTTTTTGTTAATAAATAATTTTGAGTATTCCTTACTTGCAGCCTGGCAGAAAAAAAAGCTCCCTTAAGCAAATTACCTGTTTGATCCGTCTGATGACAGTCTCTCAATAGCTTTCTGACTTCTATTTCTCAAGCTGGAGCTCAGTGATTATACAGACAGGCAGTGGCTGCAAACTCTCTGGGAGTTACCATCCTTCATCAGGGGTATTATTGCAGCAGCTACTGTGCCCGTGTGCTGATGGGCTGCTATGCTGGCCATCTTTTATTTATTGGCACATGCATAGCAAAAATAGGAAAATTAAAAGACATAACAGAGCACAGATAAGATGTTGATATTCTGACCTTAAAAGAGAATTCCAATCTTTTGTTATCTTTTTAAAAAATTTTAAATGAGCTACAGCATTATTAATTTTTTACTTGCAGAGGAGAAAACTGAGAGGTTATCTGTTCACAAAAGCATCAGAGATTCATTTAAGAAATGAGAACCCAACCCTGCAATTCTTCTTTATGTAAGCAAACCCTTCCTACTCCCACAGCCTGTCTGGCATTTGGATTATCCACACAAGGATGCATGAAACTAGGAGTTGCAGGACTGACTCTTAAACTGCCAAATTTAAGATGCAGTCAGGCTGTTCCATAGGAATGCACCTTTGACAAGCACTTACCCTACCATTTTTTGGTTATTATATTATCAAAAGCATTACTGCCACCAGGGTTTGGCTTTTTTGATTAATTAATTTTAAGTTGATTGATTATTCATGAAGTGTTTTCCTCACATATTCAGTGGTATCAGGTTATGTGCCTTGTCAAGCTGTCTGTGCAGGCCTGCTCCTGTTATCACCAGATGAACAATAAAATAAAGCATTCATAATTAACATCTGCATAAAATATGGAGAGTATCTCTTTTTTTCCTAAGCACTTGTGACTACTGTCAAAACACGTGTTCTAGATGACAAAACATGACAGCAGTACCCAAATCTGAGGGTGGGTTTCTTTGATGGTTTATTATAACCACATTGCTAAGCTCTGCCTCATTAAACTGCATATTCTGGAAAATGCAGTTACTCAATGTAGCTACTTACACACTCTGAAATTTCCAGACAAGATTTCTGGCTTATTTACTTACATGTGTCACAGCAGGTGTTGCCAATTTTTGCAATTCTGCCCTAAAATGATACAAAAAGAAAACTCACATTTTGGCACAAGTGATACACTTTTGTTCTGCTGAAAGAAGATGTGTAAAGCAGGGTACCAGGCCAAAAAAACCCCTGAATTTCTATATCGTACAAAATTCTAAATCTACATTAGTAATCTTCCCTTTATCCCTTTTAAGGTCTTGAACTTGTGATTGTATTTGCTGATAGTTAATTGGATATAATTGACTTATTAGCAAGTTCAGCATCTGAAAATATTGCTCTCACTTTCTATTATGAGCTTTCTAAAGTCAAGAACATTGAATGCAAATAAATTCCTGGAAATCAGAAGGATAAAACCAGTAGCATTCAAGTCTCACTCTGTTTAAGACATATCACATCTGCCAAGTTAGTTTTAATAGCCAAAAAACTTTATATGTTTCTTGTTTCATTACTACCATACAGAAAATAATTCTCAGAAATGTACGATGCAAATTATTGAAAATCCACAGTGAAAGGAAAAATGGAGAAATACTTGCACTGCAGGGTGATGCCATTTTTGCACTAAACCCCTGAACTTACATGCAAAAGTTTGGAGGCTTGTTTAATTAAAAAACCTAAACATTTTATCTGCAACTAGATGAAAACCTCTAATTTTATAGCTGAAATCATTCTATTTGGGGGGATTAGAGAAGAATAAATTCAATTTGAGAAGTTGTAGTTAAAAAGTAAATTATTCTTCATTGTTTTTCCACTAAGACCTTTTGAATATAATAACGCCAAGCCTGTGACATAATGTAGCATTTTTCTAAATCTTTGTTTATATAACAAAACTGTGTATTATGATTTCAAAAAATGAGAAAAGCACTGTAGAATCTTTATTTTTCCTGCGTTATACATAAATTCTCCACTTGCTTCATGTGTATGAGGAAAGAGGTTTGGGCAGAAGTTTTATTAAAGGTTTCCTGCTTCCTGTCATGCTGAAGGAAATGGGAACAGGTGGAGATAAACACCTGTAAGATGTATAAAACCTAATAGAAGAGCAAAAACAAGACCCCACGTGCTACACTCCACCCACACTCTTCTCAGTGCCTAATTAACCTCAAATCACAAGGAAGATGGGTGGGTACATTGTGCAGGTCTTTTATTCTGCTAAACAACTGCCATTGTGGAAGTTTGATCTTCCTCCAGCATTGTGAAAATTCCTTTCCTTAACCTCACATAAAAAATGCCCTAGCATTCCACATGCATATTTCTCAGTTGGTGTAGTTATCCACACAGTTTTGCTCTGGATTTCAAACTGAAAACATTGTTAGAAGCACCATTCTCAAAAGTTTGATACTTTAAATATTCAGCTTCATATTCATAACTGAATTACTGTAAGCTTGGCATCTCTCCTGCAGTACAGTCCCACATACAGCCACATATATTTTAAAACAGAGAAAACCTACATCTTTCTGAATGTCAAAGGAAGTTCAAAGAAAGTTCTGTTTAGCCAAGGGAGAGGGCTGGGTTTTCCCACCCCGAAACACACATAAGGTACCATGAACAGCACCATGAACAGAGCCCATGGAGGAAACCTGGAAACAGGACCCCTTCCACTACTTACTCCTTCAGCCAAACATCTTCTGGAATCAAATGGAGGGCAGCCAGTGATTCTCCTTTCCCAGATGAATTCCCCTCTCTCATTTACTCTGCAGGAGTGACTGTCGCAGCCATCCTGAAGTGATGCATTGGGCTGGAAAGATTTAAGGGCTGTTAGCTTCACACAGGAACAACATGGGACAGGAGGTGTTCAGGATATTCCTTTGCTGATGTTTCAATTAATGCACCATGGTGCTGACATTTATAAAACATAGAAGTCTTTAGTTAACAGCACTGCTTTATCAACAGAGTCATCATCTTCTGTTTAATTCCGTGGCCGTATTAATTACAGCACTGCCCAGACTGCCAAACCCTGACCTTTTTCAGCTCTTAACAGGGAAGAAATTCCCATTAACTTACGAGAAAAACTTCTCCAAGTGAGAAACTTGGGGGTTTGGCCTATGACTTATCTTTTAAAGAGACATATATACAATTATTTACCTTCTGGTTGAGTTGGGAGCTTCTTTGAAAAAACAGATAAAACCACACCCCCACAGACAATCATTTAGGTTGGAATAAACACTTAATAACAAGTGCAGCCATTAACCTCACACTGTCAACCAATTCCACCACTAAACCATGTCCCTAAGAGCCACATCCACACATTTTAAAAATATTTACAGGGCTGGTGACCCAACCACTGCCCTGGGCAGCTTGTGCCAAAGCTGGACAATCCTTCCAGTGAAGAAAAAACTTAACATTCAATCCAAACCTGCCCTGGTGAAACAATTCTTTATGGTGAGGGTGGTGAGGCCCTGGCACAGGTTTCCCAGAGAAATTGTGGCTTCCCCATTCCTGGAAGTGTTTCAAGTTGGATGGGGCTCTGAGCAACCTGGGAGAGTGGAAGGTGTCCCTGCCCATGGCAGGGGGTTGGATCCAGATGATCTTTAAGGTCCCTTGCAACCCAAACCATTTCATGATTCTATGCTGAAGAAGTTTTTCAAAATGCACATTTTCAACTTAAATTATCTATTTCACATTTAAAATGAGGGTTTAAATTTCCTCTAAGTCCTTGTTTGAGCTCGTATTCCAGTTAAATTTCCTTGATAACATCCAAGTTTGCAGGTGCAATGAGAATGTCTCTCTAGAATTTTGCACTGTGGTATGAAGTCTCCTATTTTTTCATTTACAAACAACTTTCTCGATCAGTCATTCTGAGATACAAAAGGAAGTAGTAATAGCATGCTACCTAACTAAAAAGGAGGGAAAAAATGCACTTCTCTTGGGTTCAACAGAACTCTGTGATACATTTACTTAGAAATAAAAGAAAGAGTGCTTAAAACTTACCTGCAGAAGTTGAACCCTTCCATCTCTCAGCCTGACACTACATGAAGTTGGCACACATTTTCCACAGCAAGAACCAGGGATTTCCTGCCTTCTGTAATTCTAGAAGGGAAAAGACATTTTTCTGAGTTTATTTTGTTTTAAGCATGAATCCTACATTTATTTTAAGAAGGTGAGGGGTTTTTTTAAATAAAATTCAGTGGACAAAGTGATAGCCAGCAAAATGCTTTTTAAAACAGTAGGGCTAGACTAGCTTAATCTAATTAGTTGCATACTTTTATTTTTTTTAATGGCTGGCATTAATCCTTGTACCGATTTATTATACAATAGGGAGGAAAGTTTATTTCCAAATGCAAAGCCCCCTGTGTCCACTAAATTTGAAGTTCTCTGACTTTAACAGTTGCAAGTCCAAGATCACTGAGGGACAAATGGCAAAAGTAGAGGGTAAGAAATTTATTAAAATGCTTTGAGTGACACCTAGGTTGCATTTGTGGCGTGCAGGAGCTTCTCAGTAAAGCCAACGAATTCTACGCAGTGCAATGTGGAAAAATAGTTGGAAGTGCTTACACTGGGGAGAAAAGGGCAAGATAACCAGCAAGAAGTGGGCAGGGAAAGGGGAGAACAAGGCTAAAATGGAAAATTTGGAGTATGGAAAGCAAAAGCAAGTGGCCTGATGAAACAAGACAGTAAAAAGAGCATCAGAGAAGGTATGATATAATAACTGGGAAAAGGAGAAAAACAAAGGAAAGAGGAATAATGGAGCCCCACAAACAGTACTGGAGGAAAAAGCAATGGCAGGAAAAACAGCATGGGAGAATGAGCAGCACTAGGTGGAGAGGAAGAAAGGTATAGAATGGATAATGGAAAGGAAAAAAGAAAACAACAAACCAAACAGAAAGGAACTGAGCTAACACATGAAGTGTCCCACAGTAATGTCTCCAGCTGCTCCAGATAACCAACAGCTGCTTATGATGAGCTGAACACTTTTAAGAAAACAAACACTTTCTGGTTGAGTGAAGGCATGCATGTTATCCATATGTTTTTTATAGAAAGAAAATTTGGGGAGGGTGGGGTGGTTACTATTAAATCATTGGGAGAAAACATAGTTCATTGTTATTTAGGTGAACTTGCCCTACTAGCAAAAACACAAGCACCTAAAGCAGGTCGTAAAATGGCAAAACAAATTACCCTCATGAGCAGAATATGCTGCAGTTGGCTGCACTTCAACTACCAGTGCTTTTACTTTCACAACTTCAGCACTCAGGAGAAAGCAGGTGCTCCTGAGAGAATATGTACTCTTAACCCATGATTTTATCCATTCTCAAGGAATTGCTTTTACTCTGGGTATGAAGGCTGACCATGAAGTCAAAGACTTTGTGGCAGGAAAGATCCCCAGATGGTATAGGAATCCCACTGGCCTTAGGGGGATGAAGACCTTCTGTATTTTAATTTTTTTTCCCCCCTCTCAAGCTCCACAAATTCATTACAAAGGCTAGAAAGGGATATATATATATACACAAAGACCTGCAACCTCCCTTGGGTAGCTGCACATCTCCCAAACACAAAGTTCACAGTCCCTAATAGGCCCAACTGGAAATGGCCCTTCTTTCAGGGTTTTTTGTTTAGTCTGTACTTTTGGGTCAGGTGGGGAAAAGGAACCATTTGAGAATTGTGTGGGTGGTGAAAGAAGCAGGAGAGGAATGTTTTCCCCCCCCCTTTTTTTTTTTAATTGATTCTTCTACCTTTAATTTCTACAGCTGGCTTCTTGCAACTGAGCAGCAGGAATGGATGTTTGTGTATCTTTTGTGGGAACATAGACTAGATTGAATTTGTGGCCAGAAACGCGTGTGCATATCTATCTGTTTGGGTGTTCTCATGGATCTGCCAGGTTATATTCCATGGAAGTGAGAAAGATGCTCAGCACTGAGTTTGGCCATTTGTTTTCCCTTCAGAAGCCTGTGTCTATAATCACATCTTACAGGAGGGGTGGTATTAAGGTCCAGAACCATAACGTATTCCAGGTGGTCCTGTTTGTCACAGGCTACATCCACATCAGTAAATTAAAGAGGTCAAGGCCAGTTTGTTGGCCCAGCAGAGAAGTAGAACACATATGAATATCTGAGCTGCATTCTCCACACAAAACTGGCTGGCCTGGGGTTTTCCTAACCACTGACCTGTCCCTGGACATCATTTGGAAGTCACAGCATCATTTTTCAGGCCAGCTAGGACACTGCTGACAACTCCTCAAGAAAAAGGATTGTAAGAAATAATTTGAGCCTGAAGTCTTGCTCTATTTTGTTTATTGGTGGAGACTATTCTCTGCAGAAACAACATTTCCAGTCTTTTCTAGTTCTACTTAGGGATGGAAAATTGGACTCATCCAAAACTCTGCCTCTCTCTTTTACACGAACCCTATAAATGCATGCCTCTCCTGAAGATCAGCCAGGAATCCCATATGATCATGTTAGAGATGTGGAATTTGGGTGCCACGGCCACCACTTGCACAGGCCCTGGGTTTAATTGGGCTGATTGGGCTCCATCCATCATCCAGGGAAAGGCAGAAGAGGAAGAGGCATTTAAGTCTTTTTCTGTGAAACTTAGCTGCTGGTCTGTGCTCTTTGGACATCGGGAGATTAAACCAGCCTCTGCAACTTGCTCGAGTCTCCTTCTACCTGAGGTGTTGGTGCTAAGAGAGAAAATACACAACTGAGCAGAGCTAGTCAGGCACTCCTGTCACACTGTTGGTCAGTGGAGTAAAAATGGGAGCTATATCCCTCTGGCTTTTCCAGCCAAAGCCATTATTTGCAGGTGATGACAAAGCAGCAGCAAAGATTTCAAAAAAGACCAGTGGAAGTGATGGGGACAATCCCCTCAAATCACTGAAGGCATGGGCTGGGAACCAAACAAATGCTACTGAGCCCAGCTTTTAGACAATTTGGAATAGTCATAGGAAAGCCCTGAAGCACGGAGATCTGGCTGAGCTGCCAGTCCCTGCAGGGACGCATAACGCTGTAGGAAGGGGGACACAGCAGTCCCTGTTGCAAATGATTTGCCAAACCTTACATTGCCCTTAGGGTAAGTAATCTAAAATAAACAACAAAATGTGACTGTGGATCTGAGTACCACGTAAAGTTATCTTTGCTATGCTGTCAGTTAAGATCAGATTTGGTACATATCATCCAACTCATGGGAAGAACACCCAGCCAAGACGTCTCAGAAAATCCTGAAGAAAGGCCAAAGGTCCCAGAGTTGTACCAAACACAAACTGGTGTGTACGATGAGGAACTCGACTCTCATCACACACATTCCCAACCAGAATCCCCAGACCCCTCTCTCTTACCACTGGACATGGCTGACAGTTCAGTTTGGTACACCTCAGGGTGTATTTCCAAGGTGTTGACTGGAAGCAGTCACACGTCGTGCACTGATCCACCATCAGGCGCCTCCCGGGCTGAAACATCAGAAGCAGTCAGGCAGTCAGTGACCATCCCTCCAGCAAAACTCAAATAAACAAATTCTTTCAGGCTAAATCTCTTTCATTAAATCTTGCTCTGTAATTCTCTGCTAGAGAAATGAGAAATCAATGCTCCCAGTTTCCAGAGATCCACATTTTTTGCATCTGTAATTCCAGAACAAGCAGCATGGCACAAGGCTATTTTTCAAGAAAGCTCTTTAAAACTCCATAATCTGAGAAATGGCGTTTCTTACTTTATTGCGTACAAATCTAGCAAGTAAGAAGGGGATCCTTGAAAGTCATGAGGAACATTTTCTTTCATCCTGACTATGTCGTTTCCAGCAGTTCATTTTTTGAGTGTAATGAATTGGTTTGCCAATAAATTTTTATTCTAGAGCCTTCACAACCCACAGATTATGGGCAGAAATTGCTTGTTATTGCTCTTGTAATAATACTGCTCGGAATCTTTAAAGGCCTAAAAGCTTAAAATTGAGAAAGAACAATTTAAAACCAAAAGAGAAACAGAATTACTGATTGAAGAACTCTACTAGTCCATACTTTTAAGCAAATCAGTGACTAAGCACAAAATTCCCTGAGCTCTCCCCCAAAACCTTTACTGGATCCCATCACCTTTTCAAAGCAAGCAAAAATGACATTTAAAGTGGAGAGCAAAAATGCCAAACCACTAAATGGGAAACAAAAGGATGTGGAGTCAGTAATTGGACACCCTGCTCTGAAAGGAATTCTGGATACAAAGTCTTCCTCCCAAGCGCAAGAGCCCTTCACTTCAATTCCAAAATAACAAACCACAAAAGTTAAAGGGACAAAGTGGGAGGAACCTATTCAAGATTTACACAAGGCTTCTAAATGCTAATAAATAAGTTAAACAGACACTTAATTTTGCTAGATTATGAAAGGTTTGAGTTGTGCTTCAAATATCAATGGAATGCCATTGTCGATTTCATTTGGAACAGGAATTCCCCATGCTACAGACTATCATATCCTCAGATTCGCTTTTTTAATTATTAAATGCTAGTAAACACTCATGGGACAAATGGAGGGAAAAAAAGAAGCTGACCACAGTAATAGTGTAAAAGTAATGCATTTATGGGTATTTCAGAGCCAATATTCTGAAGGACAAATGTTCTGATCACAGAATTTTAACTCCATTCTTATTCTGTGCCCCAAGACAACAGAGGTCCTCAGGCCTCTGTAACCAGCAACAATAATGAGTCTTTCCTGAGGCCCAGAAAAAAGATCCTCCACATATAATGCGATGAAAGAGGAAATACCAAAGGGGTGATCCCTGTCTTTTAAAGGCTCTGCCTGAGACCTCAACATGGGACTCTTCAGCTTTCCAGGTTTAAGGATTTGTAGTGAACATCATTAACCCGAAGGGTTAAAAAACCTTAACGGATGCAGGCACAGCATTTTGCTGTGGCAGAGGGATGGTGTGCTGGTTTTGCCTGGGATAGAGTTAATTTTCTTCCCAGTGGCTGGAATGGGACTATGCTTTGGATTTGTGCTGAACACAGGGGTGATAATATAGGATGTTTCTGTTATTGCTGAACAGGGATTGCATAGAGCCAAGGCCTTTTCTCCTTTTCCTGCTGCCATGTTGGCAAGGCGGCTGGAGGTGCACAGGAGGTTGGGAGGAGACCAGGACAGGTGACCCAAACTGACCAAAGGGATATTCTGGACCACATGGCATCATATTCAGAATACAAAGTGGGGGAAAGAAGGAGGAAGGGGGGTGTTTGGAGCGATGGAGATGGTTTTCCCAAGGCACCATCCCGCTCTCCTGGGGACAGCTGAACACCTGCCCACCCATGGCAAGCAGTGAATTAATTCCTTGTTTTTCTTTCTTTTGCTTGCATGGCTTTTGCTGTCACTATTAAACTGTCTTTATCTTAACCCAGGAGTTTTCTAACTTTTACTTTTCCCATTCTCTCCCCGATCCCACCTGTGGGCTGCTGGCTGGGTTAAACCACAACAGATGGATAGCAAATATCCTATGAAACTCCAGATTTCTTGTTTAAGCGCAACCTTAGGAAGCAGTCACACACCAGAGTGAAGGTTCTAGTACAGACCACATGGTTTATCAAAAAACGCCTCAGGAGCTCTAAGCTTTAACATCGTAACAAAGGGGTCTACAAAGCCACAACTGATATAACTGATATCCTCATGGACTGTTCTAATAGCTCTTAAATTCCAATTAAATAGAAAACAGATAAAGTTGAATTCATACCAAAATCACTGTTACAGGCAGGAACATAGGCATGTTCAAACAGAACCAGAGACATGTTCAAACAAAATCCTCACACACAATGCTTTGAACTGTTGGGGGAAGGTCTTGTCTTGATCCAAAATTTTTGCAGCACAACAGAACTGAATGAAAAAATGGACTGATACCATTTTTTTCCCTTTATATAATACACCTATCACGTGTTTTCTTGGCTAGCCTGGAATGAAATATCAGTATCTGCTAACTCAATGCAACTAAAACAGCCTGCAAAAAGCCCAAATCTGCTGAGATCACCTTCAAAAATGCCACTGAGTAAAAGCCTGGGAAAACAGAGGAGTGATGCAGATAATGCTTTTGGTAAATACAGCCACCTGCTTGGAAGTTTGCAGTGAAAGTTCACAGCATTGTTAAGAACAGCAGAGTGGATGCAATACACCAAATTACTGGAATATAATATTGGTAACCAGATACAAGACAAAAATGTAGAGGGATTAAGGACACAGTCAGTTACCAGAAATGCAGTAAAAGACTCAAAACTTGGAACTATTCAGTGAATGAGTTAATGCAGCAGTTTTCCCTTGACATAAAATGAAACTTGAAGCCTATTCTTACAGGACCCAAAACAAAAGGTTTGAAATCCAGGAAGTATAAACTTCTGTGGACATCACATCTTCCTTCCTGACCAGGACTCTGGAACCAGTCATGGAAGCAGAGAATAGTACAAGACAAAGCTGTAGAGAAGCCAGGTGCTCAAAATCTTTCAGACATACACCTACTTAACTTATAGTTAGTCATTAAATGAAGCTACTTTAAGAAATTTTGGGATTTTTTTTTCAGTATTGCAGAAGCTGCAACAATTTATTTTGAAATTTTCAAAACGCAACCACTTCTCATTTTGCCTTCAACATGACATTTTGTTTCAAAATTTGCTTATGTTTCATTTTAAAGTATTTTTAAATATTTTAGAACACTTGAAGAGAGAAAAAAAGACTACTTGACTGATCAGGTGAAGCTTCTGTTGGAGGAGAAAAAAATTAGTTGGTCATGAAAGAACAGCACACACTTCAGTTTGCAACACAGAATATATATATATATAAAATCCTATATAACAGAAGGAAGCGGGAGCTGCTAATTACTGGCCTGCTTAACATTCCCTACAAATATTGTCTTTATAGGATGCCACAATTAGTTTTGACAACATACTAAAGAGAAAACAAGTAGAGGGATCAAAGAGAAAGCAGGTTATTTCCGATTTTATCACTTTTAAACCAGTGTTCTGACAAGAAAGCCAGAGTTATTCCTTGGATTTAATTCTACAGAGAAGTAATCCCTACACAGAATGATGGATGCTTGATGACATGGCTTTAGCTCTAACAAACTGATACACTTATGCCTCTGGACTATGAAAAAAAAATCCAAACTAAAAGAAATAGATAGAGAAATATTCGCTCTGCCATACCACTAAAATAGAAAGAGATTTGAGTAAACTTACCTTTAAATAAAAGAAAAAGGAAGACGCACAGTGACAAAGCAGGAATACATAGGTTAAAAGTCAGGTTAAATGACTAAAGAGAACCTGTTTCCCTGGGGGATGATGAGAATATTTAGAGCTCTTTGACACCAGAGGTGCTGCCAGAATATGGATTTAGGGAAACAATGGACAATTGACAGAGCTCTCCAAAGATAAATTCGGCATAAATGAGATCAGATGCTTAACTTGCATCATTCCCACTGTCATGGGCTGGGTTGAACATGTCTTAATCTATCCATTAAATACGCAGTTGAGAAAAAATTTCCTCACAGGGCATATCAGCAGGGATCTTGAAAGGGAAAAGAGGTCAAACAGGGAGGAAGCTCAGCTTTCCTGTTCCTGCTAATAGCCAAGGAGGGATACCTCTCCTTCCACACAGGTGGAGCAAGTCCCCATCCTTGTTTTAATCTGACTGATCCTCCAAGCAGAATACGGGAAGTTTTTGCTTCCCCAAAGTGGGCAGGGATCACTTGTGAGAT
Source organism: Atrichornis clamosus (assembly GCA_013400975.1). Taxonomy (NCBI): domain Eukaryota; kingdom Metazoa; phylum Chordata; class Aves; order Passeriformes; family Menuridae; genus Atrichornis; species Atrichornis clamosus. Next base: position 208,560 of record WBMZ01009132.1, on the reverse strand, counting down.
TAACTCTCACAGAGAGCTTCCTGTGTGTTTGGTAGTCTGCAAACCATTACAAAATGCAGATTACCACAATTTCTAAGCACTTTGCTCAAGCATCTTTTCAAGAAAAGGAAACACTGCTGTCCACATTTTGCGGAAAAACTGATTGTTATATAGGAAGTCCATGGCAGGGTCAGGAGCTGGACATACACATGCTGAGCCCCTGGCACTGCTTTGATTACAAGGTGTCATTTGCAGAGATTCTGGCTGGAAAAAAAAAAAAGCTGCCCTGTATTCTGTGCATGTGCTTTCTGACAAGTGTGTGTCCTTCAAAAAAAACCTCATTCATATATCTAAACCTCTTACCATCACAGCAAGGAAAAGGAATTTGTGTCTTACCCCAATAACAGTGCCGTTCAAAAGACAACCATTCAGGGGTACTGCAAAAGAACAAAATATTCCATTCAGCATTACCACTGCAATGAGAGTTCCAAGATTTAATCCATCACAGGTACGCTTTTTTAACTTGCTACAGTTCCAACTTGAAGAAATTTATATCCCATTTCACTGTAGAGAGGCACAACTGAGCCCCCTTACATTATCCCTTGAAAAGCAGCAATTTGTCAGAGTTATACTTAACTCCACATAAAAATATGGCTGAGCTCTTTTTTAACAAGTACATGGCACAATATAAACTTTCCCCTCCAGTTCAAGCCTCACACTCTCAGAAGATGAACTCAGGTTTTCTGCAACCTAGAAAGCAGATATCCTTCTCCTCCTCCCACTGCTACCTCCTCACCTTGTGGTTGCACACATACTTTTTCAACTAAACATCACTGTGCGTCTTCCGAGACTGAGGCCAAAGAGCCAAATCTTTTGATTTGGACTTTTGAGCCAAGTCTATGCTAGGAATCATAGAATCATAGGCTTGGGTTGGAAGGGACCTTAAAGATCATCCAGTTCCAACCTCCTGCCATGGGCAGGGACACCTTCCAGACCAGGATTCATTCTCGAGTGATTCCGTTTGTCATACCCAAAACCTTACCACATCTGCAGGAAGGGCAGCAGTCTATGACTTGGTCACAGCGTAGCTCAGTTCCCTCTGGACACTCAGGCACATCCATTTGAGTGCAAGAAACATTCTTCTGCTGCACAAAAACCTCATTGTTCACCTGGACACACTCATTGACAATGCAGCGGTTGGAGAGGGATCGCCACTCTGTGCCAACCTGATGGGAAATGGGAAGAGGATTAAGCACAGGCAGCAGTCTTTGTGCCACTGCATAGAGGGAAGACCACCCCAGCCAGCACGCTGGCTTGCCAAAAGCACATTTACTGCGTCAGGAACAGCGTCATTCAACAGTTCTCCACAAATCCTTACCATGACTGTTTATAGAACAGCCTGCGTTCGGAGAGAACAAGAATTGCAGGAAAGGAAGGTGGAAAATAAAGAGACAGGTCAAATAATATGTGAAGAAGGAAAAAAGCACTCTTAACTGGAATTAAGTCTCCATTTGTTCCCTGGTGACTGACAGCATTGCGCTGTAGCTGAGCAGACCCTCCTGCTCTGGAAACTGCTGCAAATGAGCTCAGCTAAGCCCAAAGGAGGCTTTGGCAAGAGGCTCTAGACCTGAAACACTTGCAAATTAAGAGACCAGACCCTGTTGACAGTTCTCTTATTGTAATCACCCACAGGTCAGACAAAGTGGGAACTTTAAGTGCTATTTCTGGGAAGAGACATCACCACAGGCCAGAAAGAAGGTGCTGCCCCGGTTCAGTGCTGGCACCAGCTGGTCACTGCTCTGCAGCTTTAGTCCTTCACTGTGGCCATTCTGAACACACTTCAGGAACAGCCAAAGTGAAAATCAGGTCCTCACCTGCAGTAATTCAACCATCTTTACTCAGAAAGTTAGGACACACCTTTTCTAATATGTTAAATATTTACTGCTTCACTAATGATGGAAGAGTTCAAGAGGACATGGCAAGGAAAAGAGACTGCAGTGTATAACTATTACTCCACTAGGACAAAAGAAATCAGAGAGGCATTAAAATAGACCTTCTGAGGGCTTGTTTGATGAAGCAGAGAAGAATATTGGTCCACAATAACAAATGTCCTTGTTAAAAATCAGGAAAAATACAAGTTGTAAAATGATACATTAACATGGGGTTTTTGTAAGACAGCAGCAGGTTGTTTTTGTGAAAGAAGCAATTGAAAAGTTAATACTAAATATATGAATGTGAGATGTAGATAAAGACACAGGCATGTTATAAAGAATGACACTTCAAAAAAGAAGGTGGAGGGAAGGTCTATTATTTTAAATATATTAATTTACTGTTCTTGCCTATGTTGAATCCAAAGCTCTACATAGGATTAAGCAACTTAATGCTACAGGATCTGGGAGAAGCTTGCCAAGGGTGGTTGGGTTAGAGACAAAAACAAACAGAATAGCCTGAAGGAATTAAAATTGTAGGAAAGAAACAAATATCCAAGAAGCTTTCCAGAGTGGTCGAGTATCTATGGTGCACTTTAAAAGACTGTTACATGCACTCACTTCACTGTGGGTCTTTGAATCCTAAGGAAAGAGGCACAATTCCAAAAATAAACTTATTTTGAGCAGAAAACAAGCTGGCCTGGACCACTGTGGTCTGCTCTAACATGAAACAATCACAGAATCACAGAATGGGCTGGGTTGGAAGGGATGCTAAAGATCATCTCGTCCCAGCCCCCTGCCATGGGCAGGGACACCTTCCACCAGACCAGGGTGCTCAGAGCCCCATCCAGCCTGGCCTTGGACACTGCCAGGGATGGGGCAGCCACAACTTTGGCAACTGGAGAATAATCAGTATTTCCTTCTTGATATTTCAGTGTGTACCAAATATGACATCCTATTTGAATAGGGCCGTGAAAACCAAGCAACCAACTACCCCATCTGCCTGCTGGCTGCAGAGCAATACAAATTAATTGGCATCATTTAAACAAGTAGCTGACAGCCAGGAAGGCATTCTGTCCAATTAACAATTCTTTGGAGCTACCATGCCTGAAATTAGTAATTTTACACAAAATATCTGGCTCAGAAAAGGGTGGGGAGGATTTACTTGTCAGAATCAACAGGGGAGGTCACGTGCCACCCACAAATTGTTTCTCAGCGCTGCTTGAAGTGTAAAAGAAATAGCTGGCATCTTCTTCACCTCCTTCCGTGGAACACAAAATAATTCCAGGGTGCTTTTGCTAGGAGGGGAAGTGTCCATCCCAGTGGGACCTCACCTCGTGCAAAGGAGGATCTTCATCACCCCGAGCCCAAAACTGCTGCTCCTCACAGGCAATTTTCTGGCACTTCCCACAGCACTCCCCTTCTGGGACAATATACTTGTAGCCCTGTAGGAGAAAAGAAAAGGACCGACTGATCCAGGAACAGCAGACAAACGAGAACATCCATCCCAGCGTTTCCTTTCAGGATCAATGCTTAATGTTAGCGACATTTTACAGAAAGGGGAGTTTGGAAAACAGGACTGCAAGGCCACAGGTTGCTGTTACAAAACAAGTGGTGCACCCAGCTCAGCATCCTGTTAAACAGTGTCTGTCAGAAAAGATGAATTAAATTCCGCACAACATGAGAAGGAAAAATTCTTCTCATATTAGTTCCTGCTTAATATATATTTTGAAGACACATTTACTTCAGCTAGTGGACTAACTCTAGGTCAAGTTATTTAACCAGTGAACTTAGTGTGGAATGGACCACTAGGAGTGTAAAAAATGTTGATGGTGCCTAACATGGGGGAAAAAAAGTCAAACTCTGAAATAACCAGAAATATTTTCCTTTTTCTAGGATCTGCTCAAACATGTAATAGCACAAAGGTGTACCACAAGACAGAAAAGAACAAGACAAACAGGCAGAAAAGGAAAGAGAAGAGGTAAAAAAATTGCTTTCAGAGGATGCTGTGCTTTTTCTACAGCATAAAGCACTAGCTGTTTCCAAATGTTAATTTATTCTGTGTGAATTTTGTACACTAGCAAATTGTGATGAGCAAGTCTTTCCAAAAATACAGCCCCACAGAGCAGAGCAAAAGAAAAAACAAGTCCACTTCTCAGGTTGTCAGAACTGCCCTGCAATTTGGTACATTTTGAGAGAAAACTATAATGTGAATACATATCCACTTTAAACAGACCCACTACATTAAATTACCTCTATATTTACATATAAGACATATATAATTGAGAATTTTTTTAATTAAAAAACCCCCAATTTTTAAAAAAACATATAATAGTATTTTGCAAAGGAAAATTAAAGGTAAAAATTGTTCTAGTGGCATCTTGGAGGTTAATCAGCACTCACAACTGCTCTTCCTACTCCTGAGAATTCAAGGGTAGGATTCAGTTTGAGCACACTCAGACATCTGACTGCCCTGTGTTTAAGCAGAGGGGAGAGGGAGGTTGGTCACACATATAGTCCAGCAATCCATTTTGAGTGATCATTTCATCTTTTCATAGAATTATTTGAGTTAAAAAAAAAAAAAAACTTTTAAGATCATCAAGTTGAATCATTAACCCAGCACTGCCAAGTCCAACACAATGTAAGTCAACAGTTTAACTGCACAAGGCATTTGAAAAATATTCTACAAATTAAGATAACATAAAATGAAACTACTGTGCAACACACCAGAGATGATGTATTTTAGCAAAGTCTAACAATTATGGAAAATGGCATAAACTGCATGAAAATTGAACAGGAGGCCCTCTGATATTAAAAAAAAAAAATTTATAAATCCAGCAAAATAGGTCAACAAAAAAAAAGGAAACCACAAAAAAACCCACCACCACCGAATCAACAGGAATCCCAATTCTCACTTTTAATACATATTCATCTCCTGAAGCAAGTAGCTACATACTGAAACATTGGAATATCTAAGTACAGGAAAGCAAAGAGCTTTAATCTAATTAGAAATAATATATTCTACATGTAATAGCTAGGCAGTCTCCACGGGGCGAAACACAACTCTTCTTTCAATACAGAGTTGAAGGAAAGATGTTCTGTCATGGATAATATCGTTCATGTGAAAAATGCCAATAAAAATAAGCAGAATTTTATTTTGGTCAACTCCTTCAAATTGAATTACTGAGGGATTTCCAACTGCTCCTTCCCTTCATGAACTGTCCTTGATTTGCACATTAACAAACCTCGATAATCACTGGACTTTAATTTGGAGTAAATTTTGTATAATGTCAAAATGTGACACCAGAGTTTGACCCATCTCTGTGAGAAGAGTTGTGCTGTTACATTACTTTTATCTGTTAAATACATGTTTGAAGTATCTGAAGTGTCTGGTGCAACTTTTGGTGTGGCAAACCCAGAGAAGTAAAAATCCACGAGCTGTTTGTGTTAGATGATTTATTTACGAAGAATATATGCTACCAGGAATATTCCTGAGCTGGCCGATCCCTGAACACAGACCTCAGGTACTGTGCTGTTGGAGGTTAATGTTAGACTGAACTAGGCAGGGCAAGCAGTCCCTCTCTCTTCACTATCTTTCATTTTCTAGTATATAGAAAAGCCAGTGTTGGCCATGGTATGTTCAAGGAAGCCACTTATAACCAATATCCTGCTTTTTCTTCATGTTTCTTGCTTTTTCCCTTTTCTGGACTGAACCTACTGCTGTATTCCTCTCTGTATTCTTCTTCCAAACCAAAATAAAAAACAAAACAAAAAAAAACCCACAAAGTTCAAACTTCAAACAGATTTAAACACAGGCCATGTGCACTCCCTCTTTCATTCTAGTGCTCCTCAGGACACGTCTTTTCCCGGGTGCTAAGACTTTGGCCAGACAAAGCAGGAAAGAACAGAGATTATTCCTCAACACAGTGTTTAGCATATTGAGATGACAATTCCTAGAGAGTGTTGGGAGGAACCAAAGACAATGAAAATGGAACGGTAAAGTGAGAAAAACCCAGTGGGATGGATAAAAATCAACTTGAAATGCTGAAAGTAAAATCTTCAGCAGCGATGAATCAGCACAATTCCAGAGACTTCCCTGGAGCTGCACTCATTTACCCCAGGTGAGGACTTAATTCTCTGTTTGCAAGTCTCTAAAACATTAGGGTATCATTTCCCAATTCCCATAGTAAAATGTGCTTTAAAATGCAAGCAGGATGTTTGAAATTAGCTCCCAACAAAGACTTTCACAGTTTTTAAATGAGATTCTGCACATCTAACAGTCAAACAACAGTCTTCTTTTAACATTAGTCCTTAATTTACACTATTAAGACATTTACTACCATGCTTTATTTTACATGCTACTTCAAAGAGGAATATCTGTTTAAAATACTGGAGTTTAAAGTCTTAACTTTTTTAGTCAGCATATATTACAACCACCATTCACTAAGATGTTGCATGTAGGGTGCAAATGTTCTTTATTTTCAGCTAATTAATCAAGAGGCTTGAAAATACAACCTAATTAATTTACAAACACCTAGCCAAATGGTTGTTTTAAACACTTATCCCAGAAAATTATGCTTCATTCTTCTCATAATCATCTAATACTTTAAATCATCCAATACTTTAACACCACACTTTTATACCTCAGTACAATAAACATAGACAGAAATTAAGCAAAGCCAGCTCTCCATTCACATCAGAACACTCGTGATTTTCAGGTGTTTTGAAAGCTGCTATCCAGTTTATCACCCTCTGATGGGATGCAGTCTGATGTATTCCCAGAGAAACAATTCCACCACCCCTCCTCGGGGCACGTGCAATTCCTGCAGCGATTATCCGCTTGTTTTCTCAGGAGTTTGTAAAGATCAAAGAGGGCAGAGAGGCAGCCTCAGACACATAATGAAGGAGCTAATACATGTTAAGGAGTTTTGGGGGGTTTTTTTCCTCTACTTGTGCAGCTAGATTAAAAAAACACCAAGATGTTTTCACACAAGTCAGATGACACAGTCAAAAACGATACTGCACAATTTTAACACCTGGCAGTGAAATAATAACTGATATGTGTATCCATTGAATCAGGAATAAGCAAAGGAAAAAAAAACCTCTCAGAAGTCCAGGGAGTCCAACTGCTACAGTTTTGTTTGTACAACTTTGATAACCATTAAAGGAGCAGAAGAAATTACAAGCTCCCAAAAAGAACTGGCTTCATTTCCACCAAGTATTTTTATTTGTTTTTAAACAGGTCTTTTTGATGCTGCAATGTCAAGGAACTGTAGCTCTGCATTAATTATATTTTATTGGAATAACAAATTATTGATAAATTATGGCTGTGAGCTGAAACACACTAATCTGAATACTTTAGATTTAATATTTCATAATAATTGCCATACTAGAGACACCAAGTCTCTTCTACAAATGGAAACTGAAGGCACTTTCTTGCAACAGCTGAAAACTCCCACATCTACCTTCATGTTTTTCACTGCATTTGGCACGCTCAGATTTTTCTCACCAAACTCTGCACTTGCTTTTTGGTTTTTTTCTAATGGATTGGGGGTTTTCTGCTGGTCCTAGAGAATGGTGCAGTGTTTAAGACACAGCAGAAGAAAATACTATTCGAAAGAAGATCGTATTTTGTTCACAGCTTCTCAAGAGCACAGACATATATATATATATACCCCGTCCAGACTTGTTCTGATACAGCGGTTAGAAGTTAAGTGATATTGAAATAAAGCAGCATTAAAGCATTTAAAATTCCTTGAAAACCAAGGCACAGCTAGCTCATAGAGTTCAGAAAGGAGAATTGCTTTCCAGATATTGATTTACTTAACTGGAAATCTCATAATCAATGCACAATTAACTGTTTTAAAATACGTTTTTGTGTAAACTTAAAAGAGAATTTAAAACAAGTCAGACAATTCAGGGTTTCTACCACAACATGAGGTGTTGCACTGCATGCTCTGTGCCCAAGGTTAATCTTTGACTCCCAGACATTATTAATGATGCTACAATGCACATTTGGAAATGCTGCTTGGTCAACAGCTTGAATATGTGGGAGGCTAATGCAATATAAAGCCTAATAAAAAAACCTCAGAGATTTGAATAGCATTAATTATGTCATCTTTGCTTCTGCACTAGGGAAAAAAAATAGCTTCTTCTGGGTTTCATGGTTGAGGGAAGAACAAACTCAGGGGGAAAACCCCAGGTCAAAAAGAGCCCTACAGAGAATATTCCAAACCCCAGACAGCCACATCTGTTTGCTCCACAAGGACTCTGCACAAGCTACTGGACTTGCAGATTGTGAGCATGAGACCACGGACTACAGAGGAACTGCTTCAAGTCATACAATCACAGAACATCCTGATCCGGAAGGGACCCACAAAGGTCATTCAGTCCAACTCCTGGCCCTGCTCAGGACTTCCCAACAATCCCACCCTGTGCCTGAGAGCGTTGTCCAAAGGCTCCTTGAGCTCTGGCAGCCTTGGAGCTGTGACCATTCCCTGGGGGGCCTGTCCAGTGCCCAACCCCCTATGGAGGAACAATCTTTTCCTGATATCTGACTTAAGTCACATTCCTCTACCAACATTTTGTACTAATTATCTGTCTATTCCTGCTTGACCAGTTACATCAACATAACAAAGAGGCTCAGACTTCCTTTGCAGGCTTCCAAAAGCAAACCACAGGGTTTTACAGAGTGTAGCAGATGTCTCAGCATAATAAAGGTCACAGCATGTGGTGTTATTACTATTACTGCTACAATGGTCAGAGCTGAGCAACAGACAGATCTGAAATGGGAACTTCAGAAAGTGAACTTGAGCTAGAACAGACATTGGCAATTGAACTTCAGACATCATGAACACTTAATGCTTGAGTGGTGTAAATGACAGACACTTCAGGATGCAGTTTCTTTTATCAAAATGTAAAATTAACTTGTTGCTGATTTTCTTGGCAGCAGGATGTGATCCTAAAACAATAACCCTGAAATAAAGTCAATAATGTTCAGGCCCTCTTAGACCCTGTTCCCAAGATAATCCGTTGCTACAACATTTATTTTCCTATTTTTCTCTGGTTTCTCTCTAAACAAGCAGGTTTAAAAGCGATCATTTCAGGTTCCCCTCAGGGCTCTGCTGGTTATTGCCCTGGTGTAAACATTACTCACCCGAGGGCAGAAGGTGTCACACTCCTTGTCACGACACTCCATCATCTGCAGTCCTGTGACATCATCCCTCACACTGGTGCAAGAGCATTCCCTGCATCCATCTTCCCAGGTGGTCCCAACGGGGTAGACTATGTTGTTGTGCACACACACCTATTAAATGCAACAATTAATACATAAAAGAGCACACTGCTGCTGTCAGGGAACGCTGCAGGCTCATAAAGGCTGCATTTTAAGGTGTGAAACCAACCATAAGTTCTATGGGATATTTTGAATCCCTCAGAAATGCTACAGGTCTTAAAACTGTGGCCATTCTGTTGAGGAAAGGAAAAATCAGCGCAACCAGAGCTACTGTTTTATGAAGAATAAACTGGAGAAGTTTATCTGCAGTTGGTGGAATTGCCCAGGGTCCGACTCAGTTTCTCTGCAAGTGCAATGTGACACAATATTTAGAGATAGTAAACTGTGAGTCCTGCAGAAGGAGCCTTGCATTCAAAGCTTCTTCCAGCTAAGCCACATGATCTGAAGAGATTCTTCTTGGAGCTAAAAGCTTTCACCCTCTTGTATCCTTAGGCCATAACAGCCACCCCAACAGCAGAGCCATCTCTTATATTGAATTTTCTATTACTAAATTTTACAGCATGGTATTAAAGAGAGAACATAATTTGTTTTTATAGATATACCAAGTAAGTCCCAGAGACATAAAATGAATTATGCAAGGTCATGAACTACTTAGAACTGGACAATAACGGGGAGATCTCCTGAGCTGCAAGACAATGTAACCGTATGCTAATTTTTAATGAAAAGGTTACATTGCCCTGCAACCTCTCCTCTAAGCAATCTTACCTTAAAGGTTAACATAATATAACAATTTAATAAAAGGTTTGGCAAAATAAGAAAACTATACCCAAATGAAGCTTTAACAGAGTCAGGTATTAATTTGGCAAAAAAAGTGGCAATACAATTCTTATAAGATACAACAGCATCTCAGGCAGGGACAAAGAAAATCAATGAGCACAAGGAGTTTAGGTCTCAGGTATACCAAATATGTCAATAAATTTAGTATGGAATTGAAAGAATATATAGTAACTGTAGTGTTCCTAAAGCACGTACCTCTGTTATCTGAAAACAAATTAAAGATCACCTCTGAAATTCCTGACGTTCGAGTGACTTTTAAGTTTCAAATTTCTTTTGTTTATATTATCTCAAAGCCACCAAAAATGGATTGGTTATGTCAGAATAAATTACTGTAATAAAAGAAGTAACAGCATGAAGTAATAGTGTGTTTCTTTCATCCACATGTAAATTTAAAATGCCCTGGCATCATTTTCCAGCAGTCTCATTAGGGGGTTATTCATATCCAGCTGGCTGCCTGCTTACTCTGGTGCTGCCATTCCATGTGGAAAAGCCACTCTCATCCGCGGAAATGACATTTCACTTCCCTTACCCGGTCTGGAATGCAGGTGGTAGACACACAGCCACAGTCATTGGTGAGAGACTGGGACAGATATCCCAGAGGGCAGCTCACTGTGGAGTTCCTGCAGCTGCAGGTGCACTCATACTGGTCACAGCACTCGGTCCTGATAACAGTCAGCGTCCGATGTGACGGGCACGAGGGTCTGGAAATAGAGCTGCACATTTCCCTGTTGCAGGCTGGCAGGAAAAGATGGGTACCACGTCAAGCTCATGGATTTTCAGAGTGAAGGGGACAGTTCTCTGGCAGCAAGGCACTAATCGCTACCTCAAACTGTTATAAATCTACTCAAAGGCTGAGGAGTAATGCAGATATAAAAGACTCAGGTTCAGGAACTCAGAAAAGTTCTTGCCCTGCCAAAAATTTCTTCTCTCATACACAAAGAATAAGATTTATAAAATAAGCATAAGGGTCAGAGAACACATGTCCAAGAGTGAAAGTGTTTCTCTTGTCCTTAATTCAAAAGTGTACTCAAAGTGCCAACAACACACTTCTTCCAAGTCTGGGAAATTACACGTCCGCTAGCACCAAAATTAAACCTTTCAGAGGGAAAAAATAATGCCTGAAGGAAGTTGTCAGTGTTGCTCAAATGCAGTATTCCAGTGTCACTCCCTACCAGGAAAAATGATCTTACCACATGTGTAATTTGGTCTGCATTCTCCAGGGTTGGTCAGGGCAATCTGCAGGCCAAACCCACAGACAGGGGCAGGAGGCAAATCACAGGACACCAGATCACACACTAAGAACAGAAATTGGGAAAGTGGTTAAAACCGTGCCTGGCTAGTTAGTCCTAAAGAAGAGACACACACAAGCACATCCCCACTAAACTCACACTCAACTGCTGACTTAAAATATGAAGAGTTCAACCGGCCAGAGTTTGTTTTCAAAATAGCTTAGAGAAGAGTTCAAGCTTGGGTTATGGGGATTAAAGTTCTAATGTTATATTTAATGTGCAAATATAGACCATGCAAAAATAGATACTTGGAAAAAAAAAACCATTCTAATGTCATTTAGACAAAAACAAATTGCTCCATTCCCTTCCACATCTATTACAGAAAGAGGGACAAAGTTGGAAGTGAACGAAGGCTCACATCCTTAGGAGCTGTTGGTTTTTCCACATGGATGACTGTACGATCATTCAGCTGTTCCAAAAATGCAGGATTGAATAAAATTAAAAAAAAAAAAAAAAAGAGATTGTATGCCTTAGAAATATCTTGCAAAAGTACAGACCAAGAAGATTCCAAGAGTTTATGAGAACCTACCACACTCGTACTCAGGGCAGCATTGGCCAGGGCCCCTGCGCAGGCGGGCGACTTCACACGGGCCACACTGAACAGCTGGAGACAGGAGAAAACACCCATAAAGCAAGTTTGGATAAGAACTAGGGAACCAGGTACCAAAACATCAATTCAAGTCCATTCACAGCTAAATGCATTTACGTTTGACAGTCGGGCAAGGTCGGACTGTGCAGTTTATCTTCTTGTTGTCAAGACAGGTGCAGATCTTGCAGGGCTCGTTGTCAGGAATCCACGTTTCCATGTGCTGCATGAAAAAAACCCCAACAGATTGTTAGAAAGAAATCAAATGTTCTGGTCACTGGTATGTTAGGGATGGGAGTGGGTGAGGGTGAGTAACATGAACTTGGAAAATCAGAAGGCTATGTGCAGGGTTGGTTGGTTGCTCTGTTAACAGTAAGAAGCTAAAGAGACACATAATTCTGAAATTACTGCAGTGTGCCAGTTTAGCAAAAGATGTAAAGAATGCATGAATGGGATGAGGAATTAGTATTGTTTTAAGCATTAAAAATGCTCAAATGTAAATGTAAGTGTAGGCTATTGTGAGTAACAGTGGACTGGTGCAACTGCATACCATGATTGCATGTTCAGTGGTAATAAGGGAAACAGTATTATTTTGGGAAATACCTAGAAGTGTCTGCTTTCCCAAATTAGTAGGACTTCAACACGGAGAAATAAATAGTGCATATTTTTATATTAAGAATATTTGGAGCGTCATCACTTGGTTCTCCAGTGGACTGAAGACTGGAAAAGCACTCTAGAAACTCTAAAACTGAAATCACCAATGTGGTGACTACCTGGTGGTAATGAACACATTCAGAAACCACCAGTAAAGTACCATTTTTCAATCACTGCTCCTTCCCATGAGAGAGGAAATCATTGATGTTAAAGCTGTAGCTGCCTACACAGAACTATGCACATCTAACACCCATTTGGATAGGGAGGGAAGAGGGAAGAGATGTGTTATGCGACATGCCAATTTGCACAACCAATCCAGGTTCTGGGTAAAAACACAGAGTAGATCAGGATGCCACACAGAAAAATGGTGTCATCTGGGAAACTCTGGAGCATGGTTTAAAACTAACAGTCTGCTGAGCCTTTTAGTGATACGAAAAATTAAAAAAAAAGGACAAATCTAAGCATACTGAGACCTGTATCCTGAGATATTTATGTGTTTTAGGCCACTCTACAAGAGTGTTGGGACTGAGAACCCCGTAAGTCCAAGCACAGTGTGGGGTAACACTGAACAGAGGAATGAACACCAGAGGGAAAGAAGGGGGTTAAGGAAACCATGACCCAACTGCCTGTTCTATTGCTCACACAGCAAATCCTGCAATGATGGAGATACAAAACCACTGCATGGGCTGATCCTCCCTTGCCCTCCACCTCCCCAGAAGTCTCTTTTTGAATCTAAAGCCCATAAAACACTGCAATTAAAGCCCCTTCTTTAGATCCTATAACAAAAGCATAGCCTGAAGAGGGCTGGCTGATGTAGGTGCAAATTCCAAGTGCTGAGTAGCTGGGGGTGAAGAGGAACCATCTCTGTTCCTTGGAACAGGAGACATAGGGAAGAGCTTGCACCCCCACTGTGTGATACTGGAATCAACAGTGTCTTTTCTCTTCAGTCTGGTACCCAGCATCCATAGCTTTTCCCAATCCCATATGGCCTCAGAGAGGGCTGACTTAACTGAGCAAAGGGGATTTTCAGTAAAACTAAAATGATTGATTTCTTCAAGGAATAATTCTACTCAAAGAAAAAAAAAGAAAGATACATACAAATACCACTTGACACATGGTTGACTTAGTCTCACTGCTCCCCACCAACCACTGAAAATATTTCATACAACCATAGAATATCCTGAGTTGGAAAGGACCCACAAGGACCATCAAGTCCAACCCCCGGCCCTGCACAGACACCCCAACCATCCCACCCTGTCCCTGAGAGCGTTGTCCAAAGGCTCCTTGAGCTCTGGCAGCCTTGGGGCTGTGACCGTTCCCTGGGGAGCCTGTGGATTGCCCGACACCCTCTGTGAGAAGAACCTTTTCCTGATACCCACCCTAACCCTCCCCTGACACAGCTCCAACCGTTCCCTGGGGCCCTGCCCTGGTCACAGAGAGCAGTGCTCAGTGCCTGCCCCTCCTCTTCCCCTCGTGAGGAGTTCAGGGAGCTTTGCAAAGACAATACATTACAAGTAAAGGTTCCAGATTTATTATTAAATTGTCATCACTAGTAAAAGCCTGTTGAATTGAGGTGTTTCTCTTGGTAATATTCAGTTATGCCATCCCTCCTCCCCTCTTTCTTCTAGACCTCCCTCCACATGGATTGGCCGTGCCTTTCCAGGTCTGTACAGTCCCAGCTGTGAACTTTTATTCAGTTCCAGCCAGTTTCACAGTAGGGGAGCTACACGGGGCTGAAAGCCTGCAGATTACGAGGAACTGAGCTAAGAAATAAAGTATCCAAAGGGAAAACAGATTTACTTGCAGAAGCATGAACTCCAGCCACTCCCAGAGGTAAGTTGCTATGTGTGTAGTTACCTGATGGTGTGTGCCGTCTTCACTGACACACCGAGTGCAGACTTCTTCACTAGCACAGCTGTCACTAAAAAGCACCTTTCCCTCTGGGCAGAAGCAGCCTTCCGTGGGATAATCCTTGCAGACACTGACTTTGGTATTATTCTCACAGCTCTTCACGCAGGCTCTGTGGCAGTGATCATATGTCAAATACGAGGCACATCTCATTGCTGAGGAAGACAGAGAAAAAAACCCCACAACCTTTATCTAAAGAGATGTGAAATGAAGATCAATCTTTCCACTCAAGCTTTCTTAATTTTTTTTCAGTTTTAGAAAGCCATCATCCAATGAATGGATCTGGTCCCTTGCAGACATTAACATCTTTGAAGATACATTTCTAAAACTAACAAAATCCACAGTGGAAAGTGATGGAAGGCATTTGCTTAAGTACAGTCCATGCAGAAATCAGCAAACCACATCTTCAGGCCCCATGAATCAGCAACGAGTGACTTACCCTGATAATGATACAATGGTTTAGATGAGTTGTTCACTTGTCTAACTTTGTTTCCAACACTGGGCCACAGACATAAGAATTTAGAACCTTACATGTGTGAGAGAAGCACTGGTGACAGTGCATGGTTAGGAGACAGCCAGGATGCACTAAAGCATTGAAGGAAGATTTTTTCTTTTCTTTTAAACTTGTTAGGCTGCAGTGTTCCCATACAACTAAAGAAACCTAACAGAACATTTTGGTACTTCAAAACTGAACCTGCTGGATTTCTCCATTTTTTTAACTGAATTGCCTTATTAACAGAATTAACTGAATCAAGGAAAGTTGCATTGCCTTGTAAGTCAAAGTTTTTACTGGTGTCTTCACAACACTGAGGATATTGTCTCCAAAGGCAAACACAAAATTAAGGCTACAGCTATTCAAGAAACCTATGGACACAGCTTCCATACTATGTATTCCCTTAAGTCTACTTGATTTTTCTCTACAACTTCAATTAGGAAAAGTGTTGCTTATTTCCCATTCTGTGACTGCTGTGAAGTTTATAAAAATTTTTTCAGTCCCCTGACAAAAAAACACTGAAAGAAAATTACTGAATGAAGACCTGAGCTCCCAAACAAACTAGTATTCATCAGCTGAACTGTCTACACAAACCCTTTTTAGCAGCCAAAGGAGACAGAAATGTCTTTAACATTAACCCTTTCCTGCTTTAAGCCATGTTAAAGCCAATTATTTCATAGAATCATAAAACAACCTGGGTTGGAAAGGACCTTAAAGATCATCCAGTTCCAACCTCCTGCCCTGGGCAGGGACACGTTCCACCAGACCAGGCTGCTCAGAGCCCCATCCAGCCTGGCCTTGGACACTGCCAGGGATGGGGCAGCCACAGCTTCTCTGGGAAACCTGGGCCAGGGCCTCACCACCCTCACAGGGAACAATTCCTTCCCAATATCCCATCTAACCCTCCTCTCTGTCAGTGTGCAGCCATTCCCCCTTGTCCTGTCACTCCAGGCCCCTGTCAATAGTCTCTCTCCATCTTTCCTTCAAGCACTGGAAGGCCACAATGAGGTCACCCCAAAGCCTTCTCTTCTCCAGCCTGAATATATCTGAATTCCAGAAAGAATATTCAGCCATCCAGGAAGAGTAATCAGGAAGCACTTGTACTGCTTGGAACGTCCCAATATGGGATGACAAAACCCCAAATCAAACTCTACAAGAATGCTAGGGATTCACTGGATTGGGAGGAGGGAAGCAAGGTAATCCAGAACCATGCCACTGCTATTAAACATGTAGTGGTAGAGTGACTAAGCTATGCTCTCTATTTAGTCACTAATGTAACCTGGATAAACCCAATGTTGGCAATTTTATTTTTGGCAGTTGCACACAGGCACCTGCTGAAACAAAGATGATGAGGTTATTGTTAGGACACTAAAGACTTTTACGTAACCAGTGTTAAAACAAGCACCTCTTTGTCTATCCTTGTACACGCCATGTAACTAGACTGGAATTTGAAAACTGCACAGAGTAATTCAGGTAATCTGCTGACATCCAGCTTTGGACATTACCATTTGCAAAGTCTGACTGAGGCACTAAATTTGGAAAATGGCTGGCAGTATTCTCCCTCTGCTTTCTAGGACTATACTCCAAACAGACTGTGTTCAATTACCTACAATCCTGGAAGGATATTTAAAATATTAACTGGAGGCTCAGGCCAAATTCACATTGACGTTCTTGACTTCCTATCCCATCATTTCCTCAGTCTGAGTTTAAAACATGAACAAAAGCCATTGTTTTACTTTTTTTTTTGTGTTTTGTTTTGGGTTTTTTTTGTTTTGTTTTTTTTTTTTTGGTGGTACCATGCCATTAGGATACTGGTTCTCCAGTTCTGAAGTGAAAAGTACCCAGGGAAACAAAGCAAAGCAACAAGAAACAACTGAACTAGAGAGGCAGGAGATGAGAAAACCAACTGGGACATCAAGATACTCTGAAAGGAGGTAGCAGGGGAAAAAAAAAAGCCTACACACATAGACTTCTGAGATGCTTGACTAAACCAAACACACTGAAGGAATATCTGAATGGCCACAACCATCACTGCAGACCCGCTAACAGGAGAAGGTGTAAAATGGGAGTTATTTATTTGTACTTAATGACACTGCACATTTTTGGAAGATTTTTAGGTATGCCTCCTAATAGGGCTGTCAGGGGAAACAGAAAGAAAAAACCCAAAAACCCCCAGGAAAATAAAGCCGAACTACCAGTCTCTAAGAATTTAGTAGAATAAGTGTACAAAGCAACACCTGTCTGACTTTGGCACTAGCATGGTTGTCCTCCTAGCCTTGGTTGGGTTCTGGGTAACGTGCCAGACTCACATCCTCTATACTGCTTTCCCACAGCACAAACTTTTCACCTCCAAGACACAAGCAAAACCCAGGCAGGAGAACTGGATTTGCAAAGCAAGTTAGAGCTGGGTCAGTCAGCATAGCTGGCAGGTCCTGGCAAGAAATGACACCACAGAGAGCGGCCATCTCCCCGTTTTTCCCTGTAGCAGAAACTTAAAATCACACTGGCTCTTCCACCACATTCTCAAAAGTTCCAGCTTTGATGGAAATGAAAGGAATTTGTGAAACTATTACAAAGAAAAGTCTTATATTGTGCCAGTATGACAGTGACAGGCTGGGAAGCAGTTTCACTAGTCCAAAGTGTGAGAGGTTTCTCTGTCCACCTCAGACCCTCCAATGTCCGTATCAAAGTAATGGTATCTGCTGCTAAAACAGCCTGGCAGACTCACAGCCCAAGCCTGACCCCCACGATGGTTCAGTGGCCGCAGAGCCAGGTACTGTCACATAGCTGTGGGTACCTGCTCACAGTATTTTTATTTCCCCCAAGCCCGGAATTTTAGTAGTTAGCAGTTTCCCAAGAAACACTTTTTTCATAATACGCAACTTAATGGATGACAAACCAATTATTAGATCTGCAACATGACTTGTACAGTAACCCTGAAACTTCTGCCCTGTGACATGGCATTCAAATAATTAATATTACACTGACAAGAGGGACATTGCCACCACCACCACAGACGATTCCTATGTCAGCTTTAGGGTAGAGCAAAACTCTTACGACAGAACTCGGGTGTTCTCCAGTCTACGCAGACGCCGTATTCCCTGCAGATGTGAGCGTAGGAAGTGATCATCTCACAGGCCTCCTCCTCATAGCAGCTGCTCTCCATGCAGGCCTCGTAGAACATGTTGGGGGAGATGATCCTGTGGCACTCCACGAAGCGGTCGGAGAGCAGGAGGCGGCAGTGGCTCGGCGCGCGCTCGGAGCACCTCTCCTCTCTCCGGGTTTCGCAGACCTTCCCTGGCTGCGCCACTGCCCAGTCCTGGATAAACACACTGCTGTCAGCTGTGACAGAGCCATTGCGCAGCGTGAGGTCATTCACGTGGTTCTGGTCACACACCCCTAGGAGGGGGAGTAGAAGGAAAAGAAAAACTCTGAATACGGTCAGCAGTAAAATAAACCTGGGAAAAGCACGGATGGGTCGGATGATGCTGGTTGGGGAGGCTTGAGGAATTCCAAGGGGGAGAAGAATGAATGATATTCCTTACAGCTGTTGTCAATAGATTCCTTATAGCTGTTGTCAATAGAGGCATAAATACCCTGGGTCTTGTTTCTCATTTCCTTATTAAAGCAGGTACAGGTTATGCCACAGAGGTATAATATAGATTATACCACTGAGGATACTGTTGAATTAAATTCTCCCAGGCAGCAGTTCCCCTCTCCAATCTTTCACCTTCACTGCAAGCACTGGTCATGTTTCTCAAATAAATGTATATGCAAGCATCTAAAATTAAACCTGCATCCAAAGAAAGCACAAATCTCCTTGAAAAGATAATTTGAAGTAAGGAAAACAGTAAGCTGTCTCTCCTGTTCTTTCTAAGGAGCCACTGGGAGTCAGTGAGCTCTTACATTGGTGGCCTGAGTAGAAAAACCTACACAGATTTGCACTGTTCCCCCGACAACGTGGGACCAGTTCACCCACGGAGTTCACAGGTTCAGAGCCACAAAAATGACAATAAAATAAATAGAAGTTCAAGCCCAAGTAGGAAGCTGTTAAAAGTACTAACTTTCAAACTTACCACAAAGCCCTTTTGTTCCTGAAGAAAAGCTCTTTGAATTAAGTTTAAACATAAATTCATTGTTTCTTGGAGTAAATGTGAGATTATGTCCAAGAAGGGAGAACTTGATTTCATGCATTATTTCTCCATAGGCAGTGATTTCAAACAAGCTGCTAGAATAGGGGATGGGAACTCTGTCACCATTAACAGCCACCTGTTTACAAAAAGGCAAGGTCATCACATGAGTTCCAGCAAGCAGTTACAAATCACAGTTTTACAGTTGAAGCACATTTTGACTTGACAAATACCTGAAGATCCAACTGAATCTGGACACAAGACTCAGTTTTGCCAGCTGCAACTTTCTATTGAGTCTAAAAACACAGAAGTGTTTCACCTTCATTCTGTGAATTACATGAACAACTCTTTCAACCTTTTCCTATACAAGTGCACTCCTTCAGCATCACATGTTTACAGGCTAACAGCCTAAAGCCATGAGGCTCAAATGCTGCCTCAGTGGAAGTCAAGGCTGTCCATCACCATGCAGAACTGGGTGCAGGTGTTTTGGGCCACTCCATTTTGCAACACAAGTCAGAAGAGATCGTTTTGGCAGGTTAGCCAACTCCTGTACGTCTGAGGCCCCA
Organism: Atrichornis clamosus; assembly: GCA_013400975.1. Lineage (NCBI taxonomy): Eukaryota > Metazoa > Chordata > Aves > Passeriformes > Menuridae > Atrichornis > Atrichornis clamosus. The sequence continues at coordinate 188,956 of WBMZ01009132.1, read as the reverse complement.
GAGGTGGAAAACTGGGTTGCGTTTGAATATTCTCTCCCTCTAAAACTGAGGTAATGCATACTAAGCTGCCCTTTCTTCTAATGTTGAGGTCCAATTGCACACAAGGAGAGGATCGACTCCCTAGCCCTTAGCTGGCCAGTCAGGCACAGCTTTGTGAGGAACAGACTGCTCTCCCATGGACCAAACAAAAACATTGTGTAGGACCTCTGCCAAAAGAGGAGAATCAGAGTGCACTGTGTCCTGTCTGTAATCCCTGCCTTTCTGGCAGAAGTGGCAGGGAGACACTGCCAAACCCCATGTTCCTGACATTGTCACACCAGCACAACGGGGGGAACAAGAGGAGAAACGTGTCTGGCTCACTGTGTGAACATCGACTGCATCATGAAATAGAAAAGAGATATTTCCTCAGAAGCTTAAAAGTAGGCTGAAAGGATAAAGGGAACAAATTCACCCTCATAACCTGAGTTCTAGAGCATGAGCAGACAATGCACAGGTGAATTCAGTGTGTGTGCTTACTGCCATGTCACTGAGGAGCTGCACGGACACACCGCGGTGCCTCACTTCGACGGACTCCATGCAGTTCATCCTGGGTGCTGCTCGGCACGGCCCTTCGTGCAGGAGAACTTCAACGTCGTGCTGCACGTCTTGAAACAGGGTGTAGGAGCAGTTGCCAGGCAGCTTAAAGTTCAGCCCATCAAAAGTGACAATATGTTGAGATGAACTTCCTATACAGACACCTGCAAATAAACAACAACAGAGTCAGGCAGGCATTTGTTTAAATTACAGTATTTCTTCACAACTGTTGTGAGCATGGGGAACCAATGAATTGGGAAAGCAAGGAAGGTAATGAATTGCAAATGCTGCAGCAAAATTATTGACAAGAAACTTTGGTAAATACTTCATCACATGTGGAGTTTTTCTGAAATATTTTTGTCTGGGAATAATTAGTATTACTAAGGATTTGGATAAACTCATAGAAAGCCCCACTGCCTGAATTTACTCACATTGAATATGATTTAGTAATAGGTTTTATATGAAAAATAAACCAGGGAAAGACTAACACACTTTTGAATTTTAGCATTGCATTATTTTCTGTACAGTATTACATCTGAGTCCAAATAACACTATTTCACTCCTATCAAAAATATGTCACAAGTTGAAACCCAGGGATTTCTTTTTCAGACTGGAAACAGGAAAAGGGCGGAGAATGATATGCACAGGATAAACCAAAGGCCAGCTGACAGCTCAGTGTTCTGGTTATTAGGTTATAAACACTTCCTTGTCTTCAAAAACTGGAAAATAAGGAGGATTACAACCTCAGAAGCACCAAAACAAAACCTGATGCTTCTGGCTAATATGTTTTCACATTTCTTGCTTAAGGATAATAAGGACAATAAAAGCAATGCCAGCAAAACATGTAAGGGAGAAAATTACCATTGTTACTAATTCAGTACTTTGCTTCTAGTTGAGATCTGAGAAGAATCTGTTTCCTATTCAATGACCTTCAAATTTAATTTCCCAGGAAGAACAGCAACCTGAGGGAGGGAGGGAGGGAGGAAGTACTCCCTTTGGAGCACTGGAGCACCTTCAGATATATTACTGTATCTGCTTATAAAGCTCATGTATAAATAACAATGGAACGAGTTAGCAATAAAACCTTGTTTCTCAATCTTTATTTATTCATGGACATCTAAAAAAAAAACACCAAAAAAAACCTAAGGACAATCCTTTTACATTTCTCATAGGTATTCTGTAGCACAAAATGCATTAATGTGATCCACTTAAAAGCAGTCCAAGAGCACATAACAGTCATGAATCACACATAGCAAATCATGCTACTGTAAAATCTGTAACTAGGTCAGCAAGCAAGCACCTTTACAAGGTAGCTCCTGAACTATTCTCTGAACTCAGATGACGTAAGAACACTTTTCAAGGACTTCCTCTTTGCAAAAGCATTTGTCTCATCACCCACGCTGTCAAGGCATCCCTTGAAAGCATGTTTTAGCTCTCTAAATAAGTGAATCACAAGTTAATTTAGCAGCATTTTCATGATCCTGCAGCACAGGTGGCTTAACCAGCATCCTTCCATAAAAAGAGAGATGCTGCAGCACACCAAGCTCTTCCCAAACACCTACTCTGCTGTGCCCATCTCTACTCTACTGATTGCTGTGAGCTTTGTCTCACACAGCATCAGAAGCAGCCTTTCCAGCTGCTACAGATGTTGCTTGAGTTGACACAGCATCACCCTGGTTGCACTGAGCAGTCATTAAAACAAGAGGACTTGACTGTGGGGTTTTTAAATCAGCTGGGTGGGGTCAGGGATTTTTTATTCCCTCCTTCTATAACATGAAAACTTTCTACTTTTCCCTCACAAGTGATATCACCTTAAAAAAAAAAAAAACAAAAAAAGGGTATAATGGCTCATTAAATTAATAAAAAGATAAACAGTTCTTAGTTCATCTTAACTGTCTCAAGTGAACTATAGGGCTTTTCATGATAACCAGCTAATTGTATGAATGAATGAATGTATGAATTTCATTTTATCATTTCAGAAGTGTTTAATGAAGACATGTCTAGCATGCCAAAAATAATGCCCTCATGCTGCTATGTATTTAGGATCAAGAAATTTAATAAAGATGCACTTCTTATAGGTATCACTAAGGCTATCTTTAAAACATTATAAAATACTTCTGACTATCCAACTAAAATATTTCTATTATTTTGAAATATTTGTAGCAAAGCAGAAATGTTACATTTAAAGGGTTTGGACAATCAAATACACTTTTAGGAAATGCTAAAACTTGGGGTGTAAAAAAATTTGTACGTCTAAGAGTTCAGGGATCAAATCCAGCTACCAGCTTTGGTATTTCAACCGGTACCTGGAAGAAATTGTTCTTAAAATCAGCCAGTTCAGCAGAGGACATTTTAAATTGAGATCATACATTGTGAAGAGGAGGTGTGTGTATATATATATATGGTTTGGATTTACTTTTAAAATAAGCATAAGACTTTAGCTTTAAGCCCACTTACATTTTAATAAAGGGATCATCAGCCTCAGGGCTGATCCCTCCAACCCCATAAACGTGAGTGGATGCACTAGATTCCTGTTCCTGTCATCCCAGTCAAGGCTCCAACCACACAGTGTTCAGCATTTCTGCTCAGTGTGAGGTTATATGGAGGCAGGGAGAATTTTTTTTGATGTTTCTGTAATACACCTGCTTGATTGAGGGCAGGCCAAACCCCAAAGGCCTAGAGGTGGACCAAGAACACATCACTTGCTTACACCTTGCCAAGATAAATTCCTGTTTTCTTCCGTACATCCTTCTTCCCAGCTCACACAGCTTTGGAAAATGAGTGTGAGATTCTCTGATAAAACAGTGTAGCTCTGCTAATGCAAAAAGTAAGCTCGGAGTGGCCCTGAACTTGCAAATGTCATTAGGCACTCCAGCATCAATGATGCTCTCACGCTCCTCATTATTTAATTGCTGTACAACAATTAAACACCAATTCCCCCCTCCCAGGTCACCTCTGACGTGTTCAAGGTCTGAGCAGCTCCCCTCAGCACTACTTCTGTGATGAAACGTTTCAGGTGATGGGGAGGGAGAGGCACACATGGACAGGTACTCACAGGGACACATCCAGCGGCAGCCGCACGTTTCTTCCACCTTGACAGCGGGAAGGTTGCTGTGACACACGGGCTTTGGCATCCTCTCACAGTTAACGTGATGGCTCTCCAGAACTGTGAAATCCCCTGGGAAGCACGTCACAGTGTGGCACTGGTCTGGTAACATCCATTTATCACCAGGCTGGGCAGGGAGATGTGGATATACAACAGTTGAAAACAAAAATGCAAAGCGTGGCTGGTGCCACAGTCCTACAGCCAGCAAGTGAAGCGACCCTGACAGCACTGCTACTCAGATTAGCCTTGGGAAAACAAATCATGGAATGCAGTGTACTAAGGACTCCATGAGGATGAGAAAGTTTAAATTAGCAGTACTAAGAAGCAGGCTGAAATTCCAAGCTAAAGGTAATGGTCTAGAACAGGAAATATTTTGTTCCAAACACCTGTAGCTAGCTTAGGCATCCTACAACACACATGGAGAGCAGAGGAGACCAAGAATCACCCTCAGCTTTGTTTTAAATTTCAAATTCTTTAGTTTTCATAAGTCACAGATAGTCTTGGCACAGCAGGAATTAAGATTTGTTCCAAGCTAGAAAAACATGGAATATTGCAGTTATTTTATCAACAACTCCAAAGTTTTAAAACAGTTCCTTCCTTCCCAAATGAAAATTGTTCCTTTACCAGATCAATGTTATTAGATGTGCATAGTGGATTTGTAGAGCTAAAAATGAAATGTAGAATATACTCTTATTTTCTAAAGGACAGTCTGATTCCCAGGAATACCCCCAAGTGTGGGAAACAGCACTTCCCAGAGTACTCTCTACAGAGGAGAGTCCAGAAACACCAGTACAAGTGATCCTATGAACTGGGGAACATTTCTGGATATTCGCAAGGAGAAATGTGCAAAGACAAGTGAAGAATAAAGGGATAAAATATCTGGGTAACAACAGAATTCACAGATGATTCTTATCATTAAGGTGTAAACCAAGAATAGTGATGGGAAAGTTTTTCTCTGTATCTCTGAGCTACAGGATACCATCAAGTCTAAGGAAGAGCTGCCAGATTTGCAGCCATAAAAAAATTGCATATTAAATACAAGTTAATTTACTGGACCTATTTTATATGTTTTGGGAATTTGAGAAAACAACTGAAAGTTGCTTAATACTTTTCAGGCTTGTGAGCCTAGAGGAAGCTGTGAAAAATTAACAAGAGGAGCTTTAAGTACAGCAAAAGTATTTTTATAGAAAGATATAGAATGTACTTTAATTGTAGTTGTCTCTCCTGCAACTCACTGAAAGTAGAGCACCTGGAAGGGTACATATACAGCTGTGCAAGTCTGGCTTCCATACATATCTAATTGCTTTTATTTCACTCTTTAACAGGACATCTATTGAAAAACATCTAAGAACTGGACAAGTAAAGCAAAATACAATACATAAAAAAAAAGTTGAAGGATCAAAAAAACCCAAGAATCTTGGTGCAGAGGAAAACGCAGCGACTCTGAAGACAAAGAAAGCCTAAATCCCAATTGATATGTAAAAACAGGACAGAAAGGAGAGCAAAATCAGGGTTTCTAAGCTGTGAAGGAAAAGTCTGCCAGCACACTGCAGGAAGCCTCAGACTTCCTCTCTGAGGGAGCTCTGAACCCACAGAGCTGGGCTTGCACACTCTGCTCCTGCTGCGCACCTCAACAGCTTCCCTGGCTGCTATCTTTTAGTTTAGTCAGGGGGTTATTTGTTTGTCTGTTCTTTAAACCAAGAGCTGAACAATACTAGAAAAGCCATGGTATAGAAGCTGCTAGTTTAGGAAGGTGTTTTTTTGCCACCATATATAGCCTAGAAATGCAGATTGCTTGCAGATGACTCCGTAATTAAATGCTACCTACACTTCTCTTATCACCTTTAAGCCTGCTTAAAAACTTTAAAACAAAACCAACAAAGAACATTAACTACATTTTAAAAAACTGTAATCTATGAGAATTGTTCCAATATTCTGGCAGCTGGCAAATTGAAATATGAAACCAGTGGTTCATTACACAGCCTGTGTTAAGCACTCCTGCAACTCCTAGCCACTGGATCTGATGAATACTAAAATCTTCAAAGGATTCAAAGAATGTCTGAACAAATTCACGGAGGTGAAAACTACCAAGCACTATCAAATACATAAAGGTGTCACTTGCAGACCACAGTATCCCTGAGTAACAAACTCAGGGGGAGATCAAGGAATTTTCATTCATTTTTATTTACTTTTCTTCCCTGGCTCCTATTTTCGGCCACACAATACAGGGGGTTGGATGGATTTCTGGCCTGACCCAGCACATTTGATCTGCTGTCCTTCTGCTACTGACAATGACCTGAGTCATGAGTCTTCCTCCTCCAGGTACTTCCAGGGCAGACGTAATAACAAAACACAACAAGGTAACACATCATATTATTCCTGGCACTGATAGGATTTAGGCTGAGATTTTTGATCCTGAGAGCTCTGATTTCCTTGCAAACTGCAAGAGATCAGTTCCCACAATCTCCAGGTGCATGACAGACATCCCGCCTGGGGAACTGAGCCTCCTGCAAAAATTCTCTGAGCAACGCCTGAAATATTCTGAATCCAGTGTAAAAGCCTGTGTTTTCTGAATTAGGGAAGAGCCTTGATTCTTCCTCCCTGTAGATTTGTGGGCTATGCTGGAAGAGGGGAACAGAACAGTGGCACCTTGGAGCCAGTGAGGCAGTTCAGAGTGTGGGTGCTGCCTGACAGAGGCAGGAACTTCCACGGTGTCCAGTAGGCTCCATGGGATGCTCCACAAGGCAATGGCTTCACAGTGCCTTCTAATACCTCTTTTTCCTGGCTGACAGAAGAGGCAACTCAAAAATCCCCTAAAGGCTGCCATTTGAAAGTGTGGTTCATTTTTACATAGACTGCAGCCTGGCCTGATTTCTTCTAAAAGCATTTTAGCCAGAACGGAAATTGTACTTTAAGTTTATTACCCAAAAAAATGAAACCTGACGTGTCTGAAATTCAAGTTTAGCCTTCCCAGCACTTATCTACACATACCTGTGTCTGCTTCTAGGAGTCCAGCGGCCTGGACACATGCAGTTCAAAATTGCAAACAAGAATCTGATTATTTTTTGGTTTTAATACAGAAAGTTTTTTCAAGTTTAGGGTTTTTCTGTTGGCTCCTTTCCTTAATTAAGCTGTCAGCTTCAAAGCCATCAGAGTATACTTAGTGTCTGATTTAGCTAAAGCCTTTCTGTGTTCTGACCTGTCTGATTTAGCTAAAGCCTTTCTGTGTTCTGACCAGCTGATTGAAACCAACCATGTGAGGCATCTTTGATATATTTTCCTGTGTCTAGACAATTCATACTCCTTTCTTACAATAAGGTCTTCACAAGGAAAAAAAAAATCAAAGAAATATTTTAAATGTACTGGAAATTCAAGATAAATCCTCGAGTAAAACTCATAACTGATCCACACCAGAAAACATGGCACAGGCTTATGCTAATATTTTTAAATGCATGAAGTATCACATCCTCTCAAAAACCTCGGCATTTCACCTGAAATGAAAAACCTGAACCATTTATAAAATCTAGATCACTGTTTTCTTAGAGTGGGATCACTTTTGAGAGATCAAACAGGTTTACTAACATCTCTGAGCGTTTTCTCAGGATTAATAAGAACTTTTGCACAAACACCAAGAAGTTTAATTCCATTACTAAAGAGATTATTTCCCCTAGAGACGTAACTATCACACAATAATTATCTTCCCGTAAAATTTTCAAGGGGACAAGGTATTTGGAATTTTAGCAGAAGGACAGGGGCTGGACAACGACGTTGCCTCTACACGTCCACCTTTATTTTGGCCCTGTCCAGCTATCCCAAAAGTCCTTTCACCAAGAGATGGAAATGCATTTTTTGTTGTCAGGGAAGACAAACACTGTCACAAATTTTGGTTCTGCACTGACTTCAAAAACATTCAACACACTGCAAGATAAGGTGTTGTCATTTGTGTGCAAAGTTATCCCACTAGTTCAAAAGCCAACATTTTCCTCCTCCAAAATAATTCTTACTATTGTCCCACACTTTTTGTTTCAGATTATTTATGAAGATATTCATGCTCCTGCACAAACGTTGTAACTGGAAAGCCAGATGATCAACCCAGGCAATACACTTACTTTCTTTTTGTTTCCATCCTCATCTATGCATTCTCTGACAGGGTCTGAAAAAGAAGCAGACATTTTTTTAGTCATCTCACTCCCTTATCCAGTCTTTTAAGTGGTGGCCACCAAAATACAGATGCTTACTTAAAAATTTGATGTAAGCAGTGAGAAGTTTGGGGTTTTTTGGTGTAGGAATATGTGAATACCTAAAGACTGCAGGCATTTGTCCAAAGTGCACAAGAATAAGTCACGGATGGCATAAACTTTGTAGCTGCTGCCATTACCTGACTTCTGCAATGGTACTGGTCCCAAAATACTCCGTAAGCTATAACTGGGCTGTCATTCTACAGCACTCCTTGTACAGATACAGCTCTGCCCAGATGATGCTTAAAAGGTGATCATGGCTTTGGCTCTGAGGCAGAGTCCAGCCTTACCCCAGAATCTTGTGATGAAATGAGAATATTCCTGGGAAGTGGCAGGTAAAGAAAATTTGCACACCCCCCACACATGTATTAAATGCAGAAAGATCAATACAGCGTAAGTGTGCAAACAGCTGTGGTAAGAACACTCAAATTCAGTTTCCTTACATCCAGGCATTACTGTGATCAGCAGGTTTTCATATAATTGGTTAAATGGTCACTGAATTGCAGTTTCTGTTTATGTGCTCTCACTACAAACCTCAAAGAATATGGGAAGCAATTTCATATATGTACTATGGCATGAAAAAGTGATAACCACATCCCTAGGAAATTAAAACACTGACCAGCAAACTCTTTCTAAAATACTAGACTATGCTATCCTAGATACACTGTCTGCTCTGTCTTTTCCAGGATAAGTAATGTATTTTAAAATCATTTAGGAGCTCTTTTAAACCTTTTTTAATTGTATTATTTTTGGTACACTTCCATACAAAAGGCAAGACTCCCTCTGCACAAGAAATCCAACTGTATGAGTCTAGAGGGGAAAATTATACTTTGCAGATTGTAAGAAATGTATTTAAAACAAAACAAACAGAAAAATAAAATCCAAACAAGAAATAAAACCCCACGGAAAAAATTATATTTTTCTATCCCATAGCAAAGGCTTTACCATCAACTAAAGGGAGAACTAATTTTCTCAGATTTAGGTGTTGAGGATAAGATACCTATAGTTCAAGGCTTTCTAAGCTGTTGGAAAAGCTTTTATTAAAATTACAAAGCCTTCACCTCTAATAATGATAGGTTACAGCACAGATTGCAATAAGAAAATAGTTACTGGTTCCAAATTCCTGCTCCTCATCCTATATATTGGATCAATGTAATTTACATAATTTACAGAAGAAAAATCACATATTTTACAGTGTGAAGAGAGGAAATGCATCTTTAAAGGCTTATTTTAAAAGAAAGAAAATGGCAGCTGTTTAATTCTAGAAAATGGCAGCTGCTTGATGCTCTGCAGAGATTTTCAAACGCCAGAAGTGATCCCAGTGGAGACTGATGGGATATCTCCAAGCTGGACTGTGAACACTCTGCAACTTCCTCGTTCTCAGTGGTCCTTGGCTCTGCACAAAAGGCCACTTATTGTGGTGGAGAGGGAACCGAGCCCTCGCAGGGCTGGTAAAAACCTGAGCAATGACTCACACAGTGGGACCAGAGTTTGTGGCGAGATCACGCCGATGTTATTACAACAGGAATGACAACGACAAGAAGGGGAATAAATATCTATACGCACAGATCAAGGAGTAAAAGGAGGGAAATACTGGTCAGTGTTGAAGTAAGGATCCTTAGAGGAGGAGTGCTGTCATCTACAAATAAATGAATGTTTAAAATATTTTACAATTTTTCCCCCCAAGTATTTGTTTTCCTGATAAAGTTAATTCTCTATTATTATTCTATTTTTCTTCTACTTTGGCTGATTTTTTTTGTAGACATACACAAAACAGTGTCTGAAAAATACATAATTTGGAACCTTTACTCACAACATTTCTGAAATGCATCCCATTCATTCATGACAGTTTGAACTTTCCCAGTGTCCTTCGGTTAATGATCAGTCCTGACGATTGATTATCATCAAGATTGATTTTTATCAAGATGATAGCTTGAAAGTTCAGGCTTAAGCAGTTCTAAAAACCTTGCTGGAATTGGAGAATTGATTGGAATAGCAGTTGGATACATGCTGAAAGGGCTCAGGTTTTGTTCCACCCCTAAGTGATGGTGGTGGTCCAGGTCAGCATTTGTGATGGTTGTCAGTGAAACACTAACAGAGAAGATTTGACTGACTTCTAAAATCAAGAAAATCATTCTGGCTTTGCTTTTTGATTTTTGTGTTTTGCTCCAGACACGAGGCCACGACTATTGGACTTACCCATGCACACTTTTTTGATAAATTCACTATTCAGTGTGATCATAGTGGATAAATCTTCAAAATCCTGAAGCTTCATGATTCTGTTGGCAGCAGATGGGCCAGCCAAAGTCCTCAGTTGCCCTTCATCATATCTGTTCCCAACACCAATTGGAAACAGGGATATCCCTAGGAAAAGAGAAGAAAAGGTTTTAAATAGGCAACGCACAGGTGAAGATCTTTGTTCATGGAAGTGGTGGAGTCATCATCCCTGGAAGTATTTAAAAGATGTGGCACCTGGGGACATGGTTTTGTGGTGGACTTGGCAGTGTTGAGTTAATGGCTGGACATGATAAACTTCGTTTTTTCCAACCTAAAGGATTATATGATTTTTACTTTTTTCATTTACTTTAAAAAAAAATAAGAACTGGGAGAAGTTTTTCTCCAACAGTTAATTCTCATGTGTTACTTCCATCATTCCCTCCACAAAGGCAACTAAGGGCTAAAATGGTGCTGCTCTAATCACAGTGTTAGCTAAGATGAGCTCTATTAGTCCCAAGCATAATAAGATCATTCATGGGCAACAAAACACAGCTGCAAACTTAATGACAACATCTTCACTTTTTTTAAATGCAAAAAAAAAATATCTCAACATGCTGTTTTCTTTCTTCAGTTACACAGCAATTGGATTATTTTCAAACCATTTAATTAAAAATAACAGTTGACAGTTGTTATACAGCCCATGCCTTATTCAATAGCTCCCAAAGCAACCTTCAAAGGAAGCCAAAGTTCCACAGCTGAACACCTGAGGAAGCTGAGGTACAGAAATGACAGCCAGAAAACTTGAAAAAATCATCATGCAGCACACTTTGATATCAAAAGTGCATTCCTGTAGAGGCCAGTGCAGAATCTAATCAAAATCTCTAATTATGATTATGATTATCATTATTATTACAGTGACATTTTCAAGATTCATTGTACTGCAACTGTATTGAATTTATGATATTAGATCACATTTCTGTTATCCTTGTCTACCCACAGGATCTTGGAAAATGAAATGCCACTAATTTGTGATCCCTGTGGAAGCTGTTCAGCTTAAAGTGCAGATTGGTCCTGAATTTACCAGGAATTCAGAGGCATCTTCACGGGGCACGTTTTGTTCAGGTTTGGTTTTTACCACAACGTTATGCACAGCAACTCCAGAACTTACACGAACATACCAGTGTCTTAATTTTCCATCTTTTGTTCTAGTTCATCGCTTAAAAAGCAACCACTTAAAAATAGCAGCAATGAAAAGAGGTTTACTGTTCATTCTTGCAGAAAGTGCAGCAGCCTCCACAGCATCTTCTGAGCTCCCCGACACGACGACGATCGCGACCTTTGATGCGCTTGGCCTCCCGCCATGGGATTCTGACATTGCATTCTGCACTACAAAATCAATGGCCTTTCCTAGGAAAAAATGAGGAGAGATATGATAGAAAACTCATAGGAGACTATAAAATTTAATCTTACAATTGCTTTAGAATGTTATGTTAGTAGGTACTGAAAAATACTTATTCTTAAAGGACTTTTAATGTCTGATTTATTGCTGCTACATGAAAGATCTCAGCTATTAAAAACCTGCCAGTACTATTAACACATCCCAACCATCCTTAGATCATCCCAATCTCTGCAGTAATGGGAACTTTACTACCTTTCCTCAGTCACGAGAATAAAGTCATGCTCCTCACTTTAGTAGCTCCCTTTTCCAGGAGTATTGCCATCCCTAAAGGGTAGACTGTGTTTTAGAGAATATATTCCTGCTTCCCAATTGCCGAGCAACACTGACATCCAGTGGCCATCTGATCCACAACTTGGCATTGGCCTGAGCTGTTCACACAAGTTGCTCTCACTCCTAGAGAAGATCTAATGCTTCTCTAATTTTGTCAATTTTTTCTACGGGTGTGAAAAGCATATCTTGCCTCCACACTACCAGCAACCTCTCCCAAATTTAAGCTCGGACTAATCCATAATATTACTGGGTGATCCATCAAGACAAAACAAAAAACCCACACCAAACCCCACAAAACTTGCAAAGAAATTCTACCTGAGGTACCAAATCACAAACTGGCTTAAATGGGAAGTTGCTGCCCTTCCATTCAACATCTGTGAACACTCAGGCAAATTTTTGTTGATAATCATGACCTCAACAAGAGAGCACTTTGTTAGTACTTGCATTTAGACATGTATTTGCACAAATATTTATATGGGGAATCGTGATATGCAGCTTTCTTAAAAGCCCCTTTGGGCTTGGAAGTTATCAGGTCAGGAAGTAGAAATGAAACCAGGTGACTGATGTGACATTCAGGGCAAACAGTGACTGGTGAATAATAAACACTTGAAAGAGTATTTCCTCTGAGTAATCTGCAGTAACTGGGGAGCAAAAATAGGTTTGCCTGAGGAATTCACTGTACAATTTATAATAACAAATGCATTTGTAAAACACTGGAAGTCAGACTGTGGCTAATTCACCAGCACATCCCCAAAATAACTTTGGGCAGCTCAACACTTTGTACTTGATGTCTTCTTGCATCGTGTCACCCACACCTTCTCAGTGATAGAAGCAAAACCACTTTTCCGAAGCTGCTGCAATCATCATCCTAAAGGACAACCTTTAGGAATCTCACTCAGCACACTGACTATTGAGAAGGCTTAGAGAGCTAGGATTGTTCAGCTTGGAGAAGGCTCCAGGGAAACCTCACTGCAGCCTTTCAGTACTTAAAGGGAGCTTATAAAAAAAGGAGGGAGAACAAGTTTTTACACTGGCAGGTAGTCATAGGACAAGGGGAAGAGATTTAAAGTAGAAGAGGAGAGATTTAGATCTGATGTGACAAAGAAATTTATTACTCAGAGGGCAGTGAGACACCAGTGGAAAAGGTTGCCCAGAGAAGCTGTGGCTGCCCCATCCCTGGCAGTGTTCAAGGCCAGGTTGGATGGGGCTCTGAGCAACCTGGTCTGGTGGAAGCTGTCCCTGCCCATGGCAGGAGTTGGAATGAGATGAGCTTTAAAAGTTCCTTTCAACCCAAACCATTCAGTGATTCTATAATAACATGGCAACAGAAGTTGGATATTCCACAAGGTTTTAATCGGAGTTTCAGGAAGTGTTTGCCCCTTGGAAGAATAGAGACTAGAATAACTATCTGAAGAAAACCCCAAAGTGTCCTTTGCCACAGCAGTGGTTTGGAGGTGATGCTCCCTTCTCAAATACTGTTTCCCTGTTGTCTTATACAGTCCCTGACAGCCTCATATTCCCTTTTCCAGCTTATCCAGCCCCTTCTTCTGTGTTAGCTCATTATCACTATTTCCTCCACAGAGCCTTAGCCTCATCTCCAAGTGTCATCCCTCCACACAGATGCCCCCAGCCAAAGAAAAGAGCTGGGACCAACCAGGGACTGCTGCCAGGCCCTGCCAGACCTACAGCAGGAACGGGATCCACATCAACTTCTCCTATCAGCTTCCATCTCTGATGTGTCATTACCTCCAGTATAAATCTGCTCTCTAGAAGGAGTCCTATATTTCCCCAAGTATTAGTTTTCAAATACAAAGATGCATGTCTGTTTACATCAAAACCAACAGAAAGCTTTCAATAATATTTTACAACCAAACTTATCTTTCTTGCTATGCAATGATTGTCTTTCGTTTCATTCTTCCAACTGTATATATTCATTTCATTCCTATCATTTGAATTTCATTCCTATTATAATTCTGAATTATATTTTACGTATGAAATGAAAACACTTTTGAGTTTTCCATTCAGCAAAAAACAAAATTTCTAATGTTTTTCTACTTGCAACAAAACACATTTTAAAACATCATTATTCAGGTGAAGGTAATTCCATTTCACAAGCTACTAGTCCTGACCACAGAAAATAACTAAACTCAGGTATTAACTCATGTCCTATACAACTGTCTCACAATCCTTTCCAGAAATGGTTTTGTGTCTGTCAAGGTAAGTGGTAGATACAGGATGGCACATTAGCTATAAATAAGGATAAAACAAAATACAAAAAATTAATATAACTATATTCCAAATCCCTGAGATTGCTCCAGGATGGTCACAGTGCCAGAAGATTGACTCATTTCCCTTTGGTCCTATAAATAATTACCAAAAAATGTATTTCAGGTTTTAACTTTCAAATATTTTAGGTTCAACTTTTGCACAGTAAGAATCACAAATTATTTTTCATTTGTGAAAAGTACTTGAAATGTCTGTGTTTGTTTTCTTTAATTCTGAAAGTTTCAGAAATTCCATACATATTTGTAAACTGAAAAATCCATTCTTCCTATAATTTCTCATAAAGAAATCAAGTACCATTGTAACAGAACCAGTGACTACTTCAAAGGTCTCAAAACTAGTTACTCAATTTAATGCACGGAAAATTTGGTTTAAGCGTAATAAAAACTCTTTGGATTTCTCCCCTCATATCGAAGCCAGCGCCAGAGAAAAGAGCCAGGTGTCTGAAGACACGATCAAATGAACGCTTTTGTCCTCCTGGATGGATTGAGAAAGCCCCCATCCCAAGCTGGGAGCTGTCACTTCTCAGCTCTTTGTGTCCTCACCACAGAGGGAAATACCAAATCCCTCAGAGGCCAGAACCAAAACTACTGGCTGCTAACAAACCAACCAACTTGAATATTTTCTTACTGTGAGACTGCAACACGACAGGAATCTGACATTTTCATATCAATAAAGGAAATATAAAAGTTTACACTGAATTGAACAACAACAAGCACGAGGTTAGATTAAGACTGGAAAGAGTATTCACAGCATGGAAATGTAAAGAGAATCCCAGAATGGTTTGGGTTGGAAGGGACCTTAAAGATCATCCAGTTCCAACCCCTGCCATGGGCAGGGACACCTTCCACTATCCCAGGTTGTTTTCAGCCATTTTAGCCCTTCCCTCAGCTCACTCCTCAGAAGGTGGAATACACAGGGAGCTCTTACATCTGTTTAGGGATCACACCATCAGTGGTGGATCCTAGAGGAAATCTAAATGATAATAGAAAATACCCCAAATCCTGCTCCATAAAAATAACAAAACAAATTTTTTCCCTTTAAAAAGAGAATCTGACAGTGGCCAAAAGATGATCTGTCAGCATTGACCAGAGTATCATACAAGCTCCAGTGAAATGAACAGGAGGTTTGCTATGGGCTTTAAGGGATGGTAACATTTTTGTAAGCATTTTCTCTGCACATGCATGTGACCCTAAGCCTGGACTAGCAGCCAACACATTCCCACATACTGAATATATGAGTAAATTATGCTACTCTCATGCAATATTTTTACAAATGGTTTCTGTTTCTCACATACCCCATGTGCTACCAAAAGAAAAGGAAAAGGCAACAAAGTGGGTTTGGAAGCAGAATGACTTCTATACTCACACGTACTTTAGGCATTAGACACAAAACTCGTGAGAAATCAAGATGGAAATCTCAAAGCCAAAAGCCTTCACTGCACACAGGAGAGCAACAGAACTGAGGG
Organism: Atrichornis clamosus; assembly: GCA_013400975.1. Taxonomy (NCBI): domain Eukaryota; kingdom Metazoa; phylum Chordata; class Aves; order Passeriformes; family Menuridae; genus Atrichornis; species Atrichornis clamosus. The sequence goes on along the minus strand of WBMZ01009132.1, from coordinate 173,342 downwards.
CAATGAGACACACAATAAAATATCTGTTTCCAAAGGCAATGGACATGGATGGGGAATGTGCATCTGTCCCTGACCTGCTGCCCCCTCTTCCCCTGCTGCCTCCTAACCTGAGACATTCACGGTGGCCCTAACAGGACCACAATTAGTTTCACACATGCCCACACATCCCCTTCCCAAATTTGAACATCTAGATGTTTCTCTGGAAAAGTGAACAAAAAGGCCTGTCTTGCAGGAGCACTGGGCACCCAGCAGCCTTCCAGCTCAGTCGGTAGGGTATGACCACCAGTCATGGGACTTGTCCAGGGAAAAAATGCAAATAAATAACAAGGGAAAACAAGAGCTCAATTGATCCATACAGGCTACTTTAGAAAGGGCAGGTCAGTCATTCCAGCGGCTGCCAGCACAGAACAGCACCTTCTCCCCATTCTTCAGTGCTCATGTTTGGAGTAATCATTAAATAAAGACTATGAACATTGGATGCTGAACTTCTGACAGTCAGAAAAGGCTTTTTAAGAACCTTTTTCTGGTTGACTTGACACCTGATGGGTATTAAAGTTACACTTGTATTCTGAAGTAACAATTCAGAATGGTTCACATGGAGGTTCCCGCAAGGATTGAAAGTTGATTAAGTGGACATAAACAAGCTTTAAGGACAAAAGACAGTCTGTTGAGTAGGGTTGGAGGTGTTTACTGGGAGCCCACAGGGAATTACACTAGATTCTGCATTATTGAATAGTTTCATTAATGATTTGGATGGAAGAGGAAAAATGTGTCAAAAGGCATGCTAATCTGAATCACAAATATTAGATTGGGAGCAATTATGAACATCATGGAATTAACTGAATGAGCACAAGATGCCCTAGAAATGTTTGAAACATATCCAAGAAACAGAAGAGAAGATTCATCCCATAATAAGCCAATCTGGAACACACAGACATTTAATGGATTGGTGGATGCCTCAGGGAAAGCAGAAACTTCCTAAGAGCAACCTTTGCAATTCTTTTCTTTAATTTTATCTGAAACAAGGAATGAAATGTAAAGCCCCCATGAGGGTCTGTGGAGTTGTGACAGACAGGGGATTCCAATTAGATGGAGGTTCCTGCTGGGAACTTGTGAATCAGTGTCTTAAGTGGCCTCAGTGGTTTCTCTAACATTTCTGCAACATCTTGACCAAAAAAAGAAAAAGTACAAGACATCTTAATCACCCATGAGTCCTGAAAACTGCCTGGGAAAGAAGCAAAAAGGAAATGGTTCCTCAGAACTTGAAGTGATATGGAAGAAGCCAACACTATCTGGATGGTGGGTATTCCAGATTGCATCTATTTAACCAAGGGCTTGTCTAATCAGGAACAACTCTCCACCATGATCATCATAAAATCACAGAATGGTTTGGGCTGGAAGGGACCTGAAAGATCATCCAGTTCCAACCCCCTGCCATAGGCAGGGACACCTTCCAGTAGACCAGATTCCTCCATAATCCTGAAGCTGGTCTTCATATCTTCATTGAGGATCTTGACTTGACATTGAATTGGGATTTTTAACTGAAAATAGAAGATTATGTTAACTTTGAAACAATTTAGCTGTTGAAAATTGATCCCACAGTTCAGTGCTTTAAGCAGTCAGTTCTTAGCACACTGATATTCTGGTATTAACATGTTGATTAGCAGAATGGCTGAACTTTTAATTAGCAGCACAAACCTGTCAGTCCAACACCACTGAATGGAGCAGGCTACACAGCCCCAAAAACTCTCCTCTGCGCTCCTGTCTCTGCAGGTCACAAATCCTGTATTTCTCTTACCACCAAGCGCTTCTGATGATTCCAGGCTCCACCAGGAGCTCATTCAACTCACAAATCTTGTAAGAAATGAACTAGAAAAAACAAGCCCAAAAAAAAAAAATGTCTCTGTCTGTCAGTGGATGGGAGCCCTCTGATCAGGACAGCTGCTGGCCAAACCACGGCCTTGGGCGATAGGAGGCAAGATTTTGGAAATTTCGTATAGGGTGCGTCACATGGGGAGAGATCTGAATAAGAAAAAGTGCTCTGGTGGGCCTTGGCTTGCAAAACCACGGGGAGGTTCAGAAGAAAGACATTTATACCTTCTTAATCATGACAGCAAAGCTGAATGCTGCTAATCAAATATGTTAATAATGATGGAAAGTTGCAGTAAAAATATTTAAGATTTCTTTTTCTTGGAGGGGAACACATATTTCTTTCCCTAATGATGCTTTATACAGTTGAGCCACACAGGGCATACTTCCTCCAAATTTTGAGACTGAGGCAGGAAAATGTCAGCCTAAATGGACGACTTTTGCTAGGGCTATAAGGAAGCAAAATAATGTTTTTATAAAGTGTTAAGCAGTATTTACTGTAGGGATTGCTCAGTGTGCTCCCTATGACTCTCCTAAACACCCACAAATGCTGAACAGAGACACATTTATATGATTCTCTTGCACAGATCACTTTTTGAGCTGAATAAAGTCAGTTGAATACTGTCAGCTCTTCTTACAGTTTTCTTCCTTTTTTTTTTTCCAGTTGTTTCCTATGTGAAGTTGTACACAATTTCATGATGTCTGAATAGCCCCAGAGCTGCTTCTTGATAGGTTACGTGAGCCAAAATTTGCCTGATATTATTGAATGTCCCCATTGCACAAGCATGGAAAAGCTTTGTGGTATAAGCTGCCCTTTCTTGTTCTTTCTATGCCCTAAAATACTCTGCAGTTTTTCATTATTTCTTACTACTAAAATGTCTCTCTCTCCTGGAGTTTCCTTAGGGTTAAATGATGCAGAAAAGGGAACACTTTTCGCAGCAAGATTTTTGCAGTGGCAGCAAGAGTTGCCCTCTGCACATAGAGCTTTTTAGACCAAAATAGCATGATTTGGAATAGCAAAGATGGAATAAATATTACACTGGATTGTGCTTCTCCCATAGGGAGGCCAGTGACAATAAGAGGAAACAGCACTGGTCTGAGGGTAACGATATTTTTGATGGGTAAATTCTGACCAAGCAAAGGCTAGAAAAGGTTTCCAAAGCTGTCTAAGAAACTGCAACATCCAGACTGAGTCATCTACGCTTGTCTAGCAGCCTCTGCATTTCCAGAGGCCTGGGCACAGACAGAAAGACTGGAATGACCATGCACTTCCCAGGGATGTTGTCTCCTACACAGCCAGCTGAATCCACACACATCACAAGGTGCAGGACGGGACTGCAGTGACTTATTTTCATTACTTCATTTGGGAGGAACTACTTCTACTCTGTTCCACTTTGGTTCGTTATACCACATCCCTCATCATGGTCTCTGAGCATTTTCCAATGAGACATAAACAAATCACTAACGAGGATGTCATGTGGCTGCCTCTCCCATTTCATTTCCCAGAGGCCGTGTTTGCTCTGTTTATCCTGCAGTTCCGTGTGGCTTTCTCTACACATTACATGGAAGGCTTCACAAAACTTATCTATTTGTATGCAACAATTCATCCCACAACGAGCCTATAGAAGTCTCATCAGCCATCTGGTATTTTTATTTCTCCAGGCTGAGAAAGCAATCAGAGCTAATCCTCCTGCGAACTATGGAAGTCAGGTTTTATTTCTCACTTTTCTGTACCAATAACTCTTTACAGTCCAAAGACCCTAAAAATCTGTGTATTCCTCAACTCTTATAGGACCCTGGTGCTAGGTGGCTGCCAGAGCAAATGTGGTTCCAATCCAGAAGAACAAAATTCTCAGGGTGTCTGGTGAAAGATGCTGTAGGAGAATCCTGCAACTGATATATGTGTGAGCACTGAGTTTTCACAGACCCAGTGGGAAATCCGTCATGTTTTAGCACAGGAAAATTGAAGTGGACCTGTCTATCCGGAACAGGAGATGGCATTTCATAAGTAACTCTTCAGCTGAAGTGTTGCCTTAGGCAATCCTTGTTCCCTTCTCCCTGGCACCATCCCCAGTCTTGTGCCAGCCCAAGTCCCAGTGGAACCAGCATGGCAACTTGGGTGAGGGAACTGAACCACACAGAATATCACCCCTGTTTTGCTGTTTTTCAACTAGATGGGTTAAACTGGCTCAGCACAAACATCTGGCAAGGGCAGCTACCGAAGTCAGCATGAGCAGTTCTGCTCCTAAATGTCTTATCAACTAACCAGCACTGTGAGGCTAATGATAAAAGTCTTTTTAATTATGCTTCGCTTGCCTGAAAGATAATTAATGCAAATCCTGAGAATTGCTTCAAGGCTTCTTTCCAAAATACTTTAAGATAAACCATAATTCATGTAACCTATGAATACATTTTAATAGAGGAAATTGAACCTTAACAAGAAATACACCACAATTACATAAATTGGTGCTTGGAGCCAGGCTGTATTTAGCATTTCTTGGGGTTTTGTTCCCCCTCTTGTTTGAACATCAATATCCACAAAATCACTCACCTAGTCTGGTAGGACCTTGCTCTCGTTGTTGAATGGAGTGCACCATCTCTACAAGCCTGTCAGTCTCTTGAGGCATGTTCCATGAAATTTCTAGATTATTTTCCCTGGCATACTGGAGAACTGACACATGAATTGAGGTATTGCCTGAAGCAGAAAGCAGAAAATAAACACTTTAAGCAGTGCTTGTGAATGTCTTAAACTCAATCTAAAGGAGACGTTGTAGTTGTCTTACATTAAGCACAACTAGACAGCAGTTTTCCATCAGAGTGTGAAAACTGCATTTTCAATCAAAAGATCAAACCTGACCTATTCCCAGGTGAAAAAATATGCAAGTACTGCTGGAAACAGTTGCTTTCCTATCAGGAGCCAGAATGCAGAATTTTAGGCCAGATCAATTTGACTGCAATTGGAGAATTTTATTTTATTGATCTCCATCCAGTATTATTTCTTTTCCATTTTCAAATTGTCTAAAAATCCCTTTCTTTTTTTTTTTTAACGTGCACCTTGTTTTGCACAAGCAGTAGATTGATGCCCCACTGGTCAGATGGGCCAAGCCCCCTGGAGCGTTTCATACCAAATTCCCTCTGTCGTACCTCACCGGAGTAACATGAATGGGACAAAGTACATCCAGGGAGCTTGATTTGCAAAGAGGAATGAGGAGAAATTCCAAGTTATGCTCCTCTCTGACAGAATGCTTTCCATGTACCATCTCTAAAAAATCTAAGTTACTCTAGACATACAGAAATGTTATCCTTTTTCCCTATGAGCTCTCTAATCAGCACAAGTGCTGATAATCATCACCTTTTGGAAGCACAGGTATAATATAAACATGCCACCACCCAGTGGGAAACACCACCAGTAGCAGCAGTTGCTCCATGAAAACAGTTTAATGTTGGTTTGAAAAAACACAATTCTGGTTTTTAAAAAATTCCTGTTTGTTAAATGCTACCAGGAAAACACAGGATCCTGTGTTTGAACCCAATGCAGAACCAAACAAAAAAGCACATTTTTGCTTTTCTGCCACAGAAAACCAGTTCAGCTGAATCTCCATCCCGTGCCAGGGACCCCTCAGCCTGTTCGACACTGCTGGACAGAACAGCATAAAGGGAGTGCTCCTCACAGCTGCTGCCCAAGCTACTCCTCATCACAGGACTCACTGAATTGATGTCAAACCTGTATCCACCTGAACCACAACAGCTTGGACTGCAAACTGAACTTGCACCTGAACTAGCCTGATCTCCCCAAAATAAACTTCAATTTTTTGAGGGGTTGGAATGAGTCATTGAAAACTAAGATTCGAAAAACTTCCACTGAGAGGTTTTTTGTCCTCTACAAGCAAAAGAACATAAAATATCTTCCTGTGTCTGAGTTAAAAGGTAGATACCTACTGATCACAACACTTTCAATAAATGCCTGCACAAAGCTTTTCATTTCCTCAAACTCTGCTGCTCCCACGTTGGAACTTCCATCCAGAAGGAACATGACATCCATCGGTTTGTTGCACAACTCTGAGGGTAGGAAGGGGAGGGGAAAAAGTTATTTTATATATAATAACCAAAAGTAGAATCTGCTAATCTATTGGTAGGACCAAGGGCAGATACACCTGCATTTTGGGAAAATAAAGCAGTTTAAACAATAAGTGATGCCCCTTTAATGAAAGCCTTGAGATTCATATTCAGTGGGAAAAAACAAGCAAAACAGCAAAAAAGAATAAAAAACCCAACCCAAACCAACAACAAAACAAAAAGAAACAAACAAAACCTACAAAATACCCTCCTCACCCCCAAACAAGCAAAACAAAAAATGGTATGAGAAAAACCAAATAAAGTCTCTTCACAGAAGAGGAAGTATAATTTTATATTATACTAAGCAGATAAGAATAATAAGAATAAAGACAGGAGAATGTTTTTGTCCTGCCACACTCCAACCTGTCTGAAAGCTGCTGTCCTTTGCTGACAAAAGAACACAAGGACTTTGAAGAAAACAGACTGCAGGGCTGGGCTCAGCTCTGCTGAACTGGGGCAGCATCCTCAGCCTCCAGGGAACATAAAGAGTCCTTCCTTGGCATTTGGACAGCAAGATACCAACCCAGAAAAGGGAGCACTTCAAACGTCAGTGATGCTAGAGGTAAATGCAGGAGACATGACAGAGGAAAGAGGGAATCACACAGAAAATACATCCAATTTTACCTGTAATTTCGGTCCAAAGTTTGCGAGAGCAGCACGACTGCAGCACTAATTCAGGTGCTTCTTCAATAAGTCTGTTATAACTATTCAAGATAATTGGGTCATTAGGCTGACTGATCTTTCTGAGCTCTTGGATATTGGCACTGGGGGTTATGCCTATGGGAATAACATTTATGCTCCTGGGAGGTCGTGTGATAACATCAGTGGAAGGACTGGATGACACCATATACACCAAGTGAGGAACATCTTGCCTGCCCCCATTGACTGATGCAAATGTGTGTTTGGAAATATAATCGAGGGCGTTGCCAGTGTTGGTAGCCTTCCCTCCCTGGTAGGGTATGCTCCTCACTTTCTCAATGATTTTTTCCTTTGACTGTATTTCTCTAAAGGAATACTCCAGACTGACAGTCTCTGAATACTGCATGATTGTAACATGAATAACTTCCTGTCCCACGTTCATTCCTGTGATCACCTTCTCAATGAATTTCTTGACTTTATTGAAGTTTTCCTCCCCCACGTTGTCAGATCCTTCCACAATAAAAGCAATATCCAACCTGTTGGGAGGGGACTTCTCTGAAAGAGCTGGTGGGGCTGTGATAATTCCCAAAGGGGGAATTATGACACTGGACATTGTTGGAGGGGATGTAGCTGGTAAGAGAGGACTTTCTTCAGGTCCCAGATCACACAGGTGATCAATGAGGAAATCTCTATTGTCCATTAGCTCCAACACATTGCTCACCAGGAAGGCTCTGCTACCTGGGAACTGCCTTGCAATGAACTTGACTTGCTCCACATTGACATGTGGCCCAATCCCCACAGGTATCACTGTGATTTTTTTATTCTTCAAAACTGTGAGGATGTTGCGGATTTTTCCTGGAGGCTTGCTTGCTATAAATAGCACTGCAATTCTGGCAGCATTGGTCCTTTCTGCCTTCCCAAACACATGAAACACGGAGTACTTCAGGACTTCAGAGGCAGATGCAACTTCATCACCTGTGTATTTTATGCTTTGGACGATTTTTCTCATCTGGGAATTTGTTTTGATATCTTTAAGGCCAAGATAGATTGTGGGACCAGCCCTATACACCAAAATTGACACTCGGATTCTCTTCTGAGAGATGTGGAGTTTTTTCATTAAGCCAATTATGAAAGCCTTCAGCTGTTCAAAGTCCTCCTCTGAGAGTTTATTGGAGCCATCAATCAGGAAGGCCAGGTCCATCATCTTGCTGCATGAGTATTCACTGGCTGGTAGCTCAATGTCCTCCTCTGGAATAGGTGTTGTCAGCATTAGGGTGCTCTCCATGGGCTCACAGTCTACACAGGTTAAGTTCTTCCCTTCACACAGACTACAAAAATCATCAAATTTCACTGTAGAAAGCATTGCTTAGAACAAGTCACCCACATATAATAAAAGAATGACAATACAAAAACAATTAAACATCTCAAAATCACAACAAAACCAAAATATGAAGTGAATCACTTTTTTTCCCCTGCCCCAATTCCCCACAAGGTATTGTACAGCTAAATCCCACATGTTCATGCATGTTTGTTTAGATCCAGGCAACATTACAACCTATGATGTGTTTGTCAGAGGAAATTCCTTATATTAATCTTTGACAGAAGGGGTAAAATCCATGTCTGGAAACTGTCTAGGAACCCACTGAGCATCAGCAATACAATGACCTACAAGCCATGGGTGGGCTGAACTGGCTTGCTCCACAAGGAATCAAAATATGAGGCAAACTGGAGGCAGGTAACACAAAGTAAAATCCTAGAGTAAGAAAGATGTTTATCTCTGGTATGACTAAGCAAACTGTGCAGGGGCCAGGTTTACACAGATTTTAACCTTACTGAAATTAAGTCTTTTTTCTACCTCTAAAGTGCTCTACATTCCAGGTGTTTGGTTTTTTATTCCTGACTTCATTTTGATTTGGATATAGCTTTGGCACATATTCATCCTCAATTGTTTCTTATGTCTCTCTTACCTTCATATTATTTACCATGATTTCATTTTCAGTTCAATTTCTCATATTAAATGGTTTATTTCAACCATAGCTGTTATCTCTTTTTAGTCCTATGTCTTCCCTCGCTATTTCTACTCACCTCCACTTTTCCCTTCCCATCTCAGTTCCAATTTTCCTTTCTGCTCCATCTCTAGCTTGTCCACTATTCATCCTTCTGCACTACCATGAGCTTTTTCACCTCTGTCACCCTCCACCTGTTATGAACTTATTTATAATTCATCCATGTTTAGCAAGGCTTTAACACTTCTGCCCTTCTAATTCCTGGTTGCATGATTCTTTTTACCTCCTAGAATCATAGAATCACTTGGGCTAGAAGAAATCCGTAATGTTTATCTAGTCCAACTCTCCTGCAATGAGCAGGGACATCTTCAGCTAGGTCATGTTGCTCAGAGCCCTGTTCAGCCTGATCTGAAATGTTTCCAGGGATGAGACAGCCACCACCTCTCTGGGAAACGTGTGCCAGTTTTATCACTCTCATTGTAAAAAATTCTAAAAAGTTTGTACCCGTCTTCCTTACAGGCTGAAGTACTGAAAGGTCACAATAAGTTCTCCCCAGAACCGTCTCTTCTCCATCCTGAACAACCCCAACTCTCTCTGCCTTTCCTCACAGGAGAGGTGTTCCAGCCCTCTGATCACACTGCACACACACACACACACAGGGTGGAACAGAGTCAGTCCATATATTCCCCTTGTCTTACTGGACAGTCCAAGGAACAGAGTAGGAAAAGGTTACCAAAGAGCAAAGACAAAAAACACTTGTTTTCACTGCCAGAGAAAATCCAAGATGTAGAAACTAAATGAGGCAATACTGGAAGAAGGTGCCATTTTCCAGTAAAATACTTCACTTTACACGTGGCACCTTTGTTTAAGTTCTCTTAGTTTAAGCGTTATGTTCTTTTCAAGCTCATTTTAGTGTCTTCCTAATTGCAGAATGCACAGCTACTTTTGGCATCAGCATATAGCAATGGAAGATTTATTATTTTAATCCTAATACAAGACTCTTCGAGTTTCCAATTTCCTTTGGATATTTGCTATGAAAATCATTTTTGTGCAATATTTTCTATTGTTTGTACAGATGGTGTAGGCATCTAAATTAGGTGACAGCTATGCAAAAGGATGTTTCCCTAGTGAGGTAAATTTTCCTAATGTTCTGAAATCTTTTGTGAGCAGCAGCCAATGTATCAACATTTAAGATAAATTATTATTGACTACAAAAGTTAGGGAACAGACACTCATTTACGAAGACTCTTTTTTGACCTTTTGATGGAATTCAAGGCTCTTCATGTATATTGTTAAAAAATATATATTTAATTGATTAGCCTAACATCTGATGCCCTGATCTTATAGCTCAGCTGCACACTAGCCCTGGCAAGAGACCAGGAATTGAAAGCTTGTACCCATTCAGAGCTTCTGTGAGGTTCAGAGCATTTGGAGCTAAAGTGTTAGTCTGGGCTAATAGCTGCTGCATTTTTACAGCTCAGTTTCTATTAAATCTGATCCATCTACAAGTTGGAAAACTCCCCTGTATTCACCGTGTTATAAGTGACTAGTGAAAACATTAATCAATGGTCCAGATATCCAGAGAATGACAAATTTTCACAACGTGCCATGGGGCATTAAACAAAAGGCAAACAGTCTCTGCTGCACTGCAGCTGAAGGCCCTCATCCTGCACAGTGCACAGCATCACCCTGCCTGCCATCAATTTCATCCTATTTGGAAACTCATGGATGGAGGATCAGGCCACAGGTATGACCTTAAAATCTCATGGAAATTGGTTTTCCAGCAATAGTACACAATTCCAACTGCTAATAATCTCAGCAAGTTCTAGACTGAGTGCACATTCAGACCTTGCACTACACGTAGGAATTTTTCAGCGCTGGCAGAAGCTTAGAGTCTGACAGTTTTATTCATGTTGAATCACACATTGCACTAAGAGAAGTGGAACATCTGAAGCCAGTAGGGCCACCTACACATGGGAAAAGGCCTTTTTTGAAAGGAATTTATGAATTTCACTTGCTTCAATTCAGCTGACATCCTATAATCCCTACTGTCACTGGAAAAACTTCAGCTCTGGGTTCTCTGTGAAGGGGTTTTGACGTACAAGATGGTTTCCAAGCTTCTTTCTCAGCGTTATGTTTAAAGTTACATCCATAAACTTATTTATGGAGATGTACTTCATCCCTGACCCTTCATCCTACACAACAGGGATGCTAATTCACTGCATAACCCCATCATACCAGGATTGACAGCGCTGTGGATCATCTTTGTTCAAAACTACTCTTCTTCCCTGCGGGATCTTGTCACCTCCAACTGTACACACAGGACAGTCTTCTGGGCTGACACAATCCAGGGACAGCTCATCAAGTATTTTCCCTGTTTCAAAACAGCACAGCAGTGTAAAGATGCCTGTTTTCATGAATTGTAAAATTAATCATTGGGTTAAAAACATAACGATGCTTCTGAGGTGGGCTCAAACCTCCCGAATACCCTGCTTGGTGTTGTGGCTACTGCCAACTTGACACAGAGAAGTATCTCTTTCCCTCATAACGCCTTTTATTTAGATATTGGAAGCAATTAACCCAGTGCATAACCTGCAACAGCCAGAACCACACAGAAGGTAAATATATCTTTAGAACAAAAAATGGAAGATGTCAGGGGGAAATGACATTTTCCTTTCTGTATGGATATTATTTATTTCTTCTCCTGTCCTCTACCTTGTTCTGATCAGAGATACCAGGGCCCAGAATAGCTATTTGGGGCCTTAAAATACCTTATTTCTTTGTGTCTTCTTGCTATGTCTTTAGGAATGATTTAGCTTAGTTTTCTCTCTCCTTTAGGCCTTTGCTTATCTTTCACTCTTTCCCTTGCTCTCTATTTTTCTTCTCCCTGCCCCTATTTAATGTATTTTTTCCTTTTCCATGAGATAGTTGTTGGGAACAGTTAAACTGGAAGCTTCGGCTCACAGGAGGATGCCACTGTGCACTCTCAGGAGCATCTTGCAGGTAATAAGCAGGTCAAGGCAAAGGGTTTCCCTCACTACTGTAGCTGCTCTGAAGAGCATTTTATCAATTTCCAGCAGAAATTCATACCCTTTTTTAACCACAGAGTCAACAATCTCTGCTGCCACACCACCTCAATCCTCCTATCTCATCAACCCCTTCCTATCCTCTCTCATCCTTGCTGGCAGTGTTTCATCCTCCTCTTCTAGGCACCACTTCATGCCCTCCACACATGGTGCTCATTTCACAAACCCAAACCAAGATGCCCAACCACCTTCCTCCCCAGGCACTAGGGAATTTTGATGAAAACACATCAGTAAGCCTGTAAAGAAGAAAAACTATTTAAGTAAAGCAAAAGAGGGACTTACCTGCAGGACAGTGCACATGGCACCCTTCCACACACCGCAGAGGACACTCCAAAGCTTGTGGGTGTTGGCACGTGACAGGACAAGCAGGTCCACAGCTGTTATACCTCCATTCACACTGATAATCTAATTCGTGTTTATTCAGGTCCTCACAGCTTTGTGCTATGCAGGAAAAGAATAAGAGGGAAAAAAAAAATTCAAATCAGAGTGTGTGTTCACCGTGCCTCTAAGAATTATGACACCACATATTGTATAAAGTGGACCACATACATATATATAGAAAAAGAAAAATTCCACCTTTTTTTTTTACTACATTATTGTTTTACTACAACCAGGGCAGGCCACTTCTTCACACTCACATCTTTTTTCACCTAATGAAATATTTGCTCTAGACCAGAAATACTTGGGTTTGATAACAGCAAATGCAACACAACGCCAACCTATGAACTTTAATGCATGTATATATATTACAGAAATCATTTCTACCTCTAGATTTTGTACCATAGGGTATTATACCCTCTAACTGATGGAATGGGTTTTCCAGGTACAGAAGTAGGAAAGGGAGCGGGAATGCCAGTGCAAGCTGCTAGCCCAGTCCCACTGAGGTGAACATCTCTGGATGTCAGTGGGAGCAGAGCTAAATCTGGCCAGTCTGAGCCAAAACCTTGAACCTTTTCACCCAGTTCTTGCTCATGTTCTCTGCACTTACGGCACAGAGTCGGCGACCTCCAGTGAACAGCAAGCCCTTGCTGTGCGCAGGCCTGCGCGTAGGCCGCGATGGTGTCACAGAAGCACTCACAGTCCCCAATAGACTCACAGGCACAGGTGTCATACATGCAAATATCGATGTAGGGCTCAGGATTCACCTACAAACAGAAACACAGGGCTCAGTACACTCAGTGGGTCCTTTCAGCTCCTTCCTGTGGACAGAGTCAGCCTTCAGATGGTTTGGCTGCTCCTCTTGCCAAGGGTTGAGGTGCCACATAAATCAGTGCAAATCTTTCTGCTGATGTCAGCAAGGGTCACGTTCTCAAAGTCATTACAGACACTGGAGTTTGTTGTCACTTAATATGCTCAATATGGAGAAATTTTATATATTTTTACACTTTATCCCCATCCCTCTCAGGCAGCAGCTTGAGTATAATGCAGCCTGAATGACACTGCATTTGCTCAGCTCCCCCTTCCCTCAAATCTCAACCCTTATTCTTCACTTCATGTGCCAGTCTCTGGGCTGTACAATAACACTTCCCTTAGGCAAAAGTTCCTTCTCAGCTTAATAGGTGGTAACCTGATTTTCCCACAAAGCATCAGCTACAGGATGGGTGAGAGATGAGAAAACCAGTCAGCCTCCTCCAAGCCCCATGTGCTGCCAGCACAACCACACTTCTTCCCTCAGCTCCAATCAGTGTCAGCACAGATCATGCAGAACTGAAGAATGTGAAACACATGACTCAATACTCACAAATTTTTTGCATTCTTCAAAGATACTTCCGGACAAAATGCTGCATGACGTTTCTACCATCATCTGCTTCACTATGTTTCCACCACACAGTGGAGACATCAAGGTCTGTTCCAGGTTGGGCTTAATATTGTAAGAGACAAGTAGAGATTGCATTAGCCTTGTCTTCAGGACTTCGGGACTCTTCAAATTGAAGTAAAAGGCTCACTAGCAATTTTTCATGGCAAAGGAAATTGTTTCTTTGAATAATGTTTCAACCTGTTGTATGACAGACACAGATCCTGCCATGGCAGAATGCAGAGCAGAACAGATCACCTCCTTGATTTTCTCCAGCTCCTACTTCTACCCTGCAGTTTTAACTCAGACATTTTGATGACAGGAAGACCCACTGTACCAAACGTCCATCCTGACAAATGGTCATCCACAGCTCTACAGAAGGTCCATGAGACTGAAAAATACGATCAGACTTCAACAGACAAAACCCAAGGGCACTGCTGGATAAGAATAACTCAGCAACCTCCCCTTGTCCTATTTAATTTACCTAAGAACAAGGAGTGCTACTGTTGACGTGGAATTTATCACAGCAACACCCTGCAGGTTCTGTCCTGTGCCTATTACACTGAAATGAGAAGCTGCTCCTTCTCAGTCTTATCCTGTGGCCTCACTCCTCAATACTGGAACGTTTTCCTGTGCTGCAATCAAGTCAAATGAAAAAAGTGACATTCAGTGAGGTAATACCGTGGCTATGTCACACTTGTACATAATTAGCAAACTAATCCAAAAAATTTCATGTGATCAAGAATAAATGCCTCAATGTATTTTTCTGGTCATTTAAGTCTTGTAGAAAAAGATCTAAAAAAGGCTATTTCCATCCTCTTGCCCCCGATCATTTAGACACATTCTCAATGAAAAAAAAAAAAACAACCAAACCACCAATTGAATGAAATGCTTTGTTTTACAAACGTCTTCAAGCTGTTTCACTTTTTCATTTGGATATACTTTGGGCCATCACTATTTGTCAGTTCAATACAAATTTATTATTCATTCTTTCAAAACTCTCAATTTGAAAAAGAGGAAGTAGACTCTTGCGTCTAATATTAGTACCCTGTGTAATCTCCAGCAGGGGGACATAGATAATACCTTAAGGTAGCAGGTACCCTCCCCAAAATTCAGATGTAATGATGGATAGCAATAAGACCTCACATCCCCTACTCCATCCTGCTTTTTCTGTTCAAGCCTTTCCAACTTGAAAATAACAACTGAATGCTCTTTAATTAAAAAAACAAGTTAAAAAAAAAGAATGAGAATCATACAGAAATAAATTAACTTGTGCATTCCATGGTTTGTAATGGACAGACTAAGATTTGGGAGATAGAAATTTGCATAGGGAAATATGAAATTTTTATCTAAACTCCCCCGATTGAAAATTACAGCTGTTTTTTTAGATTAAACTCTAAAATGAGATTTCCAGCTATACCTGGATTTCAGGCAGCTGGGCTGGATAACTCTAGGAACAGCCTCTACCATTCAGATTGGCTATTTCAACATTCCTCTGAAGCCAGGCAGCACAAAAGCTTTACATAAGTTAATTGATCTTTCACCAGATTTCAAGAAATAATATTACTTGGCAAAAACATAGGGGAAGGAGCTAATTGCTACTTATTTTAATCCTTTCAAAGCTCTTTGTCCACTCTTGAGTGACACTGTAACCCACATTAATCAGCTATCACAGTTCATTCGCAATCACCTTTGCAACATCAGCACAGCGTGAATTAACTTTCCAAGAATTCCCAAAGTCAACTGGATCCACTTCAAGATGTTCACTGCTGCTGGTCAAATCATTGTTTTGGATTCCATCAAAATTTCCACACAGACCACACACTTGATCCTTGCAGGGAAAGAAACAAAAATACATAAATCTTAATCTGTAGACCGGCTGAGGATTTTGTTAAGTCTTTTTAGCCTGGAGCTTTAATGCCATGAGGCTTAAAAACTGAATTACCCACAGCCTTGCCAAGCTTACTGAACCAGACAGTTTCTCCCAGTGAATGGGTGGCTCCCATTCCCATTCTGCTTTGCTGAAAGCAGGACCACACCATCTCCAAGGAGTCCAGAAAGCAGGACTACTCTAATCAGCAGTGCCTGGTGGCTCTAGTTGGAGTATGTCCCTGCAATCCCATTTTATTTCCAGAGATTACTGTCCCATCACTGTCACTAGTAAACCTGGGTCCTTACCCTGCTCTCCTTGATGCAGAAGAAATCACTCAAGGCATAGTTTTTCTGAGGCCCCACAGCATTCATCCTGTCACAGCCCATCTCCAATGACCCAGGATCTACCCCTTGCAGTAGAACCACCAAGAAAATAAGACACTCCTACAGCATTACCAAAAAACCCTCAATTTTCAATGCCTAACACTCCATGGAATTCTGCATTAAAAAAACTCTTTTCCCCAGGGGCAGGATAAGTGCATTTAATGAGAATAAGAAGTAAAGCAAAAAACACTTACTTTGAAATTGCCTTTTAAGATAATGGAGACTCCCATAGCCAGGTCCCAGGTCACACTGATGCTTTTGCCCAGCAGAATGATGTAATAACGGCCAGACTTGATGACTTCCAAATCCTCATTTTCACCTTTAGGAGGCACCCTGATGTTCACCTGAACAAGGGAAGCACATTGTGCTATCAACAGTGTCTCTGTTATTTAAGGTAGGTGATTCTCCCAGTGGGACACATGCTCATAGGTTAACAAGTGCTTCCAAATGTGCTGTTCTCCAGAGACTTCCCATATGCTATCCAGATACTCCAGAGCAATTTGGGGTTGTACAGCGTTTCAATCTCATCCCATTTCCAAAGTTTTTGAATGTGCTTCCAGGGTACAACCAACACTCACCACAGATGCCAACACATGAAGTAGCGACTGCTAAACAGGAGGGCTGATAAAGAAGACAGGGTATACTCAACTAATTACCAGTTTAGTATTGGTCAATGGTTCACTGAACAATTACGTGTTGTTTTGGGGGGGGGTTTCTTTCATCTTTTTAGGAAACTAACAATTCTGTCCTCCTGGTTTAAGTGTAATGGGAACTGGGAGAACCACATGTATCAGTGACCTCTGAAGGACCAGAGTGATTCTGCAACAGGAAGGACCTTCTTCCCAACCAAGTGCACCAACAGAAAAAATCCAGAGAGATTCCTTTCAGTGTCTATCCATTTTTCCATCACTTTCCCTTCTCCCGTGTGCCTCTTGCTCCTTCCATCTGGCTGCAAATTCACTGCTTGCAGCTAGTAAGAATTTAAGAGATTCATTTAAAATGCTCTCTTTCACACCATAATCCCCTTTCAATGGGAGCTCTAATAGGATTGTTAACCACATTTGGAAAGAAAATCTGGCATGGCTCTAACTTTAAGCACCATTAATGCATTAACTGCTTAATTGTGGACGAGGCAGATGAAAACTTTCAATCAGTACAAATACCAATTAAAGCAAGGGAGAAAGAGACGACAAGAAACCATTCATCCACTCCCCTACTCTGGGGGCAAAACATTTCCTTATCTCACTATTCTTTCTTGCTCAATTCAGTAAAAGCCCAGCACAATTCTCTTCATCTCTGAGTTATCATCAGAAACCTTTATCCCCAGAAAAGACACTTCATATCTTCCATGGATCTCCATGGGCCTTCAATGTCTTTAGGGAAGAACATGCTAAAAGATACTTTATGTACTGGAAGTTTTTTAACCTTCTTCTATGCCCAGTGTATTACTACATAGTATAAACACTTGGCCACTTGAAATTCTAGAATGGTCTTTGTCTTTCCAAACTCCTCCAAGAAAAGGAGGAAGACAAAGTTGAGCTGGGAGGTTGACCTAAATTACAGAATTTTTATGCTTATAGAGGCTTTTTGCCCAACCATGAAGTCATAAACTTTTGACCTTACAAACTTGCAGATCTCTTTCAGAAAAGCACAAATTATTTCATAATTTTTTTTAAATGTCAGCCAGAACTGTAACATGCAGATACTTCAATTAAACCCCCATTTATCTAAAAGTAGAAGCTGCTCTCAAAACATACATATTAATGGCCAAAAAAATACCTAGTTCTCCTGCTTGCTTCCAAGGATTCTTGTGGAAAAAGCATGTAGAAAGTCATCACTGAATGAGAATTTGCCTAAAAGTCTCCAAAACAGGTTTTTTTTCCTTAATCTCTTTTTTGCTTGCTGTTATTTTTAAGCAAACCTGCTCTAGATATTGTTACACTGAGCCTTAAACTCTCTAGAAAGACAGCTAAAAATTCACTAAGGGTCATGTGAACAGTGCTGCAATACAGATCTAGATCTTGCAAGGCCAGACTCTCTCAGGAACCAAATACCCTGTTACTGGAGCTGCTGGATGCCTAAATCACCTGCTGACTTTTTCTTTCTGAAGTGTTGAGATGGAATCAGCTTTTCTGAAAATCTGTCACCTAAAAAAGCTTTCAGACCAAGCCCAGCTCGATGGAATGACCCCTGCACTGCTGTTCGCTCTCACCCAGGTAGGCAAGTCTTTAGCAGTAGAAATAAAGAATTGGGCAACCAATATGTCCTGTGTTCATTCCCACAGCATCCAGAAGCCTACATGGATCCAGTGCTGTCAAGATGCACTGCACAGACACCATTAATAATGGTCCTGTTTTTTGTGTTCCTGTCAAGGCTCAGTGGCATTTGCAGGCAATTCCAAACCTGGTACAGCTTTATCTGTTAACCCAAAACAAGGCAAATGCAGAGTGGTTTCACCTTTCACTGGGAACATTCTTGCAACTCTCAGGTGCAGATGACAGCTCAGAGCACAGGACTTGTGAAAAGAGAGCCACTGAAACATGATAATGCACTGCAGTTCTGCAAAGGTTGAGCACACAGAGGGTCTGAATTGCTACAGTGCTCAAGGCAAAGAGCTGAACTCTGCCCTCTGGAAAGCTCGCTTCCTGCTGGGGAGGGACATGGGAGGTGGAAGTGATTCCTGGTTAATTCTTCAGTGTTTGTTAGTAGGAAAAGGGAGGAAAAAGAAGAGTAGAGTCATCTGATCTTCCATCTGGCAGTTTAACAGGGGAAAGGACAGCTGACATTTCGGTATCAGCTTGTTTGAGCCATGACTTTTTCTTCCTGTGTGCTCAGTCCTTCAGATTGCTAAATTAGGTCTGGTGTTATATTAGTCACAGGTCAGTCCTTTCTTAGCCCTTCCTTGCACTTAATGTAGCAGGGAACAGGTTTAGGTACGCCATGCTTAGTAAGGGTCTGGGGCCCCCAGTGTAAGAAGGACATAGGTCTGTTGGAGTGAGTCCAGAGTGGGACACAAAGATGATTAGAGGGCTGGAGCATCTCTGCTGTGAAAACAGACTGAAAGAGTTGGGATTGTTCAGTCGGAAGAGGAGAAAACTCCAGGGTGACCTTAATGCAACCTTCCAGTAACTAACGGGGCTACGAAAGAACTGGAGAGCAACTATTTCCAAGGGCCTGGAGTGACAGGACGAGGGGGAATGGCTTCACAGTGACAGAGAGGAGGTTTAGATTGGATATTGAGAAGAAATTGTTCCCTGTGAGGATGGTGAGGCCCTGGCACAGGTTTCCCAGAGAAGCTGTGGCTGCCCCATCCCTGGCAGTGTCCAAGGCCAGGTTGGATGGGGCTCTGAGCATCCTGGGATAGTGGACGGTGTCCCTGCCCATGGCAGGGGGCTGGAACCGGGGGATCTTTAGTGTCCCTTCCAAACCAAACCATTCTGTGATTATCTGAGACAAATTGGTTGCCATCAAGCAGAAATACCAAAACAACATTATACCTCTGGGAACAAACTGGATAAACAAAACCCTGCTAATCTATTTGTTTTATGGTCAAGAACCCCTGAGTGGGAAGTCATTCATGCCTCATCTTACAAACAATCTGAAAATCTTTTCCAAAAAAATAGGAAAGAAAGACAAAAGAAAGAGTACATACGTTTCCATTAAACAACTCTATTTCCCCTCCTTCATACAGGATGAAAACCCTTTTGGTGCACTTTTCTCCAGTGAAGCCACAACCTTCATTTGAAATGAGTATCCGGAACGTTCCAGAGTCACCCTTGCAGAAATCCTATCAGATAAAAAAAACAAATGAGTCAGTAATGAGGAGCATTTGAAAAATATGTGCAGGGAAAAACACGGAGGAAAAAAAGAAGCCTCACGTAACACCCTAGATAATCTATGGCAAATAGGATCTATGTTGGTGTGCCAGTTGTTCCCATATTCATTTATTTTGTGCTTAGCAAATATTCATGTGGTCCATCCCTTAAAGAGTGAGGCACACCCTGCCAGTGACACACACATGCATAATTTGGAGAGTATTTTTGGGCAGGGAGAATCCCCACTATTGCAGTATCTATTTAAAGATGTATGGTGGGCATAGTGTACATCTGAATACATAGAAAGCTTAATGTATTGATTTTCTTTTAAGTCAAATATTTCTGAGAACCTTGGAGAGTTCATACTACATCTATATGATGACTTATATCTCTCTGGCCTTTTAGATTTTACTTTTTCATTGTTTTAATTTTTTTCAGTACACAATTTTTAAGAGAAAGACCCTGTGTGGAGTTCTCTGTGTTTGTCGTTTAAGGAAAACAGATCTAAATTTCATTTTAAGTAGTTTTGTAGTGCTGCATGGTACTGCTGCCCATAAGGCCTTCACACGGAGCTCTCAGTGGTGTCAGAGCAATCATTCCTCTAAGAAAATCCAGCTGGCACCAAGGTGGAAGCATCTTTCAAAGACCTAGACAGAGGCCTTCCTGCCCAAGGAGAACTGCAAGGACAAATGTGCCTCATGAAGAGACTGTGGGGAAAATAGTAACACACCCAAGAACCATCACACTCTCACTGCAGAATACTGTTGTTATCAATCAGCAGTGGATCCATCTAGTTCTAGAACAAATTTTCAGATAAATCCTTGTTTGCACAGATGTTTTTAAACACACAGTGATTTGCTTGCAGATGAGCCTTTATCTTAGTTCTAACTCTGAATTTCTGACTGCTTCCACAAATCACATGTTGATTTTAGTGTGCTAAGCCTTTATCCACCTCTCCTCTTTGCTGTGAGGAAAACGGATATTGTCAATGGACCCCAAACAGGGGGGTATGGAACAGGACAGGGACTGTGCTGAAGGGAACAAGCAAAGTCTGCACTCTGGGGGCACTGAGGGAAGGTTCACTGAGCACTCCTGGTCTCACTCAGCCAGACAGCAAGACACCACTACTGGATAAAGAGGCTAGCGGACAATTAGGAAAAATTGGTGTATGGATATCCACAACTGCACGTTAGAGATGAGATTCAGACAGCTCCTCTCTGTACCTAGGTGCTCTCATAAGGTTCACTGCCAGCTGGACACGTGGCAGACTGATTTCTACAGAGCACAGTGCACCCTGCAAAGTTCTCAAGACCCCTCTGAAGTCATTAATAAGCTCTATTCTCCTCTACTATACATCTGGCTTACTAATTAGAAATACTTTACTGTGATTTATCCAAACACTGGACTTCCCACCTGGTGTAACCACCTCGTGTATTAGCAGGCAGCTCTAGCATTTGACATGCTCTTACCTGAGCTAACACATATTGGCAGTTCCCTGGAAACTTGTATTTCAATCCATCAAATGTCAAGTAATGAGCTGTACCAATAGCAGTGCAGGTGCCATCACAGAGTTTTTTGGTGCACTCCCACTTCCTGCCCTGGCACACACTGCAACAGAGAGAAGGAGGTAGTGAAGTTGTCCTTATCTCAAAGTATATAAAAAGCAGGAGAATGCAAAGTCCTTTAGGCAAAGTGACAGTGCCACAGTCTCTGCCTCCAGGAGCTGACTACTACCAGATGAGAGGTTCTCTCATTAAAATAAATTAGCATGAGTTAGCAGTGGGTGTATAAATCCAAATAGCACATTAAGTGAATAAGGGAAGTGTTTCTCTGTTTTTTAGAAGATGCTCTGTGTAGGACTCTGTGTGCTTTCAATTTCCCTTACAAAAAGAGGCCAGGACAGAGCCTGCTGGAATATTACTTTATACTAGAATTTTATTTAGGATATGTTGCCCTGCTCTAAGTACCCTTTCAGAAAAACAGAGTATCTACCCCATCCCCTTTCCCTTTTCCAGAGGTGTCCTGAAGGACCACACGCCCTGCTACAGAAGTTGCAGGTGTGAAGAGGGATCTTTCCCTTGACATCCACAGGCTTTTGATCAGTGAAATAAATTGATTTGCTAACTAGCAAAAGACTGAGCAAATAAACACCAAAATCAACGTAGACTTAGAATACCATTTGGCACAATATCTAATAAGAATAATTTAATAATCTAATAAGCAATATCTTGAGGGTGGCAAAACATTCACCTATTAAATGCTCTATGAATGCAGATGGACATCATCACTGCCCCAGGAATTTTCTAACTAAGCTCTGTAAGGGCAGGGAAAAGGGAGTTCTATCCATGCTTTACAGACATAAAAACTCAGGGATAAAAAGGCTGAAGTACTTTCCCAAGATCAAATTGCTGCCCAAAGAAAAAAAACAGGCACTGAACAGAGTTCTCTAAAAATGCCTTAACCCAGGCAATAAGGCATAACTGATTAATCTTAGTAACATTTCACATTATATTAAATATTGTGCAATATGTTTGCTTCAAAGAATGACATTTCAGTAACATGAAATCTACTCCACCCTCTGCTAATAGTTAGGGAAAGAGCAAGATTTTGTAAATTCGTGCAGGGAGAGATTATAAAATACGTGGGGTAGTTAAATTCAGATTAGCAATTTTCTGCTGTGAACTGTTCCATAAGACTTACTCCAAAATTTTCATTGAGCTCTACAATGAATTCCCAATACATTGCATAACAGAAGTTCTGCCACTGGCTTAGACTCGGAGACATTCCGCTGTTCATGAATTAGGGTCTCCCATATGTCAAGGCGGATGTAAACGCCAAATCTGACACCTCTGGCTCATATATTGTGTTTGCAGGTGTTCACATCTGGCTAAGAACAAGTGAGAATGAGAACTCCTGCAACAGCAGTACAAAAAGCAAAAGCAAAGGAAGATCTCGACCTCCAAAACGCAGGCTCGCCATTCTTATTAATTCTCAAAGCAATAGTAATTTCCTATATCACTTCCTAAATGACATTTGACTTGATATTTGCTGAGAACTGTCATGAAACTTTTCAAAGTCACATAGTTCAAAAAAGCCCTAGTGACATTTTTGAAGGGACCTTTTTTCCAATTTTACTTTTCCATTCAAGAAAAACACGTAAAATGTGAGGACGAACTTCTTATCAATGAGAAAAAGCCTGATTTCTAACATTTTCTTGATCTCAACATTGGAGGAAATTCTATATATTTGAGGAAAAGTCATTTACAATGGCATTGCCAGAATTAAACAGTTACAAGAATGAAGTAATATGTTATGACTCTTTTAAGATCAAAGATTATAAGAATGATTGAAAATTTAAAAACTGAGTGTGACTGTGAAGAATCTTACAAATTTCTTTACACTGAGTTTTACATCTTTTTCTTGTTTCAATAAAATTTTCATTGTATCTGTTTTTCAGCAGGGTCACTTTTACCTACATGCAATGTAAGCATATGTATAGGATATGTATCTATACAAAAATATCAACTTCTCCTCCATCTTTGTCCCTTTTAAGCCACTTTTCCCCAGGTTTAATTACAGTACACGATTCACAATGCTATATGTAGCTGCAAAGGAAAGAAATAAAACAAAATTCTGGAAGGTCAATATTTCCATATAAAACCTTAATCCAAATCTAACACCAGTTAGGAGCAGTCCCACTCGTTAAAAAATACCAGACTTGAAAGCAAAGATCAATGTACCAAACCAAAACCAAGCCTTGGACTCTCCAGTGTTGCTGATTCTCTGATCCAACTCCATGCAGCCATCCAGAGGATAACAAACATCGCTCCCGGGGGTGCCACAGAGCTGGGCAGGGACATTTTGGGTAGAATGTACGACATTCTCCATCTAAGTTCAAAAAAACCTCAGCATTTGCACTGCTGAATGCCCTACAGCTTGGACTCTTGGAGCTCTGTAGGAAAGAGCCACCATTCCCTCCACACACACATGGAAAGCAAAGCACCTCCAGAGCTGTTCAGGAGAAGCCAAAAGTGGTCCAGCAGGCAAATACACTGTACTTGACCAAAGGTTGTGCTGAGAGCTTCCCTCCATGCAAATCAAAGAACTTTCTTTTGAACCTCTAAATTCTTTTTCAACAACCAAGCAGGATAAGGGTGGAAGACATGGAGCACTCACTCTTTTCTTCTAAGAAAGTATCATAGTTTTCTATCTATTTTCATCTTTTTAATAAATTAACAGGCAGAGCATTCTTTTGAGATGTAAGAGGCCCACTCTGTCTCTACCTAATCCTTTATCATTTTTCTGAAGAGCTCCTATCATATTATAGCTGGTGCATCACACCCCTTCTGCTCTGCATACTGAAAAGGGCTGATTTGAAGCACCTGAGACAGCAAAATAAGGGAAAAACAGTAAAGCGTAGTGACAAAGCCCAGGCTCCATTCCTCCCTCCCCAAAGGATATATTATCCTGTATTGTTATTTTGTGTTGCAAAATCCACTAGACACACAGACCCACACCTATTTGTAGGGCACCAGGCAGAGGTTGCCAGACATTGCAAGGAATTTTATTGGATCTTTAGGCAACATACAAAAGGAGTGTGCTGGTCTGTGCCATTACAATGCTGCAAAACCTAGCTTTCTACAAAATACATCTGTTAAGCAAACAATATTTGGTGTTACTAAAAACAAGGCAGATGTCCTAGAGAAAAAGAGAAAAACGCCATTCCAGTGGCTCACCAGGTGTTGCAGTCATTAGTCACTGTCTCCCCCTTGGAATACTCTCTTCCATTGTGGAAACACGGGCACCTCTCAGGAGCAACACACTTGTTTTCATGCCGCACCTAGGCAGAACACACAGTTTGTCACCACATGAGGCTCTGGGTACGTGTCCCTGTGCAGGGCAGCGAGCACAGAACATGAGGATGAGGAATAAAAGAAAGGTTGAAAAGAATAAAATAAAGGATTAAATGCTTCCAGACTATCCAAGGTAAGAAAGGTACAGTACTACTATTTTTACCAATATAAATAAAGCTATTGGTACATAAATCACAGCTTGAGCTGCTGGGTGAATGAGATTATAGAAGAATGTCACGATGAGAAAGTCAAATTTGATCAAAACTGGGATGCAGTGAAGATAAAACAGGCTAACCTGAATATGGAGAGCAGGTGAATAACTGCTCACACACAACAAACTGGAAAAGGGGCTACCAGAAAAGCAGCCAGAGAAGGGGTTCAGCAGGAGTAAAAATGGAAATAGAACCACTGAGGAGACCGGGAGCCACAGTGCCTGAACCACCCACATGCAAATGCAGGTTCTGTTGTCACAGATCACAGCCCCTTAAAAAAGCCAACCCCTCTGTCAATTCGCCTCTGAAAATTGCAGTAATCACTCATTTTCTTTCAAATCCCTATCTATTTTCTGGAAGGCAGGATAAATATCAGTCCACTTGAGATATTACTCTGCTCTCACAGGCTCTGTTGCTGGGAAATAGGTCTTTATGTTCTATCTACGTTCTTCAGTTTTACCCTCCTGATCTTAGTTTCTCTTTCTAGAACAAGAAATCATTTGTCCCACTTAAAAAAAAATAAAACCAAACTAAAAAACCACAACCAAACAAAAACAAGTAATGCCTTTAGACTATTCAGGTTTTTTCTGTGGTTACTTTCCATCTTGAAGAGACCCAGTTTTAGAGCATCAAACTCAACCAAAGCTGACTACGCTGAATTTTCACTCAATAGTGGTTCTGGCAAAGCCAGGATAGGTTTGGCTCTTGCTTTGTGGAATACCTAAGCAGAAAGCCCTTCCCCTTCCTTTCATTCAAAAGTCACAAAGTATCACCTTCCCACTTTAAACTCTTCCTGCAAAATCATTAAAATATATTATTTTTTACCATTAACTGAGGCCAATGAGATCAATGTAGTCTGAATGCCAGGTCAATAAAGAACAGCTTTGCCTTTTCCTATGGGGTCCTAGAATGGCCACATGGAAGAACTAATAAAAAAAAGATTCCACAGCCCAGAGACCCTTCCTTCATATGCAGCTCCACATGCTCTGTGGCTTATGGAGAGCTGCATTATGCCAAATAAAATCACTCCAATAGGAGCAAGATGGAAACAAAGAAATGCCTTTCTAGATAACACAGTGGTGGCTCTGCCTGAGACTTCATCTTTACAAAGAAAAGCAAGACAACAGTTCAGAGAAGACCACCTGTTTCCAAGGGAGTTTAGTGCCTTCTTTCCTGGTGGCATTTAGGGAAAAAAGCAGTATATGACTTCACACTTGTGGCTACATTTCTGAGTTTTTCCGAGTATTGAGCAACACAGTTCACAATGCACTTGAGGGCTCACCTCTGGATACAAAACTTGGGATTAGACATCTGGTTAGTAAAAAGAGAATTAGGACCTCTTCTACTTGCTCTCTAAAATCTGGTACAGATTGGTATTAGCACTATCACAACCAGTGCAGCAACTGTTAAATCACCAAAGAAGGAAGAGCACCTTGTCTGAACACTGCACAGTGGGTGTGTGGGATTCAGAAAAACCCAAAGTGGACTCTGACCAGCAGAACAATCATTTTTTTCTGCAATGAATTATGATTTTGTTAACAGTAGCACACAATCTACCCGTCCTATTAACACCCCATCCAAAAGCTGGGGCACATCTGGCAGCCTGATGCCACGCTGCACTATCAGGGCCAGGTGGTACTACAAGGCAGCAGCACTATTCCCAAACAGCTGGATTTCGTGTGGAAGGCTCTCCATCCATCAATAGACTCCAGGAGATTTAGCAGTCCTGAGTGCTTGAGATGACAGAAGGCATGAGCACAGGGGAGGAAACCACAAGAAAAGACAGAGGTTTGTAATGAGAACAGCTGCTGTTTGCACCAATAAATGCCCTTAGGATGGTGTTCTGCATCCATGGAATTACAAGCGGTTGACTACTCGTTAATGATTCTCCCATTACCTGGGGATCAAACAGAAATGTCCATTTTGGGGACGACAATATAAGAATCCAAAGATATTAGAGAGTGTCCAAAGGAGGCTAAAAAGATGGTCAAGGGTCTGGAAGGGAAGCCACATGAGAAGCAGCTGAGGGCACTTGGTCTGTTCAGCTGGAGGAGGCTGAGGGCAGAGCTCCCAGCAGTTCTGCAGCTTCCTCACCAGGGGAAGAGGAGGGGCAGGCACTGATCTCTGCTCTCTGTGACCAGGGACAGGGCCCCAGGGAACGGCTGGAGCTGTGTCAGGGGAGGGTTAGGGTGGGTATCAGGAAAAGGTTCTTCGCCCAGAGGGTGTCGGGCACTGCACAGGCTCCCCAGGGAATGGTCACAGCCCCGAGGCTGACACAGCTCAAGGAGCGTTTGGACAACGCTCTCAGGGACAGGGTGGGATTGTTGGAGTGTCTGTGCAGGGTCAGGGGTTGGATTTCAGTGATCCTTGTTTCCCTTCTAACTCAGGAGAGTCTATGGTCCTAAAATCCATCTCAATGAGCCTAAACTTTGACCTCTCTTGGTCAACACAATTTGATGAGTATCTCTCTGTCAAGGGAAGCTCAGCCATTCACTCTGTTCCTCCTGACACACCTGAGGACTTCCGTGGAAAGTCAACCAAAACTACAAAGAAGTATGGGATTAAGTAGAGGAAGTGGGTCAGATTAGAACTCAGTAACTAATAGGCTTTAGAATAACAGACTGGGTTGGGGTTGGAAGGGACCTTAAATATCATCCAGTTCCATAGGCAGAGAAACCTCCCACTATCCCAGGATGCTCAGAGCCCCATCCAGCCTGGCCTTGAACACTGCCAGGGATGGGGCAGCCTCAGCTTCCCTGGGAAACCTGTGCCAGGGCCTCACCACCCTCACAGGGAACAATTTCTTTCATAAATTTTCTGGTTTAACTAAAACAGCCTCTCCCCACTGTGCAAACAAAGACATGTTAGAACAGGCCATTAAAATGTGCTGGTTAACACCTGACTTCTTTCTTACGTTAGCTGTGTACTTCTGATGTTTGCTTGACATGCTCCCCTCCTCATGAAGACATTGTAATAAAGCATAAACCTACACTGAAAAATATACAACAGAGAAATCAAAACAGCACTCAGGTAAATTCCAGCTGAAAACTGAAAGGAATAAAACCCTTCCAAACTTTCCTGATGAAGAAGTTTAGGGTTTGTATTTTTTTTCTCCTTTTTCTACTAACATATCAAAGCTTTAGAAATAGTTTTATTTCAGCAGTCAGAAGTCAATAAAATGTTTCACTTCCATTTTAAACCTTAATTTTACTTCAATTGTTGGAAATTGAAAGAAACTAATCTTCTTTTGGAGTGTCTGGATTTTGTGCTCTCTGATTGTTCTGCTCCTCTTTTTCCCCAGAAAGGAGGTTAACACTGCATTTGTATATTTATTAATATTTTCAAATGGGAAAAACCTGGAGTGCAGTAAACTAATCTGAGAAATCATATTTTTCTCTGCACTTCTGCACATATGTAATGATTTCTCTTTTCTGCTCTGCAAAAGGGTGACAAGTATGGAGAATTTCCCACCTTCCAAATGATCAAAGAGAGAAAAAGAAAAATTCTTTTCATGAGACATTGAACATTTTTATTCGCTAAAAATTAAAACACTGTAAAAAACTAAGTCGAGGTGAAATGGAAAACTTATTTTCAGTTGAAAGGAATTAGGTTATGTCTTCATTTTTTGACTGGGGAAATAATAAATTGATTGGCAGTTTCTCACCTCCGCAAATTTTCAAATTCAAATCTAGCCAGCTGCAGCATCATGTTCATGAACAATCCTTGATTTTTTTCTAAATTATTTTTCAGATATGTAATTCAAAATTGGCAGGCTGTTGTACACATAGATTTTAGACTATGGGTTCCTCTGTTTAAGACTGATAACTCAGCTAACTGATCTGCAAACATCTCTTTATAAATGCAGGGGTAAATTAATTACATATTAACTGCTCTATACACTTGCAAATTGTACTAGAGAGATTTTTTGTAAACTACATATTTTTGATTGTATTTCCTGATGGTATCATAGAATCATGGAATGGTTTGGGTTGGAAGGGACCTTAAAGATCATCCAGCTCCAACCCCCTGCCATGGGCAGGGACACCTTCCACTATCCCAGGATGCTCAGAGCCCCATCCAGCCTGGCCTTGGACACTGCCATGGATGGGGCAGCCACAATTTATGAACCATTTTGGACAAGCGAGAAGATTAATTTTGTTTTTCTTTTCTTGTTAACAAGTTATCCATGAGCACTTCCATATGCTACTGTGCCACAAAAAAAAAAAAAAAATCTTCAGTAAAAAGGCACAGTTTCTTCCAGAATGATGATATGTGCAAATATTTATGGGAATACATGGGAACCTGTTACGTGCCACAGACCTTCCTGCAAACAGCAACTCACCTCTGTTAGTGCCTGTAAATTAAGCAGGATTTCAGAACACCAACAAGGGAGACTGACCTGCAAAATAGTAGTTCCTTTTTCCAGTCACTTTATTGCTCACCTCTCTTTGAGTAAGTCTGGAAAACAGAAGCTTTCACTTGGATTTGACTTCGCAGAGCTTTCTCTCTGTGTGCCCAGAGACTCTCAGTTAAAAAGAGGCAGGATGGAAAGGAGATCCTGTCACCACCCTAAATACTTCTCTAGTGGGGGAGCACAAGGGATCAGTGAAGAAATAAGAAAAAAATCTCTCCCAAACCTCATCCCTTTGGTGAGAAGGAGGAAACTGCTGTTTGACAATGAGCTGGCAGGTCCTGTGGAGCCAGGAGACAAACACATGGAAAAGGGGACCCACGTGAAGGGAGCACTGGGCTTGATCGTGTCTTTGCATGGCCGTGGTTACAAGGAGATCATCTCCACATGGGCTTCTCCCATCATGCCTTTGGTGCATCCCAGAAGGGAAGCCAACCAGAACAAGTAATTCCAGGCTGGGTTTAGTGGAAGATTAAGCCATACTGTCATCTAGTGGACAGAGAACTTATTTTGCTACTTTTTTAAAAAAATCCTGAGCCCAATTCTTCTATCCAAAACCTGGCAAACGATCTAATTGAATTCAGGGGTCTGTTTCACATCACTGCAAAGTCAACTGGAGTTTCCAATTCCAAAAGACCAAAGACTGCTCTCATGGCAAGAATTTTATGAAGCAATTGTTTGTTCCAACTTACTGCAAAAGAATATGAAATTCTGTACCAAACACCAGTGTTGATTATTAGGAAGTTGATTTGGGGTTTGTTGGTTTGGGTTTTTTTCTGTGGAGTAGTTATCATAATTCATTTTCCACAATTATGTCAAAAATGTACTATTACCGTATCCCAGAACTAAAACCAAATCTGAAGCTCCTTCACCAAATCAGAGGTCTGAATGTTACATATAAATACAGACCTGTTCAACCTGGACCTCTTGGAGCTTGAAAAGTACACAAACTTTTCTAAGTTTACTTATCTCACTGCTATTTAGGAATATTTTTCTCTAAAAGAAAATATGTTTACAAAGTGAAATGTGATATACAACATTTGTTTTTAAAATTGTGGTGAAAATGTATGGATGCCTTCAAATTCTGGGCTGTATTTTTCACCTCCAAGAGATTTCACAAACCTGAGCTTTTGTCTACACCTGACATTTTATTCTGGAGTAGAATCTACTTACATAAATATGTGTCTATCAGGAAAATATAGTAGCAATATTCAAAAAATATGTTTATATTAATGCTAGAAATTACTGCATTATGAGAATTTGGGGGGAGTTGATGTTCTAGTAAGATAATGGAAGGAATCTGGGGGCAGAAAACACCTAAACTAATGATTTGAGGGTTGCAGTAGAACATAACCCTGAAGAATAAAAGCAAAAATAATTCAGGCATCACCAGAAAGCTCCTATCCATGAAAAAATGTGTGCTCTGTACACCATCTGTAATTCCAGGACACCCCCTGGCATCATCTTAGCAAGTTTCATGTCCCATATTTCTTCCCATAGGGAACCTTCAGTTTGGTACAACACAGGAAGGCAGCTGGAGAGATGGAGACTTGGCAAGGAGGAACTGGTATCAGCAGGAAAGTTGGCTGGATCACAGAATTCCCAGAATGGTTTGGGTTGGAAGGGACTTTAAAGATCTTCCGGTTCCAATCCCCTGCCATGGGCAGGGACACCTTCCACTATCCCAGGTTGCTCAGAGCCCCATCCAGCCTGGCCTTGGACACTGCCAGGGATGGGGCAGCCACAGCTTCTCTGGGAAACCTGTGCCAGGGCCTCCCCACCCTCACAGGGAACAATTTCTTCTCAATATCCCATCTAAACCCACTCTCTGTCAGTGTGCAGCCATTCCCCCTTGTCCTGTCACTCCATCCCCTGTCAATAGTCTCTCTCCATCTTTTTCTAGGCTCCCTTCAGATACAGAAAGCCCACAATTAGCTCAAAACCTTCTCTTCTCCAGGCTGAACAATCCCAGTTCTCTGAGCCTTTCCTCATAGAAGAGGGTGCTCCATCCCTCTGATCAACCTGGTTGTGGGGTCAGCATTTGGGATATGGGTGTCTCTGTACTTCTGTCTCTGACTAGAAAAGTTCAGCAAGGCTTGGGAGGATTTGGGAGCAGAGCTGAAGGAAGACATCAACTGATCTGTAAAGTGGGGTTTGGCATTTTGATTATTAATTATTATGACAAGCTAAAGTCCGTTTTCAACGCAGACATTCTAACACACATCCTTTAAACCAGCTGGACAGCCAATACTTCACAACCACTTATTCCCAAGCTATAAGAAGACAGCTGGTAGCAGAGAATGAAGGCAAGAAAGCAAAGGGGACCTGGCTTGTCCCTGTTGTGTTTAAACCTGCTTACCATCCCTTTTGGACAGAGGCACCCAGATACGCAGCCATGGCTGATGCACTCCAAGTCATAGTTCTGGCAAGTCTTGGTACACTCCACTCCTTCTGCTCTTGGGTTGTTTGCAGGACAGACAACTTTTTCCATGGGGAATCTGCATGTCAAGCTCCTTTTTACTTTACAAAAAATGAGTTTACAAAAATTGCAATTAGTACACAAGTATTGTTGGCACGGTACTTTTCTAAAAGATGCATCAACATTTTTATTAGAAAATTAGTTTAGAATATATCCCTGAGCAACACCACTACATGGGACATGGTAAAGAAAACTTCCCATGAAGTGACCTCAGTTAGGCTGTCATGAAAGCAGGTATTTAATACTGAAGAAAAAAAGCTGCACTAAACATAAAAGTGCAATTCCAGACTGCACTGGGGCTATGAAAACACCTGTAGGCACTGTACACTGACAAAACCAGCAGGAAATTGATATTCTGAGAAGCAGCAGCATTGAATATTTTTGTATTTAGACCTGTTTCCCACACTGAGTATAACTACATTGGTGACTGTAAATAACAGTGCCCTGAGCTTAAATACAAACTCTGAGATCTCAGGGTCTGACAGAAAATCAGGATGTCCCAAGAAACTCCAGGGTATTATTTCAAGTGGTACTAGCAATATGTCTCTCCAAGGTTTTGTAAGTCCAATAGCAGGAAAAGGATGTCTTAGGAGCATAAAGGAAAGAGTTTGGTGAGAGACACACCTGGAACAACAGGAGGCCCAGCCAGTGACACACAAGCAACACTGCAGGTCACTGCCCTGTACCTACAGAGGGATTTTTACAGCTTTTTCCACCAGAAGTTTTGGCACTGAGGATGCCTGCTGGTTTATCAGAACATGCAAAGACAAACAGTAACCCTTTGTCTGCAAGGCACCCGCAAATATCAACCAGAAATTTCCTCCAGACACCACGTACAGGTGCATTTGGCAGTATGTCATGGAAGACACTGTATTTAGCAATACTCCTGATGTTCCCACAGGGATCATAGAATCACAGGGTATCCTGAGTTGGAAGGGACCCACAGGGATCACCCAAGTTCAACTCCTAGATATTCTCCAGCCTCCCCTAACCCCCACTAGCCCTGTCCCCTCTGAGACGCATCCAGTCTCAAACCCCCTCCTATCCCATGACAATCCCATAAGCTCCATCCACATATCAATGGAAAACCCTAAAAAAATCCCAGAGCACTGCTGGCCTTTGTCCAATGCTGCAAACCCCAGTTAGATGCTGGAAGTGTTCCCGTGCACCACTCACAGCCCTTTAGGCAAACATTTGATAAACCTGTCCACTGATGGGAAATGTGGCAGCTGTCAGTCTCCAGGAGGTTTCACGGAGATTCCCGTTGGCTGGAAGGTACACACTGGGAGCCAGGCAGCAGTCTGGCCACAAAAAGCTTCATTTGCAGCAGAAAAGAGTTTGCAAATCACTAGTCAGAAGCAGAAGGCATCAAGCTGATGAGTTACTGATGTTTTGTGATCATCAAATAGCACCTGGGGGCCTCAGATCACTGCCCAGAGACCCTTTAACCTTTTCAGCCCAATGGTTAATTATCATTTTGAGAGGTGAGATACAATGAGCCCTGCACCTTTTCACACAAACCTTTTGTTTCTATTCTGTAACAAAAACCAAAGTATTTTAAAAGTCTTACAACATCACAGCCATTGTAACCTCTGAGATTTCCTCTCCAATCTCCATTACCAAGAAACTGAAAACAAAAAAAAAATCAGAAAAAATATTAATTTTTCAAGGGATACTAACTTCTGGGAGATGGCCTCTCTTCAGCAAAAACATCGGGCAGGAAGGCTCCAGGAGCTCTGTTTGTACTGCAGTGCATGAATCCATTCTCACAATAGCTAAGAAAAACAAACAGAGCTTGTATTTAATGAAATGGCATTTAGCTTTCACTCACACTGATTTTCAGTCAGCAGGGAACTTGTCAGAATACAAAACTACACCTCATTGGGGCTAATACGTTGCTCTCCATCCACTGTGTCTACCAACATTAAAGTCAAAGCTTCCTAAAGGGGGCTGATGGGATATAGTGACATGGTAACCCAGCTGCCTGCTGGCCCTGTCCTGCTGGATCTAGTGCAGCTGCACAGGGATAAAGCTAGGCAGGACAATAGCCAGCTTTGCTGTAAGGGGCCACGTATTGCCTCAAACTTGGGATTTTTGTGGCAGAGGGGAAAAGGAGAAGACACTGCTCCCAAAACTGGGCTTGGCAGGAGCTGCCCAGCAATTGCATTTCCAGTCCCAGTGTAGTGTGACTCAATTTAACAATTAGGAATGCTTTTTAATACTTGTACCTTTGAAAGGAGGTAATTAGGTTTTAACAGTTAAGAAATGTATCACAGTACATTAAAGTGACATTTTAAAAGCCCGCAAAGTAGCTATTGTCAGTAATTAAGCTCCATTTCAAACTGGCAGAATCTGTTCATAGACCAGGGCTTAAAACTGAATAATTCTGAGTAAGGTGGCATTTGAAATTACATGGATAGAGATGCAACAGCAAAACTCACCATTTGGTTTGCCGGCGGTGAAATCTTGCCCTCTTTTAAACTAGCTTCAGTGGAGGCGCAGGAACTGACCACTTGAGCCAGCCAAAAATCTGAGTCAGGGCACGCGGGGAGGAGTTACGAAGAGCGCACTTACCACATGGTGTAGTGATCTGAAAAGACATCGTCCGGCTGGAAGATCTCCCCGTCGTAGTAGCAGGAGCAGAGGGACTTGGGCACGCACTGCTCGTGCTCGTCCAGGTAGTGGCCGGGGGGGCAGTAGCAGCCCTCCAGGCAGCGCTGCTCGCAGCCCTCCTCCGGCGAGGACAGCGAGCGGCACGTCTGGTTGCACGGCGTCCCGCACTGCTGGTACTCCTGGCCTTCAGGACAGGCCATCGCTGTTGAGACACAGGAGGGGAGAACGGCGTTGGAGCCAAAGCCAGCTAAAGGAAAAGTTGCCTAACGCAGGCTGGGAAGTTTGGGATTAAAAGGTATTTACTCATCAATGGAGTGTTACGCCATCCCTCCTTAACTCTACTGCACTGGTGCAGCCTAAGGCACTGCTTATATTCCCACAGGCAAAATCCCTACTACAGGAAGTTCCCAGTAAATGCCAGGACTAAACTACAACCCCTGCGATGGAAATCCAGCCACAAAATTTCATCCAGAATGTGAAACACAAGCTCTGTCCAACCTCTGTTACTGTTTGGATCACAGTCTGGATAACCTAATTGCCCCTTCCAGGACCTGAAGGGAGCTGCAGGAAAGAAGGAGAGGGACTACTGACAAGGACCTGGAGTGACAGGACAAGGGGGAATGGCTGCACACTGACAGAGAGGAGGTTTAGATGGGATATTGGGAAAAAATTGTTCCCTGTGAGGGTGGTGAGGCCCTGGCACAGGTTTCCCAGAGAAGCTGTGGCTGCCCCATCCCTGGCAGTGTTCCAGGCCAGGCTGGATGGGGCTGTGAGCACCCTGATCTGGAGGAAGCTGTCCCTGCCCATGGCAGGGGGCTGGAAATGAGGTGGTCTTTAAGGTCCATTCCAACCCAGGCCATTCTGTGATCCCACATGGTAGGAGCATTACAAGTGTCATGTACGCATTCTGTGATCGCACATGGTAGGAGCATTACAAGTGTCATGTACGCATTCTGTGATCGCACATGGTAGGAGCATTACAAGTGTCATGTACGCATTCACACCTCTCTTCCTTTGCAACATGGTTAGGGACAATTTGGTCAAAATAAAGAGAAAAGTAGAAGAAAAGTAGTTTTCTGCTTTGATAAGCAGGTGCTGCAATACTTTACAGCCTCACATCCCAGAAGAGATCCAAGATTTATGGAAACAGGTGCAAATAATTTAGCAATCGTGGAGCCAAACCTTAGGCACTAACAACATTTGATAATGAATTCTTTCGTATAGAGATTAATTATGGCCTTTGGAGCCATTTTTGCCTCTTTGTTTATAAACTTTCACTTCTACAGCAGTAATTTTGAGGCGTTCACCTCTGCACACATCAGCATCAGCACTAGGTGGCAGCTATGACAACACATTGCAGAAGACAAAAAAAAGAAGACTTGGTATTATCAAGGGCTTGAATTTAACAGGCCTCCTGATAACCAGGATTTAGTGTTGTTTGTAGCAACCTTCCACAGCAAATAGTTGTAAGGTGATGAGGAAGAATGTTGAGGGAAGTAGCTGCAAATAAAACTCAGCATATTTGTGCCTTGTTAAAACCAAGATCAAAGGGTTAGAGAGAAAGCTCTTCCTCTTGTGAGCCCTGCAAAATAATCCCTACTCTGTTCTGTGAGCACACATCCCTGGGAACTGTGGCAGCCATGGAATAACATGATGGGCCTGCAGCCTCAGCCAGGGGTTAGCCGGACTAACAAAGCAAGGCTTCCAATGGCTCGTGCTCACCTTCAAAAAACGCTTCTGAAATGAAGAATTACTTCTGCCTACTGAAAAGGGACGTGATTGCATCAACACCTCCGCAGCTTCTCTTGAGGCTCCTGCAGTCCCATTCACTGGAGTGGAAAGGCTAAATGAAGGATCCAGCCTAGAGGCATTTAAGGTGATTTGAACCCCTCTTCAGAGCAGATCTCCCAAGTCTGGGACTTGTACCCAAAGTATTTAATGTACCTTTCACAATACAGCTCAAGAAAAGTGTGCTCATCAATACAGCATATGCTTCCTAACTCAGAACTAAGTAAATGATAGACTCATCCACTCTTACAGGAGTCTTTGGCAGCCAGTCACAAAAACATGCTTCTAATTTACATAAACATGATCTTTGCAGTAAATCAAACACTGAACAGCCACAGGCTGACAACCATTTTAAAAATAACTTTCATCACTAAAGGCATGTCCTGGCAGGACAGCCGTGAGGCCTCAGCCAGAAGTATTCTTTGCCACACGTGAACCTCTGGAAACAGGGAACTGGTTTGGCAGATTTCAGATGGGTACATCAGTTTACCAGAGCTTCAAGACTCAAAAGAAGATGGGATAACAGAGGCCAATGTCCTGCCCTACTTTCTAGTCAGTGGTAACACTCCTGGTCCACAGGGACAACTTTGCAGTGGATCCCTTTCTTAGATAAAGCTTAGTAACTCGTTTGGGGGAATGGCTTCACACTGACAGAGAGGAGGTTTGGACTGGATATTAGGAAGAAACTCTTCCCTGTGAGGGTGGTCAGGCCCTGGCACAGGGTGCCCAGAGAAGCTGTGGCTGCCCCATCCCTGGCAGTGTTCAAGGCCAGACTGAATGGGACTTGGAACAACCTGGTCTGTGGAAGTTATCCCTACCCATGGCATGGGGTTGGAATAAGATGATCTTTACCATCCCTTCCAACCCAAACCATTCTATGATTTTATTTGCCCATGCACCTCCTAAAATTCTAGCAACATCCCTTGTTTTTCCAGTTACGCTTCCCAATGCCATGCTTACACTCCACATCCCAATACACTGCTCTATCCCTTCCCAGCAACATGTTTTTAACAGCAAAAGACAAGACAACTGACCTGGGAGAGGACTGTTCTCTGTACAATGTGTAATGCACTGTCACTAAAACAAAACCCATCCCATCATTGCCAGGAAAACGAAAGAAAAAGGCGAGGTGCATCTAGTCTCTGTGGATGTCTGCTACAAAACAAAAACAGAACAATGCTATGCTCTGAAGGACAGCCTATCCTAGGAATAAGATGAGAAACAGTGGGAAAGCATTGGGAAAAATGCATCTGCATCAAACAGCTCATGCAACTTTTGTGGGTGGGTTTTCAAACTGGAGTGAAAGAGACATAAACCCTGACTAGTTTCTCAAGTAACACAAGGTGAAAACGTTATCACACCCAGGTCAGAGGCTCTGGGTGCAGGTGCACCCCGTCAGGACCAGATTTAACACAGCTCCTCCACCTTGCTGAGGCCCATCATGTGATGGAGCCATCATCAAATGCTGCTCAGAACCTGCCCTTAATTCCCCATTCCAGCACTCTTGGATTAGTCCTATAGAAATCCTCTTACAGAAGCCACGCAAAGACAACAACTACCCCAGCACTACCACATACGGAAAAGAGCAGGCTTATCAACGTGTCCTAAAATCTGAAGAAAGACCTACGGACCTGCTGACTGATTCCCCTTTGCCACAGAACAATACATACATATACACACATGAGAGAGGTAAACATAGAAGTATTCAGGTTGGAAAAGACCCCTCAGATAACTGAATCCAGCCATTAACCTCACACTGCCAAGTCCACCACTAAACCACATCCCTAAGCTCCATATCCACATGGTTTTTAAACACCTCAAGGGATGGTGACTCAACCACTTCCCTGGGCAGCCTGTGCCAATGCTTGATAGCAATTTCTGTGAAGAAAGTGTACATAAAGCCTAATCTAAACCTCCCTGGCACAGGATGAGGTCATTTCCTCTCATACTGTCCCTGTTCCCTGGGAGCAGAGCCTGACCCCCACCTGGCTGCCCCCTCCTGTCAGGGAGTTGTG
This sequence comes from Atrichornis clamosus, assembly GCA_013400975.1. Classification (NCBI taxonomy): domain Eukaryota; kingdom Metazoa; phylum Chordata; class Aves; order Passeriformes; family Menuridae; genus Atrichornis; species Atrichornis clamosus. The sequence continues at coordinate 135,389 of WBMZ01009132.1, read as the reverse complement.
GAGAGTGAGAAGGTCCCCCCTGAGCATCCCCTTCTCCAAGCTGAGCATTCCCAGCTCCCTCAGCTGCTCCTAGTGCTCCAGAGCCTTCCCCAGCTTCATTCCCTTCTCACGCTCCAGCCCCTCAATGTCAATCCTTGCAATGATGGGCCCAGAACTGGACACAGGATTTGAGATGTGGCCTCCCCAGGGCCCAGCACAGGGGGACAATCACTGCCCTAGTCCTGCCTGCCACCAGCTGGATTTAACCCCACTCAGCACCACTCTCTGGGCTCAGCCATCCAGCCTGGTTTTTACCCAAGTTTTTACATGCAGGTGTATGAGAGACACAGCCCTTCACATTATGGCCTGTCTGCTCCTCCCATGCAGGATGAAGGGATTAACTCTGGTGCTTATTCATGGTGGGCTGCAGGGGTATGAGTCAAGCCTTAAATAATCAAACTGCAACTAAAATAATTTCAAATATATGGGAGTTGAATTCACTTGGTTATTTGGACATGCAGCAGAAATGCTGTGCTACACTAATGACTTTCCTCCCTGACACTTATCCACTCCAAATCAAGCAAACTGGCTCTGTCAAGTCATTTCCCAAGAAAGCGAATCTCCGTGGATCAAGTCGGGGTGGAGAACACATTCAGTGCACTGGGCCATCACCACAAATTACACAACCTGCACATTCACATCTCAAGCCCATTAAAAAAGAGGGATTGCTCTCCTTCGTGTGACAGGAGATGTCTAGGGCAGCAGGCTTATTTAATGGGGGCTGATGGATCTGCAGTCAGAGAAATCGTCACTTTGAGAGAGCACAAAGCGCTCTGTAATGCACAGAGAGGAAGAGGCAGCTCTGCACTATTAAAGATTAATTGTGAAAATTGACTTGTTCAATTACAGAAAGAGCGATGGTGCATTACCACTGCTCTTTCTTTCAGCCTCCAGACCTGCAGAGTTCTGAAAGGATTTTTATTACATTACTGTTCCACTATCTGGACATTTACATAAACAAGGTAAAATACTATAAAACTGTACAGCAGTTTAAAATAAACTGGTTTTGTTCTCATTCACTTTGCAAATACTCTCCGGCCTGCAGAAGTTGTGGTCTGACCTTACATTCCCTACCAGGTAGAAGGCCAGTGATCTCTCTCTTTTCCACTTTCTACACACTCAGTTTATAAATGTTTTTCCCACCCTCTGTTTGGGAAGAAGTAGCAGAACAAATCTGGAGAGCAGCCAAGCACACATGCTTTTCCCCAAAATTTTCAATTGTCTTCTTTCCTTAATAACAAGTTGCTCAGGAAAATGGAAAAACATTCACTTCACAAATATTTATGGGGGAAAGCATGTCTGTGCTCCATCAAAATTGCAAGGCAATGGATTTTTTCCTACCACATTGACCTAAGAGATAAATAAAAGAAATGAAAGGTGTTGAATTCTTCTGCTCCAGCCTTTTGGCAGTTTGGCTATTAATCTTGCACTGGAGAAGAGAGAGATATCAGAGAGGTTGTGGGATCTCTGTCTCAGGAGATATTCAAAATTTGTCTGGACAACACCTCAGGTAATCTACAGTAAGTTAGCCCTGCTGTGAGCAGGGGTGGTGCCACAAGACTGCCAAAATTCTCTGCTGGTATAAGTTTGTCTCGCCCCTTTGTGCTTCCTCCATACCCTCACATTCAGCTAAAGTCAGGAGTCACTGATGAGGTCAGGACCTGGGACACCTGGGCCTCAAAAGAAGGCAATTCATGGATTACTACAAATCACTTGGAGATTCCTACCCTGGGATATTCAGAAAGCTTCCAGGTGAGTAGCTGAAAATGGAAATACAGACAAAAGTTCTGTGGAGGTTTGTCAGATCACTGCTTTTTTCCTCCAGTGCTGCAACCCCTGGGAACAATTTTTGCATCCTTCCCAGTGTGGAGGAAAGATAAATTCTCATCATTTGCCATTAGAAATATTAGGCACCTTGCAGAAATCCTCATTCTAGATCTCCCATCCAACATTGCCAGAAGAATTCCTTTGGGACAAGGGAAATAGGTGGTTTTAGCAGCCTTTCACTTACGGCAGAAGTCGGGTTCTCTCCACGGGACCAGGATGCCCTTCCTGGCACAGGCTGCTGCATAATTAGCAACGGCGGAGCACAGGCAATCCTTGCCACTGGAGCAGGAGCAAACATCAAAGCGGCAGTTCTTCACGTAGGGAGTGGGGCTGACTTCATGGTGACACGGCTCAAAGGCAGAAGACATCAGGATTGAGCAGGAGTCCTCAGCATATTTGGCTGAAAAGAGAAAAATTACAGGCTCGCACTGAATCAATCAGTGGCTTTCACGAAAAGCCAGAAGAGCCACAGTAAGCATTTTCCTTTCCTTTTATAAAAGAGAAAAAAAACCCCAAAACCCAGACAAGAATAAAACAGGATGAAGGAGGCACAGATAGCACCATAGCTCATATGTCATGAGCTCTACTGGAAGAATAATGTTTCACTAGTAAAACAAATCAAGGAAAAGCAATGCTTTTATATTCTGTTACCACTATTTCTGGTGCTGTAATTCCTTTTGCAGAGCTTCTGCTTTCTGCTGCCTTTTCATAATTGCAAAACTAAACTCATTTTTGTTTTCTATCTTCACAAAATATTATGTTTTCCTTAGGAAGCCTACATCAATACAAGTTTCTCTCTCTGTTGTTGTTGTTTATTTGGGGTTTTTTAAACATATATTACAGCCACCCTCATGGTAATGTAAGCAACATTAGCTTCTTCTCTTCTATTTTTTCTTATGTAAATGGAAGATCACCATTTGCTGCACACATTAATTTTGGATAGAGTTTAGTACCTAAACGAGGATTGAGGTTGCAGGGGTCAGTGTCTTGTTTTAACAAGTCCTGGCAGGCAGCGTTGAGCTTCCAGGAGTTTCCAAAGTCTTCCAGAAGAGATTCCACCATGCCAGAAGGCGCAAGGAAGTCATCCCCTTGGTTGCCATTGTAATTCCCACACAGCCCACACATCCTTTCGGAATAGACTGGAGACACCTGAGGAACACAACGTTATCCTGGCCATCCTCCAGAACAGGGTACCACTGCACAGCAAGATGTTTATAAGGAATGAACCACACACAGCTTAACGATCAAGAAAACTCTCAAACACATATCAAAGTGCTACAGACACAATGTCATTGGTACTATAATTTTAAACTCCTAACAAAATGCTACTATTAGTAGCAGCAGGACAATTTTTGCACAGTGCAGTGATAGTTTCAGATAGTAACTGAAGGTGACTAGGAGAAAAATATGTTATTTTTGTGTCTTGATCAGCAGTCCAGTTTAGCCTTACCCTATTTCCCCCCTTTGTTCATATAAGTGAGCAGGGCCACAGTGGGGGTTGCCTTTTTAAAATGTAATTCCATTAGCAATTTGGGGAAAGATACTGCACCTGAGAGCATGTCACATTTCAAAGGAAAACTGGAAGACAAAGGAAATTTAAACAGGCTGTTTTGTCACAAAATTGAGGCAATATTGGAGATGTTTTCCTCAACACTGAGGACCATAGGTAAAATAAGGAATAAACTACTACCCCTAAAGCTACCTCACATTAGAGCTTCCTCCTGCCTAGAGGAACTTCTGGCACACTTCAAGCAGAGTTGCCAACAACCCACAGAGCAGATGCACTTTTCACCCTGCCCTGTTTTACTGCAAATCAAGGGGCAGCTGAAAGGTGACCCTAAACCTAGAGGTAAACAGGGACAAATCTCCCAAGCAATATCTGCAACACAAAGGCACCAACACTTTTCATTTCAGTAGGAACTGTCAGTTTCTGTTAGGAGTAAAGCTCTGGGACATTACAAGTACTCTCAACTACTCAGGAGCTTTAATGCTACATTAGACCTTTGCATGCATGTAGTGGAGTGCTAGTTTAGGCAGGCTGGCAGGGGTAACCAGTGAAACAGAAACAAAAAAAAAAGTTATTAAAAAAATCCACATTTTTAACGAAAATTGGTTTTCTGCATAAATAAAAATAAACATCCTGCAAAGCATAACCTAATACTCCCCACCATTCAAACACGCTGGTCAGAGAGTAGATCTGGAGCATCAAAATGAGCAAAGAATTTTTGCAGGACACATATCCTTACTCCTAAGAGTACTACTGCTCTTCCACGTACTCTGCAGATGGAACAGTGACTCACACAACTCCAAATTTTGGTCTACTTTGGAGTGGAAGCTCAAATCACAAATATCAAGCAGTCACAGAAAGGGGAGCCTTCTTGAGGAACACAGAAAGCATTTTTGCCAGAACAAGGTAATGGAAGTGTATCACTTCCCCCAATTGTCAGAAGTACTTGGCAACAGGTCAGTCTACAAATCCAGCATTAATTAACTCTCTAAAAGCAATCAAAGAGATGCTTTAGATGCCCAGCAAGGGAAGGATCAGATGATTGGAGAAACTTCCACTGCTTTTATGGGTAGAGAATCTGGAGCAGAAAATTAGGGTTGTTTTAAGTGAGACAAAACATTTGCCATATGGGTCTCTGACCAGGCAGAAAAATACTTTGAATACTGAGGAAAACCCAAACTTCTGAGATATGCCAAGGGACTGAAGTGAACTATTCTAAATTCTGAACTTCTAGGACCCTCAGAGCACAGAGATAGAGGTTAAAATCAAAACAACAACCACAAAACCACAGATGCTTTCTAAAATTATTGCAGACCTTTCTTATCTGTTGTCTTTTCAACTCTTGAACTCACTTCTGAACTAGTTTTCGTGAACCTTTACACTGTGACATTTAAGCCAGATTTTGGGGCAGGCAAGGAGAATGCAAAAGCAATGCCATGGTTCAGAGGGGGCAGCGTTCACCACTCAGAAGGAAATCCCAGGAAAACTGACTTTCTTGGCAAAACTCCTCTCAGTGGGCAGACCCCCTGTTAGGAGTGGGGCTCAAAGGAGCAGGGCTGTGGTTACAGCTCTTATTGCTCATTTCTTTTGAACCTGGCTTGGGTATTTCTACACTCTGCTGTGTCTGCAGCACAGACAAACTCTAATTGCTAATCAAGGCTGACTTCAAGCATTCCTCACAGTAGAAGGAGCATGCAACACATCTTCTATGAGTTAATTTATTTTTCCTGGAAATTAAGAGTAACTGTGTCTCTGGAGCCATTTTCTTCCCTTAAGTCTTCACATCCGTTGTTTTAGACAAGGCAGATAAAGCAAATAACAAAACTCCAGTTTGGAGGGTGTCTGCTGAACAAAACACAAAACTCTTCATGGTTAATAACGGCTGTCATTGCCTTCAAAAAGAAAAATTTTAAAAAAAAGAGGAGGGAAAAAAGCTACTAAGCTGCTGTAGGATGAAATGTTTGTTTCTGGAATACAAAAGGACCTGTATATCACTCTGGGGGTAGCAAGACAGAAAGGAATTTCTAACATGCAACACAAAGCAGTTTCTCACTTCAGACAAGAAAGTCTTTGTACATGTTTGGGTGGGATGAGAGAGGGGGGATACAGGCAGAGATAAAACAGAAAGATCACCTTCACCAGGAGTTCTCCATGACCATCCCAGTCGATCTGCAAATCCTCCCCATAGGTGAGGCGAACTGAAGTCCTCACCACACGTTGGATACGGAGGGCACCTTAAGGCAACCACAGAGTGTCAGTCAGGCCAGCCAGGACGTGGCGTTTCACTGCCTGGGACCGCGGTGCCATGCCGAACGGGCCAGGAGGTCTGCCAAAGTGAGGGCAGCCAGCAATGCCCACCGCACATTTCCCAGGCTTTGTGCCTGCACTTGGCAGCTTACACCTGCAAGAACTTGTCCACAGGCTCTGCTTTAGGGCACTCCGTGGCCCTAAGAAGAAGATATATAAAACCTCAGGCATTAACTGTGACATTTTGCAAGATACAGTGACAGGACAAGGGGGAATGGCTCCAAACTGAGACAGAGTAGGTTTAAATTAGATATTAGGAAGAAATTGTTCCCTGTGAGGGTGGTGAGGCCCTGGCACAGGTTTCCCAGAGAAGCTGTGGCTGTCCCATCCCTGGCAGTGTTCAAGGCCAGGCTGGATGGGGCTCTGAGCAACCTGGGATAGTGGAAGTGTCCCTGCCCATGGCAGGGGGGCTGGAATGAGATGGTCTTTACAGTCCTGTCCAAATCAAATCATTCTGTGATTCCACGATTTCAAGCTTCTGGTTAAAAAATAATAATTTTGAAAAGAATAGACCAACAGTGGTTTGCACAAATCTCACAAATACAGACCAGCTTAATTTTCCTGATTTTAGGGGAGTCAAGTCAAGATGTGTCAGCTGCAGGGAGAGAAGGTGAAATGACAGAGCCTCTAGAAAAGACTGCAAGTAAGAATTTGGTGTTGAAAACACTTTTTGATTGAACAGGGCTAAGAAATGTCTAAAACCACTATTAAGTAGACTGCTTTCAGAGTCAGCCCATGGGAACACACCTTGCAGCAAAGGGATCTGTATGTCTTGTCCATTCAGTGAAACTCCTCCTCCATGTTTCATTTTAATGATGCTGTTGTCCATATCCCAGATCCGGACAGAAGCTGAGCGAGTGCACACGGCATCAGGATCATCTGCACACTACAGAGAAGGGAAAATCTGCCTCAGAGCTGGTGACTTAGTCCCAGAAGGCATTTCAGCATCTAATTTGGGAGGTGTTGAGGGTCACACTGGTTTCGCAGATCTACTTTCTGCATCCCACAAACACCAGGCTGGCAGCCTTCCCTCCATTATCCTGCTAATCTTACATGAGGGAGCTCCCTGTCTCAGAGCCTGGAAAGGGATCTGTGAATGTTCCACTGGACCCCTGGGAGCAGCCCATGGCAGTGACCAGTGACCAGCCTTCTGGCTGTGTCAGGGACAGGAAGGTCACCCTGACCCACGCAGCCTGGGACACAGCCACGCAGCTCACACTACCCGAGACTCCTGTAGTGTTTATTTTCCACTCTCCTGTGGGTTACCCAGATGAGGAACAGGGATTGCGGGGGCCCCACGTCTCCTCCCTAGTTTCGAAAGGGAAGTTTCAGTGGAAACCTGTTCTGCAGGTTCCCAAGCAGTGGTGACCTCAGAGCTGCACTATCAGAGCTTTCTGATGCAGGAGTCAGACGTAGATGGTGTGCAGAACCGGCACAGCCCATTTCTCTAAAGCCTGCACTGCCCTGGTCCTGCAGGACAGGCTGATACTCCCCTACTGTCTGTCTCCTGTCTCCATTGCACCTCTCCCTGCCTTCAGTTCCTCCATCCCCCTCACCTTTCTTCCGCTCTGCTTCCTTCAGGGCCCTCCTCAGTCTCAGATTTTTTCACCTTTTCCCAAGCACGATTGGTTGAATCGTTTCACAGCCAGGTTAACCTCCCTCGACAATCCCCTCCAGAGTCTCTATCCCTCCCCACCCTGGCCTGGCTCCCTTTCCTGCTTCTCTCACATCCATGAAGGGAGGCAGCAAAAAAAGTCAGGAGCTGCTATCTGGCTGCAAAAAAATCACCAGCCAATGTGACTAAATGGGAAGCAACTCAAGGTACTGCTTTGTGTCCAAGGAAATGTCCTTTCCCCACAGGCATTAGGGAGCCACCAGCAGCCAGGATGCTTTGCGAGGGGTGCACCCTTGCCTCTGTTTGTTTGTTCAGCTGGCAAAGAGTCAACGAGGGCCCGTTCTCCAAACCTCATCACGAGGCTCCATCCCCATGTAGGCTCCTGGGAATGGCGGTGAGGAGAAGCAAAACACTTATTAACTAAGGAGAAAGACTGCATCTGTTATTTAAGCTAATTATTCCATAGGGAAATTACTTCTGTTGGCCTGTGCATCTGCAATTGCTATCATACTCCCACAGCCCTGCTCTCTCTCTCAAGAGCATGCGCAGAGGCACCAGCCAAGGCTGCTGTTACCTGCACTGTCTCGATGATCACAGAGAAGGAATTTTCCAGGCAATCCTTGGCAAATAAGTACTGGCAAATCCCACTGAAGGTGAAATACTTGTTGTCAAAGCTTTTGAAATGGGACTGGCCGGTGACAGAGCATTCCCCTGGAAAAAGCAAAGAGCCATTCATCACCCCAGTGCCAGATGAGAGCAAAATCGTGCCTGTCCCCCACAGGCCTCTGTGGGGAAAGAGCAGCCCTGGTGGAGCAGGTTCTACAAGGCCCAAGCTCCCTAAAGACCTGCAGGCACCAGTGAGATACTTATCTCACTGTTCATTCCCGCAAGGCATTACCAGGAGTAACAGATCAGCCAACAACAGCTGGGGAACACGGAATAAATCCCACTCAAGAGCTGAAATTTGTGCCTATGGAAAAACCTGTAGAATTTTTCAAATGGGTGGCCATCAGGACATCAGGGAAAAACGCCCTGGAAATTCATCGCGGTCACCTCATGGTCGCAAACTCTCAGCAGATGCAGTCATGCCTGATGGTTTCAGAGGATTACAGCGTGGTTTTATGAAGGCAGCAGCGTCGGAAAAGCTTCTTCACAAAGGGATTCTTGAACACAGCCCCCAGAAAGTGTTGATTCTTTTGGGTTGCCTCAAATACCAATAAGCCATTTTAACATTAAAGTAAAAATACCTTATCAGAATGAAGAGCTGGAAGATAATGTCTGTGGGATTTCTTCCAAGGGTAGAATTTATGCTGGACTTTACTCTGAACCAATATCTTAATTAACTAGTATGAAGTCAAAAATAATTCTACAGTTACAATAGCTACATCTAAAGTCCTTACAGAATAATGTGGAAGTCTGGCTTGACCACATTTCTGCTACAAAAAGTGCTATTTAAAGATATCAACATTTTTGAATGTTTTGGTAAGCTGTGGTTTTTGATTTCCAGGAGGGCAGTATCTGGATACCACAGCTGGGATTTAGTACCCTGTTATGCAAACACACAGAGAGGCTCCAACTCCACAGAATTCACAAAGAAAACCTTTCACAGGAGAAGACATCACACTTAGAGATGATCCCATGGCAAACAAGGTGGGCAGCCACCTCCTCAACAAGAACAAAATTCAGGTGCTAAGCCTACATGGCCATCCCCCGACAATGGATGAAGAAAGATTAAATGTTACAAATTGGCAGGTGAACCCCATGAGTTATTCTCTCTTCACTGCCTTTGGAGAAGATCTGTCTAATGAACATCACATGGAAATATTCCTCTTCAACATATTATTCAGTGTGAATTGTCTGAAACTAGCTTGTGCTGAAGCACTTCACAGACCCTGAGGATTCCCAGCCTTGCACAGCTCTGATTTGCCCAAAGTCCAGCACTTGCTGGATGTTTGTCATCCTTTGGAGTTGGATTTCCAGGGCATTCTCTGCAACAAGGAAACAAGAGGACAGGTTTGCAGTGCAAAGAGTTGGGACTGCTATCCAAGAGAAGTCCCGGTCTTTGGCATTGCTCCTGTAAGAGAAATTTCTTTCCTGCGGCCAAGCCTTTTCTTATGGGTCCCTCTGTCTCCTCCATTTAGTGTAATGCATCCCATGAAATTTCCTGAAACCTTCTGCCTCCATAATTATTTCCATTATGATGTCAGCTTGAGAGCCTCTAGGCTAGTGCCAGCCAGCTCCAGCTGTGGATCCACCTTATCACCAACCTTACAGCCAGGCAATTCATTCCCACAACAGGAAAGAAATCTTTCCTGACAAACAAGTTGGTCCAAAAGATAATGGAACTACCTAGAGTTTACATAAGTAGGTACATAAAGCTTTCCAGACACACGATTTTAGAAATATTTGTGGTGACTAACTAACAACGAGAATATGCTGCAATATTGCTTCAAGTAGAGATGAACAGCACATTTAACAACATAAATTGGGCTACTCTGGGAGGCTTGGTGCCCTCCCATACAGTCTCAGTACAGTCTATAGATATTAGCAAGCACATGTAGAACAGCTGCACGTTTACAGCCTCCAGTCTTGAGCAAATCAGCAGAAAACTAATTTAGATATATTGGCAGAAGGTACAAAAATAAGCTGTCTTTCTTTTCCACTTCTGCTCATTTGGGACAGCTTCCCAATTCAGAAAAATGCAGCAATGTTATATTGCACAGAGCTGGATATCAACATCTTCTTGCAAGCCTCAATCCCAGGTTTATCTTCATTTCTATAATCACTATGAAGAAAAAGTGGCTGGAGTTAAGAATGAAAATTTGGCCCACAGAGTGTTCATTATATCCTGGAGAGCAAGGACATTAAAAGGACTATAACCTAAGGACATTAGAACTATAACATAAGTGAAAACTGAAGTTAGAAAAAACACCCATTTCTTGTTTGCAATCATGCTCCTGCCCATTTGCAAAAAGATGTAACAAATCAGCCTGGGCTGCATCCTTGATGCTGTGTGTTAGACAGTGAGATTCCCTGTTGTTGGAGAGATCCTTGATGAACACCTCAAGCACAGGGCACAGCTCACTAAAAATGTTACCTTTGTTTTGAATATTTGCATACACCACCACCCCTCCTCTTTTTTAACTGCTGGCACTTTGGGGCAAGTGCTCTTTTGGTCTAAAGCAGGAGGAAATGGAGCATTGATGGGTCGGGCAAACTTCATGTTAGTAGAAGAACAGACTTTTTGATAGAACATTTTAAGACTATTGAAATTCTCCTAATTTGTGAGGATTACACAGTTTCATCTCAACAAAAAACTACCAAAATCACCATATTTGATCTTTTCCTGTCCAGTCGTAACTCCAGTCTCCTTCTCATCCCTTCCACTCTCAGTTCCCAAAAGCAGGGAGAACAACCAAGATAAACAGCTGTGCTGCCTGCCTGCAGACTTTTATGCATGATGCCAAGCATGCTTGAGTCAAATGCTGTTTCAGGTCAACCAGGTCTTTCTGTGGCTGAACACAGTGCAGGAACTGAGGCAGGGGATGGGCCGTGGAACCAGCAGGAGGAAATAGGGAAGGTAGGACTTTGCTGGCGAACGCACAGCATGAAAAGTCACATTCCCCATGAAGGCAAAAATGTGTGAGAGCAGCCATCAGTACCAATGAGTTTGGGAGCTGGAGTAGAAGGAAGGGGAGCAGGAGCACCTGCAGAGCTGCCTCTCCAGTCTCTTGTTTTAGGAAGGCAGGGCAGCCACTTTCTCCCTGGGGCTGTACCTCCTTCACCCACAACATCACCATGAGGGCCCAAACCCATGGGGTATGAAGCGTGATCCAGTCTACTCCCAGTACTTCAAACTGTCCCATCAACAAAAGCATACTGATGCATACAATCAAATAAGGAATTGTACCTCGTCAAAGGAAGTCAGGACTGTTCCTCTACCTGGAAGCCAATCCTCTGAACATGTAGACCCCTATAACTTGGGAAGCTGAGAAACCAAAACAGGAACCGTCCTGCTCACCAAACAGGATTTTTCATTGCTATACAAACCACACAGTGCAATGTCTGACTTGTCTCAGGAAGAGAACTTAGAAGTATAAATCCATCTGGATTGCTCTGGATCAAGCAAGGAAGAACAAAGACAGATTCATTTTTTGCATGGTAAAAAAAAAAAAAGAGTGGGAGAGATGTAGGCAAGGCTGACTTGTCAAAACCTGAGAAGAGTAAAGCCAACATACCTGGGCATTCCCCATTGCTGCAGATCCAGGTGCCACGCCGGCAAATGCTAGGAAACGGATAATGGCAAGTTAGGCAAGAGAACATTAATTCAAATCTTTTGTTGCACATTCTTCCCTAACAGTTGAAAACGGGCCCCTGTTTCAGGGAAGCTCGACCAGTCTCCAATATCCTTTCCATCTCCCATAACCTCATTTCCTAATGTACTCATCCCTTCTTCCCACCATTTGACAGCAACTGCTGGTAATATACATGGGTATGGTTGCAAAACTCAAGGACTTCTGTTTTTCCCTGCCAAAGCTCTGTGTTTAATTGATTTTTCAGCTATATTCCACTGATGTGGAATGAATTTTCAATGCAATTCTCAAGGTATGCCTATCAATACAACAGCGTCACAGGGAAAAAAAGTTTGAAGGGACTTCTAGAAAAATCATTTTCTACAGTCCCCAACTCAAAGAAAGCAATGTCAAAGCTGGATCAGGTGAGTGAGGACCCTGTCTATTTGAGTTTAGAAACATCCAAGTTGAGGTCTCACAGCCTCGCTGGGCAATGGTACAAGTGCAGCACTGGAAAAGGGGCAAGAATTTTTCCTGTGTCAAAACAGAATTTCCTTTGCTGCAGCTTGTGTCCATTCCTTCATACTGTTTTGCTATTTGCCTCTGAGAAGAGTTTGGCCCCATCCTCTTTAGGCAATGAAAGCTCCCTCATTAGCCCTTAAACAAATCTGTTCCCCTTTGCTTCTCCTCACATCAAACTCTCCTGCTTTGATCACTTCTAGAGTCTCCCACAAGCCTCTCTCCCAATCTCATTTCAAGAGGTACTATATTCTTCTTATTTCTTTAATTATTCCAGCCCTTGAAAACCCTTTGTGGGGAGTCAGTTTATTGAGGATGTTAAATGCAGAGTCAACGCAATGACGTTCTCCACAGCGGTATCCAGTTTGAATAACAGGAAGCAATAACAAAACACAAGCAATAAAAACCCAGCCTGTCAGGCAACACTCATCTCCCAAGAGCACTAAGGTTGAACAAAGTGGCCAAGCTCAAAGCTGCAGAGAGTTCCAGGGGAAAAGCCAAAATGCTGATGTCATGGTTATGGTTCGTGTTCTGTGACACGTGGTGCAGGTAAAGAAAAACTTCTGATTAACAGGGATGATGCATAGACCACCTTTCTTCTGCATATCATGGTCTTCACTGAGTGCTCCTTCTGTGCTCTAACTGGGAACATCTGAGTAAAGAGTTGTTCAAACTCCTTCCACAAATATATCCACACTTAACACAAAACCAGGTCAGGAATACATGACTCATTCACCTTCCTTTCTTTAGGCTACTGATCTTCCCCTTCAGTTTGGTACTCATGAATGAAAGAAAAATCGTGAGCTGTGCTAGGAAGACTCATTAGCTTTACGACAAGTTCCAAGGACATGCCTTAGGCTAACTCCTCTTGGAAAGAAATGGGGTTTAGAGGTTAAATAAATGTAGGAAGTCAAAACAAAGACACCACTGCTGACACTACCCAGACACGGGAACCTGCTGGTCTGTCTTATCCACAGGAAACAGGTAGTTCTCTGCTCTTTGAAGGAGTGTGACCTTCACATTGTTCTATCAGATCAAATATCCCTTTAAAAGCAGAGCTGATTTTGCCTTTGTGAACAGCCCATTTCTTGGAAGGGGCTGGCAATTCCAGTAAGAGCAAGTCCTTTTCGAGTGAAAGGAAATTTTTAAAAAGTAGAGATGTCTAGAAAGATAATCTAAACCAGTCACTTATCTACAGCAACCACACCACAGCAACGTGGAGTTTACCATGAGTTGCAGTCCTGGGAGATGGTGAAGCCAGGAGGATAATGTTTTCCAGAGTGGATGCAGGAGCAGTCGGAGCTTTCAATGCAGTGCTCACCATCAAGGAGCAGTCCCTCTGGATAGGTCAGGTAGCATCAGACACACATATCACACGCACAGGGAAAGAAATGTAAATACAATTAGATCTTCTAGTTCTTCATATACTTTGGCAAGACTTCATATGCATTATTATCCATACTTAGCCACAGACAGCAATAAGAAGGAAAGAGGCTTGCCAAAAAGCCTCACAGGGGCAGCTGTCTGCTTTCCTTCTGGTGCTGCCTCTCCCTCAGCCATGCTGAACAAAGCATTCCTGGTGCTCCCAGTAAAGCTCTTTGCTTAGCACATCCTCAGGTCCAAAACACATTGGAACACACACCAATCAAGAACAGGGAGCATGATCAAAGCTGACCAGAGCTGGTCTAGAACCTCACTGTAGGAAAAACCATGCACTTCACTGGCTGCAGTAAAGGGTGTCCAGACAGGTCCTGTATTTGTTGTAAGAGGACTAAAGAAGAGGCAAAGTGGGGAATAAAGACACAAATTTGGATACCATGTAAGTCTAGAAGAGAAGGTCTGAGAGAAAGAAGCAACTTCCCAACCTGGATCCAACTGCTGAGGTTTCTGTGTTAAACAATTATAATTACTCATTCTCTATAGAGACTACTTTATCTTACAAAGATCAGAGGCACAAAAGAGTTACAAACTTGTCTAAGATAGAAATTTGTCCTTTCTTCTAGTGCTAGTTTATAGTGCTTTCTCTTAGATCCCTGTATTGAGAGAGAGTTGATATTCCCCTGTTTTCAAAAGAGCTGCTGTGGCAAAACATTCTGCTTCTTGAACACCTTTCTCTGTTCTCTTTGAGGGACTCCTTCCAATCCCCTGCAGAGATTTTGGCTCTTTTCCCTGGCAGCAGCAGTCATGGTGGACAGAGAGACACAGGTAAATCCCCTTTCTCCCATTTTTTTCCACAGAGCTGCCTGGAAAGATCTTGGCTGTTAAGAAAATCCTTCCAGTGAGAGATATTCACAACAAGATGTGAGCATTTAAGAGTGGTGTGGCTCTCCAGAGAGCACAAGAAAACAGAACATCTGCCTTTTTTCCTGGCAAGAGTAATTCCATTTACAGCAATTAAAGTAGCTGTGTGGGGCATTTCAGGGACGGATAAAGAAAAAAAAAAAAAACAAAAAAGACAGACATTTGTCAAACAGATCCTTCAGATCCATTTTACTCTTGGAGCACTGGAAGGAAGCTAAGTGAAGGTATAACCCTGATTGTAAATCCCTCTAGTCATCTGTCAGATCCTCCTGGTTTTCTATTAAACTCAAATCAAGGTTCTTCCCTTCTGACTGTGCAACAAATAACAGTAAACATTTTGAACTGCTGATTATTATTTCTTTCCATGCAGTTCCTTCTACCCATCTACTTGCTGCTCATGCCATTTACCCTTTCTGTGGAGCTCCTGCTTCTCTGCTCCTCAGTTCCTGTCTCAGACCTTTCCTAAGCTGAACATTGCACCTACCAACAGAAAAACGTAACAAAAGCCCTTATGCAGCCAGGGGATTCACCTCCTTCTGCTCTTTCCAACACTTCCAGCACAAATATAGCAGCTAAATCCTTCACAACAAGATAAGCTCCTGTGCCTGGTTACATCACCTGTCACCCTCCATGTGCCCCTTCCCAGGTCCTGCCACACTTTTGAACCTCCAGTAAGGAAGAGACTGGCAGCTAAATGGGAAACTGTTAAACTCTGAATGCCATGACTCCTCAAACGAGGCTGACATTGTCATTATTGCCTTGTTTTGGGAACCAATATCTCTGCAAACCTTGTACAAGGGGACAGTAAACACCTCTGTGCATTCACACAAAGTCCAGACAGGGTGAAATGCAGAGATAGCCCATTCAAAACAAACAAAAACCCCAACAAACAAAACCAATCAAACAAAAAACAGCTAGAAATGGAAGCGTATGGAGCTTTGGAGCCAGGAATCAAAATCTCCTCCTGTAGTTGTTTTAAGTACTACAGACAGAAGAGGAAGATAGAGGTGGCTGGGCTGTCCCCCTCAATCCAGTAAAATCTCCTTTATGGAAGATTCAATGATAAGTGAAGTTATTCACCTAAAGTCATGAAAACCTTTGAAATTACAATGTGAGCTCTACACGTAGTGCTTTTCTGCAAGAAATTCCTTCAGTATATTCTCTGCTGTTTCTTCCTCTAACCCAAGCAATGCAGAAGGAATACATCAAGGGTAAGCAGTCCCTCACCAGGAAATAAAGGCAATCCTAGAGTATTGGTTGGTACTGATTTTCACAGAAACATTTACTTTTTAGTTGGGTCTGAAAAATGGCCCTTTCATGGAGTGAGCATACAAGCATTACAGAAACTCGTTTATTCTAGGGCATGGTCCCAGAAAAGAGAAGTGTTTCTGATTTCACGAAAATTTAAGGGAAGACACAGCTTTCCTTCTTCCAGTAAAATAGGTAGCCCGACAGCCAAATGTTTCTCTGTAAATAACCCAGCAAATAAATTACCAGGGCAGCTGCAGCCATCAACACATTGTCCATGACACACTTCATTGATATTCAGGCTCTGGCAGGTTTTGGCACATGGGGATACACACTCCTTATATTCCATGCCAACTGGACATCTTGGCCCTGAAACAATTAAAAGAAATTAGAAATGCAAATTCCTCAATAACTCTTAAGTAAACAAATCCCTTAATTATTAAAGGCTGAACCACAGAGACACAAAAGGTCATGTCAGCTTCCAAACGATTATTTCTTTTTTAGAAACAGAACATTCAAGAAATATTTGATTTTCAGTTTGCTGCAATATAATCACATAAGGTAGCATAGTAAATACTCAGAAGTTAACGTCAATTTGTTTTTTATTAAATTGAGTCTTAATAACTAAACCCAAGTGCATTAAGAACAATCAAACACAGGGAGAAGTTTTGCAATAATATCCAAGTAATTTGGATAGACAGGGTTGTTCTTTACCTTTAGGTTATGCACTGACTCCACTCATTTGTGAAATTAAACTGCTTGGTGTTCCCAGAGAGAACTGGGAGACAGTTAAAACTCTGAAATCCCATCCTCCTCCTTCCGGAGAACCTCCAGCACAGGGTAACACCCCTGCTGCGGTATCTTCACTGCTGTCATCATCTGGGCCAGGCCGTTATGCAAACACACACTATGGCCATTCCTCCACTTCCATGCACGGACATACCATACCCTACAAGCCTGCGTGGGCATGGAGTGGCAAGAAAAGGTTAGAGCCTGCTCTTTCCCAGCAACTCCTCTGCTGAAGAGGTGGGAGGGTAACGAAGGAGTGACGCTGCCCTTGGTGCCCTGGGCTTGGGCACCAGCTCACACTTGCACAATGTGCCCGGCTCTAGAGCCCTTCCCACACAGTGCAGCATTTCATGCCTTCATCATCATCATCTCCTGAGGAAGCACCATAGCACAGATGGAGGGTGATAGAAAATTAAACCTCCCTTTTTCCTGACTCAGAAAAAAACAAAACAAAACAAAACCAAACATGGCTTCTGAATTCAAGAGTTAGAAATGAGCTCGAAAGCTCCTGGGATCAGAGAAAGGCTCATTTCACTCGCGGCTTTAATCAGACCTACAAACAGAAAAAATGGGTACTCTGGCTCACACCCTGAGCAAGGAAAAGAGCTTTCATAGATCCCTTTTATGTCCCAACAGAAAGGTAACAAATCACTGCTAGAACTCAGGCTGTACAATCCCTAGAACAAGTGGTTGGCAGCATCTTGCTGCCCTAACCATAGCCTGAATGCACAGTTTTCTTCAGTGGTGGCCAACAGCAGAATATCTTTACCAGAGAACCAAGTTCTGCCATACAAATCAGACAGTTTATCCCTGAAACCAATTTACACAAACATCTCGAGGAAGTTTTCCTTTCTCTATAAGAAAAAACATGAGAAAAATCACTAAGAACATTATATTAGAGGATTTTTCATTTGTTTTTGAATGCTCTGTATTAAAACAGAGTTCTGCAGTGGAGGTATCAGCAGTAGGTGCAAACATGACCCTTCCTCTATAAACACAATCCATCTCAGTCATTCTATGCACTTCCTTGTTGCACAACCTCAGCAGAGATGCAATCAGGACCTCTGAACTCAACAAAATTGAGCTAATAAAGGCAGCATTTCAAGATGCAATCAGGATCTCTAACCTAGACAAAAATAAGCTTAGAAAGGCAACATCTCAATTTCAATGCAGTTGATTCAAGCAAATAAATGGTGAAACAAGTGTCTTTATGAAAAAAATGTTAGAGAACATTTCACAGGGATGGTGATTTACAAGTACAGGCTGGATAATGTCAGACATCTGAACCGTATGTGAAATGGCACCTAAACATCCTACTCTACACCTTTGCGTGTCAAATAAGCCTTCACTGACTCTCTACTGTGGTGGGACACGTAGCAGCTCAGGATCTTGTTTATATATAGTCCCAACCACACTGGCTTGGGGACAAAAACTTCTAGGAAAAAGTGGGTGTCGAAGAGCTGAAAGGGGAAGTGAGCAAAGCCACTCCCCACAAATGGAAGGGACAGGCACTCCAGATTTTAACCTGCCTGGACCAAACCAAACGGAACCAAGGCCCTAAAAAAGCACCAGCTGCTTTTAGCTGCAGGACACAAATCTGCAGGACAAACATGATCTTATTTGGGACAGGCAGCCCAGGAATAATTCTGCCAGCTTACTGCACGAGCTCTCTTCAGGCCAGCCCTCCAAAATGACCCCTTGGTGGGTGCAGGTCCTGGCGTAGTCCAGGAAGGCGGGGCAGTGGCAGTCTGTGCCCTGGGGACAGGCACAGATGTCCCTCTCACAGAGGCTGATGTACGGCTCGGGGTCCACTCGATGGTGGCACCGGGAGAAGGTCAGCGAGGTCCTCAGCAGCTGGCAGGTTTCCATGACACCCTGCAAGAGAAGTGAGGAGCAAAGGGGCAGAGAGAGAGCTAAAGGGACAAAATCGCTTATTACAGTATCAGGGAGAAAGGAAAAAATCCAACTTCCCAAACAGGCTGTCACCACTGCTGTTAAACAGCATCACAGTTCTTATTTAACACCACCACGCAGCTAATAACATGTTCAAGGGCTAATAGCGAGCTATATCCACCACATCCATGGATACACAGATGTACATTAATGTACTGATTATTATAGAATAGAGCATCACATAAGGGATGTTTCGCACAGAAACACATCAGCCAATCAGTCAGCAAAAGGATGGAGGCGTTCTACTGATGCCTAGAGATTTTTTAGTATTTTCCAAATATTTGTAACTCTGTAGCTTTTAATATGTAGCTATATAGTATTTCATGCTTTCTCACTTGTTTTTCACCTCTCACACATTTAGAGCAATAGGTGATATTTGCTACATGTTTTGCCTTTGCACAAGAAAATTAATTCTTTAGCAAGGACTTGTTGATTTCCAGCAGGCCTTGTAGACAGAAGTAGTAGGGCAGAAACCCATGGAAAAACCCAAAAGAGGGGTGGGCTGCCAGAAAAGCTGTGTTTCTAATTGGATAGACTTATCAAAAATATGCTGAATTGCTGAACCTATATAAACTGTAAAAGATGTTTGTGTGCGCTCTTTGGTTATGGAGCATGTGAAAGCTTTCATTAAACCTATACTCTCTATATGTTCTTAATTTTGTTTGGAAAGTGTTTTTTTCCCTTCTGTTTTCAGGCATCACTACCACCTTCTGTTCCCACACAGCAAAGTGATACATAAAATACACCAGGTTGGTGTCTGGATTCCCAGGAAGATGCACACAGAGAGGAACTGAGGTACGCAGGAAGAAAAACAACCAGAGCATCTTTTGGATAACAAGGAAACAGTGTCAGTATCAGAGTGAGAGGTTGAGCCTGACTGAAATCCCAGGAATGAAATTTGTTTCCCACTTCTGGCCACACGTTCCTGTCATTCCTGCTGGCTTGTCCAATGCACAACAGGTCAATTTAGCTCCAAGAAATAGGAGAACAATAAGCCAGGGAAGAAAAGCAATTTGTTCTGCTCTCCTCGTGAGTTAAATCAGCGTGGTGACAGCCCGTGTGAGGGGAAGACAGCACAGGGGGTCAGGGGAGGCTATCAAAGACCTCTCCTTTCAGACTGCAGCAACCTAAGAGGAAACTTAGCTGTATGTGAAACAAAACCTAAGGAAAATTTAGTGTTTGATTAAGTTCTCCACAGGAGGCTCCCAAATATGTGCACATTATGTCACAGTTCAATAAGTCTGGGGTCCTGAAAGGATGGCACTGAGTTTAGATAAGTGGAAAAATGATTTTCTGGTACAACCCCAGCACAAAGAGTTGAAACAACTTTCTTCTATTAATTTGTCAGTGTTTTATGTAAGCAAATGCAACCATGGTGTATTTTGCAGGTGTTATATTCAGTGGTTAGAGGTGGGAGGCATATTCAAAAGAATAACAATGCATTAGTCCTGAATGCCTTAACATGTATCTGAGGTGACAGCGCATACCAATTGCTGTGTAAAAAAAATAATAATGGTTTTTAAAAAGCCTTGTTTTCTCATTTTTTGGGATATGAAAAATGGGGAGCAAAAAAAACCCCCACAGAAAAAAAATCTACATGTCTTCTCTGAAGACTTCTGTTGTACCTGAATAGGAAAACTGCTGAGTAGAAAATACTTTTTTATTTTGGCTAAAGGGTGTTTTGTTCAGGTGATCAACTCAAGCTTGTACAAGTCTGAACCAAAAGAGAATTGCTTGCTTATGAAAACAAACCAACCAGAAATGTCTAGTCCAGTGGGAATGTATTCCAAGTTTAGCAAAGGGCTCAGTGAAAAACCACTCACACCGAGAGGTTTTGAGCTTTCTGAGAAAGGTCTCAGGCAACTTAAAACAATGCTGAGAACTGGACGTGGTGGTCCTTCAGAAAATCAGATCCAGCCTGGGATAATGCTGATGTCCAGACAGCAGCCACCATGCTGAATCAGATGGGAGGAAAAGAAGAAAAAAAGAAAAGACAAGAAAAAGAGAGAGAGACAGAGGAAAAAGAAAAAAATAGAAAAAAAGACCAGAAGTGGGGGAACAGGAACTACATAAATGGTGCTTGGTGCTGCTCTAAGACTACACAGAAGTACGAGAAAGCTGAAAAAGTGCCCTAAGGATGGAAGTAGCAACAACAGAAGCAGCCAAAAAAGCTATTAAAGCAATGCTTCGAGATGAAACTGATAAAACCAAAAGTGAGCTCAGAGCCATTCAGGGATGAGCAGTACAGCAACTCCTGGATCAAAGCCTTGATCCAGATAGCATCGAGTGCAGCAGAAAACCAGGATATGCAACAATCCCATTTAGGGGCTGAGCTAATAAGGTTTCTTAAGGTAATAGCTTTGGTAAAAAGTTAATACAACTCAAACAGCAAAACTCAGACTGTATATTCCACTAAACGGAAAATTTTAGATGGCAAAGTGACTTAAAAATTAAAGGATATTACATACACAAAAAACTAACCCATTTTTCTTGTCCTATAGTATTCTTTGGTCTTGTTCAGTGACAGCACAGCTAAAAAAATAATCTAGAAAATATCTAGGAAAAAAAATATGTTAAAAAGCAACAAAAAGTTCATTTTCTCTATGTCAAGGTTTTCTTGCCATTCAAATTTCTTCAGATTTTCCAGTGACTTTATACAAGAAATTATAGCTGAAATTTTCTCATCTTTTAGACATATCTCTACTATTGTGATGGATAAGCTGAAATATGGGTAAATCCAAATAGATACCAAACAAAACAAAAAATTCAGCAGGAGGGTGGTCAAAAAAGAGGGTGTGGAACCACCAGCCCTGGAGATATTTGAAATATGAGTGGACAAGCACCTGACCAGCCCAACACAGGATGGCCCTGTTGGAAGCAGGGAATTGGACTCCATAGCCTCCAAGGGCACCTTCCAACTTTAACCATTCTGCAATTTGTTTTTATTTTCTCTCCTTCCTTTCTTTAAAACTCAGTGGTCAGGCTGGACTAAGAGAGATCCTTATTCTTTAGTTTTAGGGAACAGTGCATGTACAGGGTGAGTATTAGATATTGGCAGTCTCAGCCACTGCTGTTAACATTCCTGCTCGTGGAGCAACAGCCCTGGAAGCTGCTCCACACAAGGAAACACTGAAGGCCAACAGGCCAGGGAGCGAAGGCTCAGGCTGAAATAGTGCTTAGAGTAAAGGTGGCTGGAAAATTAAAATTAGCAAAACTGACTGCAGCATCTGAAATGCAGGTGAAGGTGATAAAATATCTCCCCTCACTTGTGCACGAGTCCTGTTTGAAATGTTTCTTTAAATGGGTTGGCGGCCTCCTGGCACTGACAACCCTCAGCCACCGCAGGCTCGCTGACCTTCTTTCTGCCCCAGGCCCACCACACAGAGCTGGAGGTGGAATTTTGTACATTCTTCCCATTTCTGTGGCATTTCCCTCTGCTGCTGCATCAACTACATTTGTCTATTGCTTAACCATTGCCATTAAAGAGAAAGAATCTAAAAAGTAACAGAAGAAATGAGAGAGAGCCTCTGGTTCCCTTGCATTTAAACCCTATGGGGTGTAATCACACATATAGTTTCTCCAGAGCAGGAGGGGTATATTTTGATGCCATAACTGGGTATAGTTTTTCAGAAAACATCTTTCATGAAGATTTAACCTCCCATCTTTCCAAACGAAAAGCATCCAAATTCAATATGTTTTATGCACCAACCATTGGCTGTGTGTTTGAGCAAACTAAATAAAAACTGAATGAAATCACTTTCCTTGAATGCTGACTCAGTTAATTTGATGAAGAAAAATGAGACCTTAGATATAGTGGGGCTCATTTTCACCCCTATAACATAGTATATTTTATAGAATGGTTTGGGTTGGAAGGGACCTTAAAGATGGTCCAGTTCCATCCCCCTGCCGTGGGCAGGGACACCTTCCACTATCCCAGGTTGCTCAGAGCCCCATCCAGCCTGGCCTTGGACACTGCCAGGGATGGGGCAGCCACAGCTTCTCTGGGAAACCTGTGCCAGGGCCTCACCTCCCTCACAGGGAACAATTTCTTCCCAATATCCAATCTAAACCCACTCTCTGTCACTGTGCAGCCATTCCCCCGTGTCCTGTCACTACAATTCCTGATGAAAGAAGTCAGGAGCCATCTCTCCAAGGATGCTGTTGGCCAAGCAGGGGGCAGACAGAGAGGATACAGAAAACCGCAGTCCCACCCAGCCAGGGGGCACAGGGGTGGGAGGAGTGCACTGAAGCAGAGCTGTTGTTTCCCTCACCTAACAGCTGACTGCCTGGCAGGGAGGGAGGCTGGGAGACCAAGGAGATTTACATTCCTTAGGCTGAGGCAAGCAAACAAAGCACACTATTAAAAAGCCCTACATTCTTTAGCAGGCACTTGTTTGGCCTGACTTCTATTAATAGTGCTGTGTTTATTCTTGCAGAGTGAATAAATTAAGGCAATGTTAAATGCTGTGAGCTTATGAACTCACGAGAGAGAACATCATTTCATTCAGTTTGTGGGAAAGAAAACTTTATCCACAAAGCATCAATATTGAATATGATCTGTATAAATCCCACAGCAGTTGCAGTCAACCCATTAAACTGGATTTTACCCTGTATGTAACTCCCCAGCCTCAGCTGCAATGTTGACACTTTCTAAACATTAAACTTACCTGAACAGATATAATTCCAGGGGCCACAAACAGTCATAATAACTACCCTTTCTCTAGAGCTGTAACTGGGTTTATAGAATTATACAATGGTGTGTGTTGGAAGGGACCTTACAGACCAGATAGTTCCAATCCCCTGCCATGGGCAGGGACACCTTCCCCTATCCCAGGTTGCTCACAGCCCCATCCAGCCTGGCCTTGGACACTGCCAGGGATGGGGCAGCCACAGCTTCTCTGGGAAACCTGTGCCAGGGCCTCACCACCCTCACAGGGAACAATTTCTTCCCAATATCCCACCTAACCCTCCTCTCTGTCAGTGTGCAGCCATTCCCCCTGTCCTGTCACTCCATCCCCTGTCAATAGTCTCTCTCCATCTCTCCTGTAGCTCCCTTCAGGCACTGCAAGGCCACCGTGAGGTCACCCCAAAGCCTTCCCTTCCCCAGGCTGAACAATCCCAGCTCTCCCAGCCTTTCCTCACAGCAGAGCTGCTCCATCCCTCTAAGCACCTCGGTGTCCCTGCTCTGGCCTCACTGCAACAGCTCCACATCCTCTTATTCAGCCCTGTCCCTCAGAAGCTATCTCAGCCAGGTTGAAACCCCTCATGCTTTGGTGCTTGGCATCACAACACCATTGCTCAAGTCAGGTGTTCAATCGGTCCCAACTGTGACAGAAACCCCCCGACACACCAGCTCTGCACAAGAAACATCAGCCAGAGATTTCCAACTTGAAATCACCATATTTCCTCACCCAGTTTTGCAGGCAGCAAGGCTGAAGTTCTAAAGGGCATGAGCATCCTTCACTGAATTTCACAATGTGTCTGAAGCATCCCCATCCAAAAGCTTAACGGGAATAGAGTCAGAACTTTGTAACTTGTCCAACTCTTAGTTAGCCTCTTCCAGGTAAATAGGAAACCAGAACTCAGAGTAGCTGGAGGACAGATATACTCCAGAAAGCACTACTACTCTTTAGAAATTATTTGAGTCTATTTTAGCAAGCATCAGTCTACAAGACTTGAATAGCAAGAAACTAACTAACAACTGAATTCTGTCCTTGGTTACTCTGGTGTAAACCTGTCACCCATGAAATCATTCTGATTTACTACAGGGTACATGGAATCAGATGTAACTCCTCAAGGGCTGGAGGCTCAATTCACCATGACAGTCATAACCTGTTAACACCACACACTTCAGTAAATACTCAAAGCCACTTTCTTCCCTGAGCTGGTAACCAGCTGCCTGCATCCACACCATGTCCAAGGGAAATAAGGAACTTGTTTATACTTATAAAAGACAAGAAGAAAAAGGTTGATGCAGCAAAGGGGGTCACAGAGTCAGCCAAGACAAACAGTTCTGTGTTTCTTCAATAAATCAGCACTACTAGCTGTATGCATAGCTGAAGGAGCCTCCTCCTGGGAAGGGAAATATCCTGGTAACACAGAGCTTTTGCAACACCTACAGAAAACATCTCTGCTGTCAAAAACAGCCTGGCTGGAGCAGCTCCCTGCTCTGCTGACTCCCAAGTATATAAACTGCAACACATTCACAAATACCATTTGGGGAGGTGGTGCCCACAGAGACTTCAGAACTGATGCTTCCCTGCTGGCAGAATCAGAAGGGGAATTAACTACCTCATTCTACAGGCATCACTGAAACACACCTTTCCAAAGAAATATGATAGTATCTTTGGCAGCTGCTCATAATTCAGGCTCAAATGAGCTGCTGCTTTCTTTGTTTGATGTTTGTCTTAGTTTGTGGCTTGGAGGCGGGGGGGACAGGAAGAGGAAGGTGGTTTTGTGTATAAAGATATGTATGTATATGCTACAGTTTTAGAAAGAACAGGTAGGGTTCAGTGTATGAGAGAAAAATTGCATTCAGTAACTTGTGAGTAAACTGCTCCTTTCTCAAGAACACATGTGAATAAAGCACCACTCAAAACATGCAGCCTCCAGGGTCATTTCCCCACACCTTTAACATACAATCCCATCACCAATATGAAAAGCAGAAACGGGAGTGTTAAAAGAACAATCACAGGGTGCAACTACTGGGAAGGCAAGGGCAGAAATCCTCCTGCCAGCACCAGCCAGAGTCTGCAGGGAGGGCACATAGTTCTCAGCTCAGGAACTACCAGCACTCGGCTGCATCCTGCCCCACCCTGGTGAGCACCCAGAGCCAGCAGGAGCCACCACTGCAGATGTGACACTTCCACCTCCTGCCTGCACCTGAGCCTGCTGCAGGGCCACAGACAGCCACCACCAGCCCCAGGGCTAACACCTGACAGGCTGGACCGGGAGCTGTGTGCCCTGTTCCAGGGCAGCAGCGACATCAGTGCCCAGTAGGGCTGTGTCAGACCACAGAAACCCCACATCGGTGTCTCCTGCACCTCTCATCCCTTGCTGGGGGAGTACCACTTTAGGTACAGAGGTGGATTCAAGGAAGCACTACCCTCATTGCAGTTAAACTTTCCTCACGAGGGGCAGGCACTGATCTCTGCTCTCTGTGAGCAGGGACAGGGCCCCAGGGAACGGCTGGAGCTGTGTCAGGGGAGGGTTAGGGTGGGTATCAGGAAAAGGTTCTTCCCCCAGAGGGTGTCGGGCACTGCACAGGCTCCCCAGGGGACGGTCACAGCCCCAAGGCTGCCAGAGCTCAAGGAGCCTTTGGACAACGCTCTCAGGGACAGGGTGGGATTTTGGGGCTGTGCAGAGTCAGGAGCTGAACTTTGACGCCCCTTGTGGGTCCCTTCCAACTCAGAATACCCTGTGATTCTGTGATTTGTGTTCTTCTGCCAGAGGGCAGGTGAGCTGCCTTTCAGGTACGGGAGGACAAACTGGAATGGCATCCTGCAGCACCAACCTTCTCTGCAATATCAGATGAGATGTTGCAGGTGTTGCTTGGAGTCTGCACCCTCTTGCAGCGCTTGTTTTCACTGTGCAAAGCCCAGGAGTTTGCAAAATCGTAACTGTTCCCCACCAGGGTCCCTGGGAATGAAGAAGAGGAGAAGCACATGGATGTTGAGGGGTTTCAGCAACAAGTGGACATTATTGGCTACTATTACAGTGACAGTCTGTAAAAAGCTGTCTTTAAAAAGAAAAGCTGTCATATCAAATAGATTGCTATTCCAAACAGACTGGCTGTAGGAGAGGCCCTGTCAGTGATATGGACTCACTCCTGCCAAGGACTTCTCTGAGCTCAAGGACAGACTAAAGCCTGCAGAAGGCAGCTCCCAGCACTTCTCACACCTGCATGAACACGGTAGGAGTTGCTGCTGGTCAGCTCTAATCTGCAGAAGACAAAACATACCTGCATTATCTTCCCACCACTTAAAAGTTGCCAATAAAACACAAAATATATTAGAGAAGCAAACAAACCCAGCTGCTTTCCCTAACCAAAGAAAGCATTTGCACTCTTGATCCCAGCTAGCCTTGATTTTTCTCCTGTTCAAACCTAAATTTTGTGTGCAAAGAAACTTAACATAGACCACCATGGTTTGGGCCCATCCTGTTCCTGTGTAAGCTGTCCTAAACACATTCCTCTGTCCATGACAAGCAGCTCCTGGCCCAGGCTAGGCAAGATTTGCATCCACTGTGCATGGAAGCAAAACTGATTGAGTTTGTAAGGCTGCCACTTCCTGGGAGATGCAAACCACCTCTCTGGCTGCTCTTGCTCCATCCTTCTGAGAAGGGGGATCCTCCCAGAAAGGGAATGTTTCCTACACCCGCTTTCTCCACTCATGACCTGACTGATTCCAGGACTATCTCTGCCTCCTACTGTGGGTACCTGTTACTAAACAGTTGATTTTGTGACTCTCAGATGCTTTTTTTAAACCCTGCTGTGTTGCATGTGAGAATATCAATTGCCACTATTAATGCATTCCCAAGACCTTATGCAGAGAAGAACTTGAAATATGACCCTGTATCTCAAAAACAAAAGAAAAGCTTCCCAAATATATCTATACAATAACTAATAATGTAAGTATATATAATAAAGATTCCATTGAGCTTCCTGTTAAGTAAAAACATAAGGAATATACTGACCACTAAAACTGTTCTTAAATGATGGGGTAGTCATGAAAACTGCACTGAGAATGCTAAGGCAGATGTATTAAGGCCTGTAGACTTTCTTTATAAACTGGATATTAGGGGCTTTTAAAGGTAGCATGTGTTAGGCCCACAGTAGATATCAAAGGATGAAGACTCCAAGGAAAGGATGACAGAGAAAGGGGGTAAAAGGCACAAAATTTTCATCTGTGCAGCCAGGACTTGGCATAGAAAAGGCAGCAACAAGAACACAACCCTTTAGCTTACCACATATTATACCTTAGAGCAACAATGCAATCCAGCCTGAAGAGAAACAAGGTGCCAAATTAAATATATTCCCTTTTGTTTGCAGTAAGGCAGCCTTTCACTGGCAGGTGCGTAACAGCAGCTGAGCTCTGCTCTGAAGCAGTGTTCCTCCAGCCCTGAATGCACATCCATTCCAGGATTCCCACTGGCAGCTAGCCCCAGGGGCTCATTCACCCACAGGTTAAGATCTGAAGGTTGGGACAACTGTTGGCCTTGAAATACTGGTC
Organism: Atrichornis clamosus; assembly: GCA_013400975.1. Classification (NCBI taxonomy): domain Eukaryota; kingdom Metazoa; phylum Chordata; class Aves; order Passeriformes; family Menuridae; genus Atrichornis; species Atrichornis clamosus. The sequence goes on along the minus strand of WBMZ01009132.1, from coordinate 107,762 downwards.
ACCTGTTTTTTCATTTCTCTCCTTCCATTAGATTTTTAACTTCTGTGGTGCTTGTAAATTTACACCTCTTCTGCAGTTCTTTTACACAATTTTATTTCTTTGTTTGCTTTATTCTGACTCATAGTTCAAGTAAGGGAAGGGCCTTAAACTGACAGAGAGGGTCAGTCACGTGAGGAGCAGCTGAGGGAGCTGAGGGGGCTCAGCCTGGAGAAAAGGAGGCTCAGGGGGGACCTTCTCACTCTGCACAACTCCCTGACAGGAGGGGGCAGCCAGGGGAGGGTCGGGCTCTGCTCCCAGGGAACAGGGACAGGATGAGGTGAAATGACTTCAAGCTGAGATGAAATGACTTCAAGCTGTGCCAGGGGAGGTTCAGGATGGACACCAGGAAGAATTTCTTCATGGAAAGGCTTGTCAAGCATTGGAACAGGCTGCCCAGGGAGGTGGTGGAGTCACCACCCGTGTAAGTGCTAAGAAATGAGTGGACATGGCACTCAGTGCCATGGTTTTGCTGACAAGGTGGCAATCGGTCAAAGGTTGGACTTGATCTTGGAGGTCTTTTCTGACCTAATACTTGATTTATTTGATGAGGCTTCAGGAAGAAAAGTGGGGAGGGAGAAAAGTCTGTGGCACATCTAACTGCCCTGGGAAGAGCTGCTGCCAACACCCTTCTGCTGAACAACTCGAGAAAAGAGGAAAGCCAGTGGAAGAGACAACACAACAGCCTAAAAAAATATGGTGTTCCTTAAGAGTACAGGTGATGTTATCAAGATAATCTAGCACTGCAATCCCACTACACAACAGGACTACCCTCCTCTCCTGCACTGCAGAGCTTTGTTTTCCTTCTGCCTCTTCTGTGATCAGTTTTTCTTCCTTCTGGAAGCACCCAAGATGTTGCAGAAACAAGTCCCAGATAGGGCTCATCAGAGCCCTACACTCAAAGCCCTCTCTGCAGCCTGGGTGGAACTTTTGCTAAAGCACTTGTTTTGTCTAAGACTTGCAGAAAACCTATTGAAAATAGAAGTAGTCACAAAACACAATGAAAACAAAGCATTTGGACACAAGTGCTTGAACAACTGGTGCCTGACATGGACCACAGTAGAGACAGATCCCAGAATGCAATCTGGCTGCTCAAAAGCCAAGATCCCCAAGCAGCCAGCTGGTGTGGAATCTCCTTTTAGGATGCAGGATGGGTTCAGGAGGTAGATATTAAAGGACAACACAAATCTCAGCTGCTCCTAACATCCCAGAAACATCACAACACCGACGACCCTGCAGAGGTTCTTGAGGAGAGCGCCACTGCCCCACAACCTAAGCAGCAGGCAGAGTCTCCAGGGTGTCCTGCTTGGACTTTGCCTTTAGTGGTCTGGTTGCTGCCCACATGTCCCTCCCCCTTTGGAGAGATTTTCAGATAGGTGACATTCACTCTGGAGAGGGAAATCTCAGTTCACTCTGATATCTGAGTCACCAAATCACCAGCTCCTTTTGAAATCTGACACTGGCATGCAGCTTGTTGACTTTGAGACTGATGGTCAGGCAAGGCAAAGAATTAGCAGTAGTCACCTCATGCTCCGGGCACCAAGAGGGAAGCAGGAACCCTGACTTCCCTCCTTGGACCTTCTACAGGTTTTCCACATGGCCACAGGCCCATCAGATAACTCTCCCAGGGTCTGTTAACTCATCCATAAAATATATGCAAGAATTTGGTCAAGACACTACAGTCCTGTGAGTCTTAATTGGTAAATAGAGTCTTAACTGGTAAATAAGCAACTTTCACATGTTGGTTGTTTTCCAAGCAATGAGAGGTTTTTGTTTGTTAGGGTGGGGTTTTTGGTTGCTGTTTTGGGGGCTTTTCTCAGAGTTTTACATAGTTCCAGACAAGCAGAACTATTGGCAAGGCTGACCAAAAATTGATCCATAGTTTGCATGAAATAACAAAGTCATGAGGTATAAAATCTTTCCTGCCCTCTCCAGTTCAATGAACATAAAATTATTAATATTGAACATAAGAGAGGGAAAGAGCCATCTCCAAAACTCTGCAGCCTGGTGATGAAGGCAACTTCTCACCGCAGAAATGTCCAACACCTATTGCAGACCCTGAATAAAGCACAGTGGGTTATGAATACAGGTTTCTGGATGAATGCCCTATAAAAGACAGCTACAACACAGGTCATCTTCAACTGTATCCTTTGTAATTCCCTTGGGAATCTATTCCTTTTGCTTCCAAATGAAAATACAAGAAAAACTGAGATTACTTACTCAGCCTAAACAAACTTTCAACTTGCCTAGAATCAAGTTACTGATACCTTTTAAAATGCCAAGAAAATTGCATTTCAGAATGACCAAACCTTCTGTCTACTTTCTTAGGAAAAACCCCAGGATATTTATTATCTGCACTACCATCCCTGTGGGTTTGGAACCCACAGGGCTTTTTTAAAAAGCTTCTGGTACCAGGTACAAGACACAGAGAACTCACATATTCAGTCATACACATATATACTATTTCTGAAATTAAATAATTACGTGAAAGATCAGATTTCTCCTTGCATATACTGTCTGCTTCTATGTGTTCAACCTTTATTGACTCTCCTGTGAATATACATATTCATCATATATTCTGTATTTCAGGAGCTTAAAGGCTGGAAGATGTTGCTGACAGCTGGAGCAAGCTCAGAATATCAAGCCTTTATCCAAAGTTCTCCATGGGTATTGTTTTTATCCTAAATGTCTTTGTAATTTGGAGAGAGATTCCCAGAAACATGCTTCCTGCCAGTGCCAAGAAAAGCGTAATGGGATGCTGGATTAATTGGGGTTGGGATTTTTGTTTTTCCTTCCATTATGCTAAGTGTGTGCAACATGCACAAATAACAAAATTATGGATTGATATTCCTGTGTTGGATTTGAATGATCTGTTCAGCACAGTCTTCAATGATGACCTAGATATCCAAGCACCCATCACAGCAATATCAGAAATAACTGGCTGTCTCACTCAGTGCCATGGTTTAGTTGACAAGGTGGTGTTTGGTCAAAGTTTGGACTTGATCTTGGAGGTTTTTCCTGGCCTTAATGGTCCTGTGATAAGAGTATTAGGCACAGACTGAGGCTATAGGCACACAAATAAGCTCCAGGAGCTTTGTGCTGAGCATCTCTCACTGGGTAGAAATTCCCTCATCATTTCTGCAGAGCAAGAACATGTCCTTCGACCACTCATGTGCTGCAGGGCTAAGGGGCTTCAGCAACTTGCTCCTGAATGCACATCCCGAGGAGATTCCAGGATCAGACCGCCTGTGCTGTGTCCAATTTCCTCTGTCATGTTATGTATTCATCTCTTCTGGCCTGTGCTTTCAACCCCCAGTTGTAAAATGCTTGTGATAACAGTCACTTAAATGCCATGGGCTGAAGGTATCTGAGCACCTAGAAAGAACTCAGCTTCATATTTTTGATAAGAGCAAAAGCTGGCAGCCAGTTAGAAGTGCATGCTGATGTCAGAAAGCAGAGCCTGTTCAACTGCAAGTCCTGGAAGCCTTCACAGAATGGCTCTAAAGGACCAGACTATCTGACAAGCAAAAGCAGAGGGGAAATTAAATCCTTCATTAGGATCTAGGAGAAAAAACAAATAAGCAAAAGACCAAACAAAAATCCTAGAAAGCTTCTGAGACATTTGTTTTTATATTTTAGTTATGCTCTAAGTGTGAGAACAAACTCTCAAGGGGTGGTTGACTTGTTTTTGCTTCCAAATCCAATAAACAAGCAACCCCATAGAACATAAACAAGGTTGTTTGTAAGTCTGGACAGGACATGAGCACTTCTCCACAGGATGAACTATTGTAGTAACCTTGTCAGTGGCAGTGACTCAGCACCCCAGCCTGTCTGAAGGGCAGTGTGTCTGCAATTTTTCCTGAAGTTCTTCACCAGAAGGGTGGTCAGGCACTGGAACAGCTCCCCATGGAAATGATCACAGCCCCAAGCCTGGCAGAGCTCAAGGAGCATTTGGACAATGCTCTCAGGCACAGGGTGGGATTGTTGGGGTGTCCTGTGCAGGGCCAGGAGCTGGGCTCCACGGTCCTTGTGCGTCCCTTCCAACTCAGGATATTCTATGATTCTATGAACTCTGAAACCTTCTGGAAAGGCTCTTTTTGGGGGGAGTTCAAGAGCTAACACTCAAGGCCACCACCTTCAAAGCTGGGTCCTGCCAATGTTAAAGTTGCCAGGGTATCATAAGTTGAATCTCATAACTCAGAGCTCCAGGACATTGACACTGAGCATCAAAAAGTACACAGAAGCCATGTGTGTTACCCTCTCATCGGATTCTCAACAGTTCTCAGTTCCCACACCAAAACAGAGTGAGGACTCATAAGAGCCTCATGACAACAGCTCACGTTTGGATAGATTATAAAATATGAGTATAAATATATCAAGAGAAAAGCAATTGCACAGTGTTCATTAAGTATTGAACACCTCTCTTCATGCCTCCCTTATTTACTTGCTGTAAGTGGTAATATCCACTCATATAGCAGGTGCTTTGCCTCTTCTTTCACCACCACTCTAAAAACAAATATAATGAATGAAGTTCTATATCATACTCCACTTCCTTAAGGGAAAACCAAAACTAACTCTGTGTTATAAACCACAGTAATTTTTTTCTCTAAAACATGGAAAAATCATATTTTCATTTGTTTCCGTTGCATGTTATTATGAAGTTCAAAGATCTTAATGCGTCTCTTATCCATATAAATCCAACCCGGAAATCTGATTGATTAGAACTGAGGCCCCAACCTGATAAATTCCAGATTTTAACAGGAAGCAATGAACAAACTGGCAAACTTAAGGTAACCCTTAACTGCCCTCAGATCACTAAGTCATTACACCAAGCTCTCATCCTGGGATAGGTTGACCTTTTGGAGATCTATTCGGGCTGAAAGGAGAGCAAAAACAAACTGTAGTGAAAAAGGGTAAACTGCTTCATAGGCTACCAGGAGGCTGCCTCCCTTTTTTGTTTAAATGATATTACCTCTGTCAGGTGTTTGTGTTGCCCCCTACCTGGAAGCTAGATTGAATAGTTTAAAAAAAAAAAAAAAAAAAAAAAGAAATCCTCAAACTGATTTTCCTTGGATTAAGTTAAGAAACGCTCTGATGAACCAGGAGAGCTGCCAAGGAGACAAACAGTGCGTGGGTGTAGTGACGTCCCTCACTGATACAACAAATTCAAGCATATTTCATGCTAATTCCTTCTAAATTAGTTTAAATGAAAGGTCTTTTGTACCACAGTGGAAAAACCGGCAGAATTGCTGACACACAGTTCTATTCTTCAGGCTAAAATCAGAGATCTGTATATTCACACAGGTGGATAAACACGAGGCAAGCCCTGACTTCTGTAAGAGACACAGAACATATGTTCTCTGTCACCTTCTCTATTATTTTACAGCTCCTCCAAGCAGTGACCTTGGCACAGACTTCATTACATTCAGAAATCTCCGGCTGTGAATGGACTGTGGTGTTTTTTTAAGAAGGAGGACACAGTCTCCAGCATGTAAAACAAATACAGCATGAAACACATTTAACCATGAGCAGAGGGGCCTTTTCTAGATTTCAAAAATCCAAGGCAATGCAGTCTCCTTTACTGCTCCTGCTTTTTCTAAGAGCCTTACAACTACTTACTGTCTCAAGAAAAACATGCAAACTCCATGTCTCAACTAATTCAGACATCAAGATATCCAAGCCCTGCCAAGCAGTTCCGTGACCTGAATTTGTTTCTTATTATCTCTATTGCTGAAGGACAGATTAATCATTTTAATATAATACGTATTTTTTCTGTACACTCAAGCTACGCTTATATACCCTGAGTGCCAGTAAGACATCTCTGGAGCACTGCCAGGCTCCTTTCCAAATTGCTTTGCCTCCCCCTTTCTATTTTCTTCATCATTTATTTTGAATACATACTTTACATTATCAATCTAATATATTAACATATTAACTGACTTTAAATCTCTCCTTTTCAGGTAAGCGCTCAGAATTAAAAGACACTCTGAAGTACCACAAATCAAGATCAGTCCTTCAAAGTCTCATTCAGGGCTTTTCAAAAACTCTCAGTCTTCCCCCACACTGGCAGACTTCACATAAAGGTGAACAGAACAGCAAAAGCAGTTTTGTCTCTCCTTCCTAGAACACAAGGGGCATTCCCAGTCCAACAGCCCTTACAGACAGGGAAATCTCATTCTAGAATAGCATCCCATGCCAAATTTGCAAGTAGCAGGAATATTTTATCTTCTGCTCTTGCAACACTATCTGTCCTTGTTCCCTCTTGTTCAACTCATGAAAAATCAGAAGTTGAATCAACAGGTATTTCACACATCTTTTTTCCTGGGTCTTCTAGTCAGTCTCTCCATGTTATATTGCACATGGATTAACCTGTAGCTTTACCTTTGCATTTGAAAGGTTTCTAAACATGCTGGGCTTTCCTCAGGAATGAGGTGTGACAGCAATTTCCTTTCAGGAGAAGGGAAGATGAAAGCACTCAGCTTTTCAGCACACCAAGGTGAGGCACCTGACAGGTTCTGTAGAAACATTTTGCTGGATCAGCAACACCTTGGTTGAATCACCCATCAGGAAAAGTGTGCAGAGCAAACATTAAAATACAATCAGTTGGAGCCTTACCCTCCCGAGTTCTGAAGTCATCCTCAAGGAATTTATTAAAATTGCCACACAACCCACAGGTCTGATTATAGTGCTTTTCTTGAAGGAGTATCTGAATGTTTCCACTGATATCCATCTTCACCACAAAGCCATGCTCGTCACTGGATATTTTATAATAACCTGCCTCCTTCTCTACAAATAGACCATTGGAGGCAAAAGGTATGGAAACCCTGTGGAGAAAAAAGCCCAGGAAATTCTCAGAATATGACACACAAAACCCATCAGGTTGTTTTCTGCTGGAATAGTGGTTCCCACAGGTACCTTTTGTCTTCCTGCATCACAGCTCCATCTAAAGAGAGGCGAAGACTGAAATATTCTCCAAGAAACACAGAGAAACCAATTTTCTCCCCATCCTGGTAATCACCTGGGATGATGAGACACAACCAAACACTGTCAATTCCAGGACTCAAGAGGACAAATTGTAAAGTACACCTGGCAGAGTTGGGAGGATATTTTGTAACATACACAAAATTTGCACCAAGTTGAGGAAGAAAATTATTTAAGTTGCTCTACAGTTCCTTTTCAGAGTGATGGGAACATTTCACTTCAATTTACTCACAGTCATTAAAAACTTATTTTAAACTATGACCAAAACAGAACAGTTATTAGTGAATATAAAAACATCTGCCAAAGCAGCTGGTATGAAAGTAATATACAGTTTTGGTACATATATCATCACTTCTATCCCCAAGAATAACTCTGCAGAGGTTCATGCTAATTCCAAGGCCTTCTGTCCTGCAGGATGGGATTTTTCTCTACTGCTGTGATTTAGCATACAGATAAATTTGTTCTACAGGGCATTATAGTTGTTACTCCTGGACTCAGCTTTAACAGCCACATTCCCCTGAAAAACTCAGAATTAATAAAGGTCTTCCCCTTTTTAGAAGGGGCAGTAAGAAAATCCCTGTTTCTCATCTTATTTATGCGTGAGCTACGCTACTGAGGGATAAGAGAAGCCTCAGAAGCAATCCCACTTTCCAAAACAAGCCCAAAAAGAGCAATACAACCCACAAATAAACAAAAATACCCCCAGCCAAGATCCTTTTTATGCAGTGGTCCATCCTATCTGACAAAGGGCAACTATTTGTCTTTTTTTCCAGTGATGGAACACAGCTCAGACTCACCTAAAAGTGTGAAGGAGTGCTTGTGACAGTCCCCAGCAAGGAGGTAGCTGCAGTCCCCAGCAAAACTGTACAAAGAACCATCAAATGTTTTGATGTGATCGCTCCCAAAAAGGCTGCAACGGGAAGCTGATGACTCCTGAAGCAAAGCACCTGATAACCCTGGATATCAAAACACGACATAACTTGCAATTTAAAACAATCATTTTGCAGTTCAGGAATTTATCTGTTGGGATTTATCACCACTCATCATCACATGCCCTGGTAGCTTCTAGGCGGACTGTATGCCTTGCATGGCAGTCCACAGCATCACAGATTTAGGGGATTTTTTATTATATGCATTAGGGAAATGGCTTTTGTTGCTTTATTTCCACCAGCCCAAACCTAGCATGGGTAATTTCAGTGCTGATCCTTCGAGGAATGCCATGTGTTCATCCATTTGTGCCTGCCTGCAATCCCACTGAAGTCTATAGGACACTAGAAAACCCCCATGATTTGTTCAGCCAAACATCTCTGACTTCAGGGAGTGTTTGGGACTCCACAAAGGGCTTGTTCCAAGGTACAGAGACAAAACGAATAACTTTATTGATGCCTTCAGCATAATGAGAATAATCCCTGTGCTAGTATTGCAGGATTAAACGTGGAAGTGGGGACAATACCTCACAGAAGAAACAGTGAAAATATATTATAGTTCCTAGACATCAGAAAACAAATATGTTTTCTTACCTGTGATTACAGTGGCCAGCAATAGGTTTGTCTGCAGCACTGCCAACAGGAGCATCTATTAAAAATCAAAAAGAGACAAAAAAAAATATTCCTAGTTTGGGACGCACAGTCTGTTTCCCAACTCCTCACTGTTTTCTATCCTTTCTTTATAAACAAAGTCATTATTGGGGTTCTGTGACATTTCAGAAAGCCATAATCCATGCAGATATTCATGGTAATTCAGATGCCCTCCTGCTTTAACGAGATAATCTAGGAGAATAATTATTCTTTGCTGCCATTTTCACTTCTCATTGCAGGGAAGTGAGCTACCTCCGTGGGAAATGCCACCCAACATACAGACATATCCCAGTTTACCTCAGCTAACACACTGCACACAAAGCCCTTCAATACACAGCAATATTTATCAGCCAGCCTGATGTGAAGAACCACCCCAGACTGGCTCAGCCAACTTGGCTCCAGGAGAAGTCACCCCTGCTGCACAAGATTTGCACCCTGCCCAAACATCCACAACGGAAAAGAAAGAATACACAGGATTTGCACCAGCCAGCAGGTTTGGCTGGCAGACCATTGTAACCACATGTTTATAATCCACTGATTTCAGGGTGATAATATGCTTGAGATAAGGGGCAAGAAGGGAGGAAATTGTGCAGAGATTAGAGACCCAGAGTGAAAAACTTTCATTCACCAAAATCAGTTTTAGCATTGCCTCCTGCTTTCTACAACCAAAATGTCAGCTTTTGTTCTCCATATGTCTATAAACTACCTCCAGCACATCCAGGCCTTTAAAATAATAATAATAGGATAGGAGGGTCATGCAGATGGTGAACTCTACATGTGTTCTGTGGCAAAACATTAACAGACAAAAATGGAAGCTGCAGGGAGCTCCATCTAAGGGAATTAATTTCAGTGATCACATAGGCAACTAGAGAGACTTAAATACACCAAATTTAACATGTTAAAACCAGAAGACCAGACACACCTTTTCCTAAAAGAACCCTCCAATTGAAGACTAGAATGCCTTTTGCAAAGACAAATTGTGATTTCAGGTTATAGACACACATTTCTTATTGATATTAGTTATGTACATCCAATTCACAGCCACATAAACAAACACTGAGTTTGACTTATTTACACACGACAGGACAAGAAAGACCTATTATAAAACTCAATCTAATATAATCCTGCAAATCCCAAACTGACATAAGGCTGCAAGACAGCTAAGAAGTGGCAACTGCATGGGAATGCAACTACAAAGAATGGTAAAGAAAACAATAGGCATTATTCTCAGATTACACACTTGCTACTGTATTTTCAGTGCCTGCACAGTGTTTTTGTGGTGAATCAGATATTGCTTTTCTTTGTTAACCCCTCAGTTTTACAAAGCAGGCAAAGAAAAAGACAGGGTATAAACCCCTTCCCTTCAGCCCCCTTCCACCTCCCACTCTGTTCTGAACTGCAGTGGGAGTTTCCCCAGTTCTAATGGAGCAGGTGCCAACAACAAATCAGAACACAATCCAGCAAGATCTGACAGCATAACCCTCTATAATTTTATCACTTGCTTACTTAGAAATTAATGTACCTTCTTCTGTGCGAGATTCCTCTTGCACATGAACAAGAAACTCCTCCAGTTTCCACCTATAGCCTACAACACCATTGTTCCCCTGCTGCTTCAGAAGTCAGGACTGGAACGGCTTTGGTCTGAAATTTCTGGGTTTTGTACAAGCCAGGAACTCTTGTCCATTTAAAAGGAAAGATAAAAACGTGGACGTCACATCCGCCTGATTCTCAAGACAATAGATTAAATTGCTATCGTGGAAATCAGACAGTCTTAATGGCCAGAAAGGTACAATGAGGGGAAATAGTTTTAAAAACTGACAGATAAGTCTTTGAAATACATTTTGCATGTGTATGTGTGACAAATCTCACTGGCTGAGCCAACAGGCAGCACATTTATTTGACAGAATATTGTTCAAGAGGAATAGTAGGATGATCCACACCTCAAAGACCACAGAACAATGTAACATTTTTTCCTACAAACAACTGCTTTAAAACAAAACGAAGTAAAAAAAAAAAATATTCAGAGCTTGTGTTGCCCTGGGTTTATTCTCTAGGTGAGAACACATTTGAATTTTGCCACTTTTGATTAGATCAACACATTTGATCCTTGAAATGTTTATGGAAATACCCTCTGGAATAACCCATGGTAACAAGTTAATCCTGCACTGACTTGTTTGCAGAGTGGGCACAAACTTTATGGGCATATGTACAGCACTGAGCAAAACCACACAGAGCCTGCCAAGTCTTCCACATCCCATTCCTCATACTTCCAATAAGTTCCAGTATCAACAAAAGGGATAGGAGGCAACACCTTGCACTGGCTGGGAATCGTTCTCTCCCCTTGGGTGCAGCTGCCACATCTCAGCAGGTCCTTCATACCCCTGAGAGCCTGAACATGAGTGATCCCAGAGACATGTTCTTGAAACCCTTCATTATGGGAACACCAGTATTACTGAGGATACGGGGAATAAGATCTCCTATCACCATGGACTCTTGTCATCTTCTCAGTTTTAATCAGTGCCTGAGCCCCAAATAAATAACTTCATTTGGTTACTTCCTCTTGCAAATCTAAATCCAACAGGGCTTTGATTCACACTTTTTTGGTTTGGCACATACAGCAGGTAGAGTGAGAGTACCTTGAAAAATTCCTTAAAAGTAAAAACAGTGCTGGTTTTGTTCTGTAGATACTGCATTTTTGTTATTATAAACAGAGGCAAGTTACTGAACTGCGCAGGGCTCTTTAGCCTGCAACAGTGATGGACGGCCCAGGTCTGCCTTAATTAGCTCTCGTGCCACTGCCTTCACACCCTGACAAGCTGAGGGACAAGAAAGGGGGAGAGCAAACCACACAAAAGTCTGAGCCCATCAAAAGATTCTTTGGAGAGGAGCAGGCAGACAGGTTACTGCACCTGGACTGAGCCTCTGAAGACCACAGGTACTCAGCTGCGTGATCACAGCCTTGGTCCACACCGGGGATATTTTCTGTCTCAGCAGCTAACAGATGGTTCAGCTAAGCCAGACATCGTGACACTTCTTCAGTGTGCTAAGGACCTTGGGGGACATAAACAAAATTAATTGAGATAGACACACAAAGAACAAACTTCCGTTTTCCCTCCTGGCTCTTGTTTCTCAGAGAAAAAAAAAGGAAATGGTAATTAGAGAGAGCATTTATTGGCTGATACTGTACATTGTTCCAATACAAAGCTTAGTGATGCTTGGGTAGATCTGAGACATGATTTTCCGAACACCTGAGACACAGGAGAAAATATATAAACAACTATGCACTGCTGCCAAAAGAACATCTGTAGTCCATTCTTGGAACAGCATAGGAAGAATTTATTATCCATAATTCTGCTTTTCACTGCTTTGTTCCAATAACAGGTTGCATGCAACAACTCCTGGCCCTGCTGCAAGTATGTTGAGTTGAAGTCCTCTATCCTGGACAAAGTTTGTTTCCATAAGCATCACTTAATTTCTGCAGGCAGTGGCATTGATTGATTTTATGGGATCTAAAAAGTGTTCTTAGCATCTTGAATAAACCAAAGTCCCAAATGCCACATCCTCAGATGCCACACAAAAATCAGATGAAGGGTGCTGCACTTGGAAATGGAGGAAAGGATAGAAAAAGAAATTATAAAGTTATGATCAGAGGTAGGAAGCAACCTGTCTGCAAGGGAAAGAAATTTCCAATCTTAAAAAAATCAGAGAAAGGACACACAAGGAGCTTCTATCATATCACAAATAGCACAGAAAAGATAAGAAATAAGTGCTCATCTCTTCTCCCACTGTAAAGGCAAGGAGCAAGCACTTAAATCCTCAGGGGGTTGCCTTTAAAGCACGTAACTGGAAGGTCTCAGCACAGGTCACTGTGTCAAAAAGGAGTCAGAAAAATTAATGAAGGGCTCGTGCTTCACAGGGATAGATCAAACCTCAGGGATCAAGTGATGAATCAGAGACAGCTTGTGGCTTAGAAAGTCTTTAACCTGCTGAGTATTAGAAGCAGAAATCCCATACTATAATGTCACACTTCATTTCTTACAATTCTTTTCCCAAGCAACTGCTGCTGGCAACCAGAATCCCACATTTTGGTCAGAAAAAACCAAACCAGAACAACAAAATCACCAAATAAAATCATTTTTAAAAAAACAAAAAAAAAAGCCCCAAAAACCTAGACAGCTTTCTTTATCCTATCCCAGTCTGCAAGAAGGTATGTTCCAGTGTTTTTCCACAACTGAGATTCAAATTAATTTTCCCATTAGTGATCCAACAGTGAAACCCAGCACAAGCCGGAATAACTGCAGATACTTCCGAAAATAAGAGCATCCCGCGACAGTTCCTGAAAGCTCAAAGTGCCTTTTGCATTTCCTACTACCTTATCCATGCCCCAGACGGCAAAAGGAAGGAGGCAAGAGGAAAGGCTCTAGTCCCCCTATGAATTACAGGGGCTTTAGTGCATTTTGGGGGTCATCAGTGCTCAGTTCCTTTTCCTGGCACAGTTAACGATCCATGGTTAAAGAAAGACACCCCTCAGGGAGGATGGGAGGCACCAGTGACCCTCATTTAGCGTTTGAAAGCTCTCAGCCTCCGGACATCCTTCCGCAGGCTGGGAAGTTCACAAGGCAAAGCAAGCACTTGAGCGCTCTCCCTCCTGACTGGGCAGCCCATTCAAGATAATCCTTCTAACCACCAACTTAACTCCTCCCCTGGTGGCAAACTCGTGGGATTTCTAATTTTACAGCCTTTCCCAGGGTTATAATCGGAGTCACCCGAGCCAAAAGGACCTCAGGCTGCAGAGGGTGACGCAAGGCTCCCAACACGCCAGGTACCATCCTGACCCGGAGTTTATTGAGCCAAGTGCATCCTGTAAGCCCTGCGATCTGCAGCACGGCATCAAGGCAAAATATCCCTCCTCCTGCACAACACCTGCAGGGAATAAGGATACAAGAGCTGCAGAACAATATCTTCAGCTGGTACCAACTAGAAGTGCTCTGCTGAAGTCCTCTGTCTGTGCTGGCTGAAGAGCCAAAAGCCTCACAAGTTTGCCTTATATTACAAAGAGTCATCAGAAATCGGGCAGGGGAGAGAGGATTTTTCGCCTGGCCTATGGACAATGTCTCCCTTATGTGAGTTCGGGATCACCTCGAGGATACACCCTCACTTCTACACACCAACCACGCAGCATTCCCAGGAAGGGTGTGTGCTCCTGTGGCAGAACAGCACAGCCTGGGAGGGGACCGCCCATTTTCAGTCTCCTCCTGGAAGAGTTTACTGCTCACCTCTCTCTCTTTCACTTGTTAATGTCTTACATCTTCACCCCGGGATGAAATTCCCTGCATACAGAAAGCCGGCCAAGGCCAATTCAACGATTTCCTCCCCCACCCCTGGAACTGTGGTTTTCCTATCTCCCTCCCCACTCCCAGCTAGTCTAAACTCTATAATCCTACTGGTTTACACAACGTATTTACAGGCATACGATTTTGTAAGTGGGGTATCCAATACATACATGCTATTCACTTTACCAAGCCCACAATCTGCGGGATGTTTTCTAGTCATGCAGCCTGTTCTGGAGAGAGCAGATATTTCAGCATCCTTGTGATAAATTAACATCAGCACTGACATCAGATATTAACCAGTCAACCAACACAAATCACCTGCTGCTGAAGAAAAAAAGAATTACATACCATGCAAGGAAGTTTTTCCATTAATATAGTAAGAGAAAAATGAGAGCCTGAATTATGCAGCATAACATCAGGCCAGTTTTCAAACTATAGGCTTTAAAAACAGCTAATCCCTCCCTCTGGGATTAGATTTGTCCAAATGCATGGCTGCTGGAAAGTCTTTAGCTGAAATCACGTAAATAATGAGTAGCCAACACTTCTGGGCTGCAGGTCTGTAAAATACTGCAGTAACAATTCACCTTGTGATGTTATAAAGTAGAATAATTAATTAGTACATTAACCAGTCACCCTCAGATACACAGCAAGATCTCCAAGTCTCATAGATATGAAAAATGTCCTCAGTTGGTCTTTTAACTTTTAATCTGAGGTTTGATCAAGCACTGTGAAAGCATGTGTGTGCAGATATACAATTACATTAGTGCTGACAGGAAAATATCAATATACTGACAACAGAGGAAAAGTGAACAGAAACAGCCAAAAGATGGGAAATATCCTCTTCGTGTGGGTAGATAGATGAAAATAGAGGAGGGAAGCCTTCTTTCTCATGTGTATGTGTTCTTGCCAAAAAAAAGTCTTGATTTTGAACCACCTATGTCGTGTCTGCAATTTTCACAATTGATCATCAGTATAAATCCACAAATTTCCAGTTATGGCAACTGAAACAAGAGTCACAGGTTCCCAGATGAGAATTAAAAAGCATAAGTGGTTCTTTTTGCAGAGTGAGGCCTTGCCATTACAGAAGGGAGCAAACGCAGACTCAGTGCTGCCGCTTTGAGAAGCAATTTCACCCCTCTCCCCTTCTGCAAAAAAGACAGAAACAATACTTGGTGTATTTGCATCACAAGCGTGTAAGTGAGGATAGATAAATTAATTAACATCCTCTGCTCCAGGCACAGGGCCGGACTAGGGTCCTGGGAGATTTACTAATGATGAAGTTTACTAATGACAGACTTCCTGAGATGCTCCTGCAAGAGCACAGATTTCCTTTCAGGGTCACAACTGTTAAAGTGCCCAACTCAGGAGCCAGCTGGAGTTCTGTGTTCAAGGCTGACCCCTGTAGGTTTGTCCCAAATTAATTATTTTTTGAACTAGAACAGCGCCAGGATTCATTTAACATTTCAACACAACAGCTAGCATGGTGTTCTGACAATTAAAGCCACACCATGTTAAAAATACTCACTGGGTTTCTGCTAGCCCAGGTACAGGCTTCAGACAGTACCTCAATAAAAATTTAAGAAACATCCATTCCCATGTTTTCACCACATCCCTTTCTGGACAGCGAGTTCAAAGCAATTCTCCACCATCCCTTTTTTAAGTTAAATCAACTGGGCTCCCAGGTAGTCTCCCTCAAGTGCATTTCTCCCCATTTTTAATGGTTTTCATGACTAACTCTCTCCAGCAACCAGAGCTAGAGCCAGGTTTAAATATTTAACACTGCTGCTATTCCTAGAATGCAGCATCATCCATATCCCTCCCTCCCTCCCCTCACCAGCATCTCCTGCCAGCTCACCAGTTTCAAGAGCATAAGGCAGAGATAGAGTATTGATGGTATCAATCAGAAACAGACCACCTCAGAAGGGCAAATTACCATTTGGCAACATATAATCAATGTGATGAGCACTCAGTTTTGGGTGAGTAGAAAACCCACCCACATGATGCTATGGCAAATCTTAAAGGTGCCTAAATATGCTGCATTAATGCAATTTGCCCAAGTTGTGATCTCACTGAAGACTTTTAAGGTTTGTTATACACATGTTTTTTCACAGACTCATCAAAATTCATAAAAAACCCTCAAGCAGCATAAGGTAAATACTGATCTATCCAGATCCTTTCACGTTTTTAAGTATAAATCATGTGTTCTTTTTTGTTTAAAATATCTAACTTGAATTTAGCAAGATGCTAAATGTTTGGTGCCCTCATAAGTGATGAAATAAAACTCAAAACCCACATCAGTTCCTAATGAAAACTCTTCGTATTCAGAACAAGATATTTTGAATATAAATATTCAAAAATATTTATATTTTGACATAAAACCAGGCTATATTAGTGCAGTCAAAGTACAGCTGACCAGAAATACGCATCAGCAAGGGGAATCTCACCCAATAAAGTATTTCTTCCATCGATTTCAATTCTGCTGGGACTTCAACTTTCATGTATCTACCAGAGATTCAATCACTATATTCACATTGGCCTGCACTTAGCAAAATATTTAGACATGATTTCAGGCTCATTGACCTTTGAATATAGGCTAAAAAAAGGAAAATTTCTCTGACTAAATGCTACTACACCCTTTCTGGTGTCAGACAACTTCTGCACACAAACAAAACAGTTGTAGAAGATTGGGAATAGTGCTATTATTTAAACTGAAATGCTGAGAGATGCCAGTTCCCATTGAAGAATGGGCTGTTTCTGAAAATCTTCACTAGGAAGAATGACCTAAGAATGATCCCTGAGATTGAAATGTTGGCCTATGGAAGTTTACTGCATTACCTGAAATGTTTATACCAGGTTTTTTAGTCACTTTTGAAAAAAAAGATTGTATGGATGCAACTTCCGTTTAACTTGTTTTCATAAAGCCAGGAAAGAAACAACTCTGACAAAAAGCAGATCTTTAAGACAAAAAAATCACGTGTTTCTCTTTCTGAAAGGCTTATTTACCCTAGTACAAGACAGAGCATGTTACTCATTGTGGAGGACAATTAAGTCCCAGAAACATTCACTGCTCACTGGGAACAACTGGCACCATTATGTGACCAACAAATCTGTGTCTTGTGTGCATTCCCCACCACCACCCTTTTTTTCCTGCTGTCATCCAATATAAGCAAAAGGGGTGGTGGGGGGGGGAAAGTGTGGAGGGCAAAAAACTGAGATGGTGAAGTTTTCCCCCAATTCCTGTTTTTTTCTCAAATATTGGGATACAGTACTTATCCTAAAATCACAAGACAAGACATCAATTACAATGCAAGAACTATGAAATTCTAGAAAATTAGTTGGCTCTCTCTCATATGCCTTTTGATTTTTTCCTATCAAAGATCAGCATTTATAAGATTTTCTCCAGAAACATGAAGGGTAGAGACATGAAGATGAAAAACAAAGCTAAGACAGTCACAAGAACTCCAAATCCCCACATTTAGCATTCAAATAAAAGAGAAAACTCTCCAAATACTCTTAGAGTCCAAAATATGATCAAGCAAATTGGCAGTGCAGATATACAGGGATTAGAATAATAGAATATCTCTAGTTGGAAGGCCCCAAAGATCATGGAGTCAGCCCCATTCCCTACAACCCTTTGTGCCCAACCCATGAGCCAGCTGCTCACCCATCCCATCAGACTGGAGGGGATGGAGAGTGTGAGTGTGCGCTTCTCCCACTGGACTATTCCTAAAACTACGGAATTTTATATAAATTGCATTAAAAATACCATCTAAGTTTGACTTGATCCAAAAAAAAACATGGACCAAGTAGTCCAATCTATTTCCATTAAGTGTGGGACAAGAACCGTACAAAATTTCATTCTAAGAAAATTTAGTTTTTGAACAGCCTCCAAGTTGAGACCCACCTTGGGCTCACCATTTTACGAGCCCATTGCCAAAGATTTTATCTTTAGAACCACAATAAAAAGACAGGATCTGGTTTGTGTGTTTGATTGCTTAGCAAAATCCAGATCATAGGTTGTTCAGAAAACATAAACCAGTTAAAAATTAGCCTTATTTTCTGTGACAAACAAAAGCAATCAGAACATATTCCTTTTTCCTTCTCTTGCTTGGCAGAAAAATGCACGGTATTTAGAAGGAGCAGTGCCTGAGGATATTTGCACACATGGATATATCTGTATACTTTGCTTATTTGCTTTTTACTTCTGTTCACATCCTTCTCCTGTTGCACACACAAAGAGTTTTGGAAGGCCTCAGGCCCCAACAGACCTACAGGACTGAGCCATTGATCCCAGCAGTCTGACAGGCTTTCTGGAAGGACAGGTTCACATGTGGATATACAGAGATCTCAGGAAGGTTAAGGCAGATTTTATAGAATATACAGAACTGGCAAAATTCAGGTTTAATTTGAAGCTGGTGGGATGAGAGGACAGCACACCCACCTTTGGGACTTAGTGTTCTGCCGGATTACCCTGGTGGTTGCAACACCTTTCCTGCTCTTTCCCATTCCACCTTCCAACACAGGGCATGAGAAACATCTTCCCTCAAATTTCCATTGGGAAATGAACGCCAAAGGTTTCCAAAAGTTAACTCGCCTTCAGCCATTTTGCTTTAATACATATTTTTCAATTAACATGCTGTGCCATACATTCGTTTACACACATTCATCATTCCATGTATTACTTTCCTTATTTTTTCTCTCCTTGTTCCCCCGATTTAGGAAACACCTCCCATGTCATCACTCAGGTGACAGGAGGCAGCGATGCACAGTAGGTACCGCTAGGGCAGGTGCCACACTCAGGGCATAAAGACCATTTTATAGCCATAACAGTGATGGCAGAAGTGGCAAAACTCATTCCAGGGAGTGTTTTTCCTCACTTAAAAGTAGTGAACATCCGTTAGTTTAATTAAAACTGTAAGCCATAAACTAAAACACAAGAAGTTCACCTCAACAAGAGGAAGAACTTTCCATTGAGGGTGGCAGAGCACTAAAACAGCTGCCCAGGGAGGGTGTGGATTCTCCCTCTCTGGAGATATTCCAAACCTACCTGGACACACTCCTGTGTCACCTTCCCCGGGTGACCCTGCCTTGGCAGGACTGGATGATCTCCAGAGGTCCCTGCCAGCCCTAACTATCCTGTGATTCTCTGAAGTGCAGAGCTATCAATTACTCCCTGCAGGATGGTGGTAAAAAAACCAACTTCTCTGGAAATAATTTTTAAAGGGAACATATTTTATATCTATTATAAAACATTATTGTATAGGCATTTCTTTGGGAAAACAAAAAAAGAAAGAACAATACCTCTTAATTATTTAAAACACTGCATTCTGTATCAGGACCACAGTCACACCTTGATTACTAAAAGACAACATGAAACTTAGTTCTCACAAACACATACTGATTTCCTTCCAGCCTCAAAAGAATCCAGCCAATTACTGAAAACACATCCCACACTACATGTTTTATTTCTAAAGAAGAAAGAAAAATACTTCCATTTTAGACCTCTAGGAACACCTACAAAACTCACAGACCAGTGTACCACTCGGTTAAGTGCTGTACAAACACAGAACAAAAAACTCTGTCCAAACCAAAGTATCAGTAGGAAGGTCACAGAAAGAACACTTGAGTTGTGCTGGAAAAATTATACAGATCATGGAGTAGACCTCAGCCTGGCTTGGGAATCTACTGGCTTTATAAGTAAATCAAGGTGTAAGTATTTTAACACTTCTTTTGGCTATTTGTGGCTTCAGAGTCTAAAATTTGTAACTTGGGTTAAAGAAAAGAAACCTGTTTAAAGAAGGCAAACCAAAGAAAGCATTCCTCAAGGAAAAACTGAAAAGCACTGAAGCCTGAATTTCCAGTAACCAGAACTAGCAAGAATCAGACAAGCATTAGTAACTACAAAATTATAAACATGGGCTAAGCCACAGATTTAATCCCTCCAGAGACTTAAAAACATCCAGCTGCCATATTTGTTAAGCACCAGAAAACACCTCATATGACATTTTATTATGTCCAACACTTTGTGTTCCACTAAACTACAGAAGAGCTCTGCCCTGAAGGTGGTTCTGGGGCACTGAACCCAAATTCATGCTGAGCTCTTCCCCGTGGGACCAGGCTCTTTCAAATCTCTTGGCTCCTAATTGATATCTGGGGATTAACAGCACTGGAAAGTAAAATTCAGGATTTCCTAAAGATATATACTTAAAGCCTGCTTTTCAGCCTAGTTTAAACTTATTTCTATACATATTTTAATATACCATTTTTCTGCCACTTTTGACCAAATCATGGGGTTTTTTGTGTGCAAGCTTGGAGGAGGGGGGACTCTTCTCCTCAGAAAAGGAAAAACTGAAGCACCCATGCAGCAGTTACCAGCATTGCCTCAGAAACCAGTCCAGGGATTTCTTCCTCACTATAGTTTGTAAACAAAGGAGAGATATTTAACTCTGTTACTGTTCCCAAAATTATTTACGTATGTATAGACATATTTTTTTAATGTGCCATCTGGAAAATCTGACATGGGATTTGCAAAGTTCCTGTCCTGCTTCCTGATCAAAGAGGAGGAAGCACAGAAGTCCAAAGTCTGGAAATTCCCGTTAGACCTGCAAAACTCCACAACCAGGTGATAACTGAGCTAAGTGGGGGGGGGAAACAATTTAGAAAACATTTAACAATTTTTCGTTTCCAAAAAGTTTTCATCCAAGTTTGGGAGGCCTCCTGGATACCTTAGATCTCCTCCTCCCTAGGAGTCACACCAAGCAGTGTGCTGAAAAATAAAGGAATTGGGCAAGGGGACAGACTGATACCCAAACCAAAGGTGCCACAGGCACATGGTATCTTCTGATGATCTAGAATTTGCCAGTGATAATGCCAGAAAGCCTCTGACCAGCTCAGGAACCACAGCTCCTGTCAAACAGTACCACAGTGTCCCTTCTCATCAATTAATTTGCTTAACAAGTAAAGCACCAGGAGAACAAGGAGGTTGTTTGAAGGACTTCTGGTGGGGACAAAGGAAGGCTTGTGGACTTACCCAGAAATTCCACTCAACCACACAGGAAGATCAATCTCATATGGATGTTCTGGGCAGAACAATGCTTAAAACTGTTCTCAGTCTGGTTTTATTTGCTCCCTGCTGAACACAACAGGGCCTGAGCAGTTCAGTGGCACAAAAGAATGCAAATACTACCCATATCATTTATCCTGACAGAGATTAAACAGTGTGAGGGGGCAGGATGATCCGCTCAGACCACCAGCTTGCCAGGGCAAAAGTACAAAATACGACCTTGATGATGATTGCAGGAACTGCCAAGGACTGCCAAGGACACAGCCAATATTGGTTCACTAATTTCTGTACTCCTCCTGTCTACAAGCAACTTTTGTCTCACATTTTACATACATGATTTGGAGCTGGCACCTTCTTAGTCTGTGCAGCACTTAGAGTGGTGACTTGGTCTACAACTCTGCCTTTCAAATAGCATCAGCACCATAACCCCAGGGGGAAAAAAACAATAAAACAAAAAACCCAAGAACAACAATAACAAAAAAATCTAAATTGAGCTCTACCACATGCACTGAACCTGTCAAGTTTAATCCCATGGAATGGAGGGAAGGTAAAGCCTTTGCAAGTGAAGAAAGACACATTCATACCTAGGCTAGAGTTTACAGCCTCCAAGGAGCTAATCACACAAGTGACATAAATCCTTGTCTAGACAAAGCTTTGTACACTGAAAGGGGTAAAAATACAGTGCAATGGCAAGAAATACAGCTTCACATCCTTCTGTAATGAAGGCTGAGGCCATTTCAGAGAATTTAAGCACCTGAGGTTCATGCTGGCTCCTACCCCCTTTCCTACACACCAAGTTCAGAGCCCCTCAGATATGGGTCTACCAAGGCCACATCAGTTATTTGAAAAGGTCATTTTGCATATTTGTGCCTCAACATTTTGGGACTCCATATTTGTTAGCTATTGCCCCACAGTGAGAACAGGATTGTCCTCAACCCTATTTCCTAGAAGTCTTTCACCACCTCATTACTTGGCCAGCCAGTCCCCCTGATTCTTGCTCTCTCTGGCCATTTTAAGCAATTTACACATGCTGGGATGCCTCGTGTGGGAAAGAACATAAACTGTGTTGCACTAAGCAAGAAGAGGGAGTGCAGCAGATTAAGAAACAGGAAAAGAGCAAGCACACAGCCAAGGCACTGTGTGTCCCACACAGCCACTGCCAGGAAACCAGAGACTCCAAAAGAGTCAGCCAGGGTTAAACGAACATCCTGAAAAAAATTGCCTTCAAAAAACCACACACATCTGTACAAGACTGCAAATTTCAGAAGTCCTTGTTCACTGAAAGTTAAGGATGTGCAGCAATGACTTGTTCCCAGGTTAAAGAAATCTCCAGAATCCAGGGACTAATGAGGAAAATCACTATAAATGCAGTCTGCTGAGAAGTGAGAAATGTGAAGTTAAACACTGCTTTATGGGGAGATACTTTAAATGCATCCTGCTCCATGGGAAGCAGGAATAAATCTAAACTTCTCTTTCTGCTGTTATAGAGGCTGCCCAGCAATCCTTTCTGGCCTTAAGAAACCATTTCTACCAGAGAAAGAGCAGGAGACAAAGCAGGAGGAGCCTCAGGCTCTCCTGTCCACCTGTGTTCTCCAACAGAGGGAGGAGTAACAAGTTTGAGGGCTTTCCCCTGTCACATGCCATGACTTTTCTCCCTGGCTCCTCAGTTTTCCCACTCTTCAGCACGTGTGTTATTACCCTTCTGCAACTTCTGCTGCCACAGGACCAGTCTTGCTGTGGGAAGCACCCTGGCACACCTTCAGATGCAAGGCAAACACCCTTTCTGGCAGGCACAAGCCCCTGCAACATCATGAGACCAGGCACAGCAAGGGCCAGATTAAATCTGAGGTTTATTAGTACAGATTTTGAGCAGAGGCTTCCCTCGATACACAGCACTGACTTTTCCAGCTCAGGATGTGTCAGGGTGAGGTTGCTCTAAAGCACAACTACATTTTCTATAATCCCACATCACATGGTGGTGTATTAAGATAAAAATGTCTTTGAACTTTTAAATTTGTTTCCCTGGATTTCTTTTTGGTACTGATCCAACACTGATATTAGGATCAGGGTGATAAGGGAAGGCAAGTTACATTATTCTAACTGTGCAAATACAATTCTGACTGGTTTGGGGGGAGTATTTTCTCTGCACTTTCAACTAGGAAGTTTTAAAATGACAAGAACACACCTGGATTTGCATCTAGTGGAAAAGTACCTACTGGGCTGCTGCTAGCTGTGCTGAGGAGCCCTTGAAATGAAAAACCAAGCACAAATCACACTAATGGGAAGGCTGTCACTTCTGGGTTCAACCCTAGAAGTGAAATATAATAGGAGAAAAGAAATATTTGCTTTAGTCCCAGGCACAAAAAGTAAATCATCTGCAGAGAGAATGACATTCCTCTCCTCCCCTTCATCCCAAAATAGATATCATGTCTATTGGTGCGAATAAAAGGAAAGAGAAAAGAGAAAAAACAACCCCAAAACACAATAAACATAACAGTTGTACATTCTTTGGAGACTACACTTATCTATTATATCTATTAAATACATGATACAATTACCTACAAAACCAGAAACCTCAGTTCAGCTGTAAATTTTCCACAGGTTCCTCGGAGAAAGTGGGTGGGCTATGTTCCACATAGAAGGTATTTTATGAAATTTTATATATGTATATAAATGCCTGAGTACTGAAATATTCTCCGTTGCCTGACGTGGTATCTCAAACTGGACACCTAGGAAACAGAGTCTCCACTCTGGGCTCAACAGCTCCTCAGGAAAGCACAATTCCCCCTCGCCATTCCCCACCAGTTCCTGACCCAGGTCCCAGTAGCCAAGGCAAAGAGCTGCCCCCTGACTTTAAAAGGACCAGAATACATTAAATGGCAAAAAACCCTAGTGATAATATCCATCACAAATCTCACGTCACTGCTGTGGGGTTCCTAGCTTTGTTTCTAAATCAGCCCAGTAGGATCAAGCACTTGAACAACACCTATTTAGATGCCAAAATTAATGACTTTGAATTACAAGGGGAGACTTTTTGAAATATGCATTTCCAACCCATGTACTCAAATAGGATGTGGGACTTTCCTAAAAAGGTTTTGCTTCTAAGTGGAAAACCCAGCTTTGAGACACTTGTTAGTTCTGTGGTTAGGAAAGAATAGCTGTGTACTCAGACCTCACAGCCTTCTGAAGAATATATTCCAGTCCTCCAGAGCTCTGGTATCTGGCAAATCTTCAATATCACATTCTTGCTGACTATCCTAGTGTGCTGCAGGATAATGCTGAATTATGAACCCAGCCCTTTGCACAAAGTGTTCCCCTATTCTTTTCAAAAGGTTTCCCTCCTCCACCCAGAAACTTAAAGAAGCAATTCAAGCCCCGCTGTGGAAATACCGAGTTTGTGTTTTAGCTAAGAGGAGTGCAAAGCAGGGAGAACAGAATTTTACAGGAAAAAAGGGACAAACCAGCAGTCCTGACGAGAAATTAGAGCAGGGAGGGTGCTGAGGCCACAAGGGGAAAAAAAAAAAAAAAAAAAGCTATGCCTCTCATCCTTTCCATATAATGAATTGAAAGCAAAATGCTCAGGAAATGACACTTACAGGCCGAGTGACACTTGCTCTGCCCTAAACTGCAACCTCAAGCCATGTCCACAGGGGACGTGCCTGCTCTGCAGGGTGACTTCTGCTGGTCTCCTCATTTCAAGGTTAAATCCACTGTTATGGCTCGATTGGTTTCTGATCTACTTCCATGCCTGTCTATCCAGCATCTTTTCTCATTGCTGAAGTCACAAAGGTAACGCTAAAGAAATTCAAACACTCCTTTCAGATTATTATCTGTGACTTGTTTCAAAATAAAGGCACTTGGCAAAATCTTCAATCTTAGCAATTTAAGTGAAGCACTTAATCCCAAGTATAGGGACTTAAATACAGATATCCACACACCTGATTTATGGATTAGTATTTCTGTAGATTTGTAAGAGACCCTCATTTTAATGAGAACCAAGCCCTGTGATTTGAGGACAACGAGCACATCTGAGAACCACAGCCTAAAGTCAATACCAAACTCTGAGACTGAACAAAATAAACCCTTTCTTGCTTTATATAGAGCTGGCAGCTCAGCAATTCCAGCCAAACATTTCCTCAGGTTTCCATGATGAGTCACACCAAACACTGGGGAGCTTCATGGCAACAAGGTTGTACGCAAGTAATGGAAGGTAAAAATGAAATCACTAAAAAACAAACAAAAAAACCCCACCCAACAAAAAAAACCCATCAAAACCACAAAAAACAAAAGGACAAACATACTCAAAAAAACCAAAAAACCAAACCAAAACAAAGCCCCCAAAAAACCCCAACAACAAAAAACCCCCCCAAAAACCCAACACACCCCCCCCACCCCCACCACAAAACAAACACAACCCACACAAAAAAAACACCACCCACAAAAAAACAAACAAAAAAACCCCACCCAACAAAACAAACCTAGCAACACCACAAAAAACAAAAGGACAAACATACTCAAAAAAACCAAAAAACCCCCCCAAAGCAAAAAAACCTACAAATATGCAGTATTTATGCAAGATCTGTGTCCACACTTAATATTAACTAGTCATGATAGGTTTCATACCATATTAAAAACCATACTCAGACAGGCAGAACCAGGGTTCATTTTGTGGGCAGTTGTGTTCAGGTTCAAATATACAATAGGTGAATTTCAATTTTCAAGAACAAGTTGACCTGCTATAAACCAAACTCTAATATCAACATACTCACAGGGAACCATACAAAGCCCCCAGAGAAGTAAGATCACAGTATTCTGTTAGAAAGGTGATTTACTTCTTGGCATTTCTAGAAGTTTTAGAGCAATTAGTAGACTGGAATCACAACTCACAGTCTGCTTCTGCCTACTGCCATTTGAAGAGTGGTTGTTAGAGTTAAAAATTCTACTCCTCTTTACCCCAAGACACTCTACAAGGTCTACTGCTCCTATTATTTTGGGGTTTTAGATCTGAATTATCCAGTTTGAGGTCTACTTTATCTCCATCCCTTTTCCTCCACGTGATCTGGAGCAGTACCCCTCCTTCCTCCAGGAGGAGTTTTCACAAGCTTTATCAAGCAGCTATAATATTTTCAGAAAATAAGAATCCCTAGTCTAGCCCTAAGACAGCACACCTTCAGCTCTCTCAAAAGATCTCTGAAGAGGAAATAATTCCCCTCTACTTCAATTATGCTGATTACTAACATCTTTCCCCCTCAGTATTATGGCTATGCACAGTACAAATATAATTTCAAATTTAGTAGTGAACTGAAGGAGATTACATCTTCAACCAAAACCAAAGGATTTTAATTATGCCAATGCAAAAAGAACAAAAGTAAAGATGTTTACTTACAATCTCTTTAACTTCTCATGTGGAGCTTTCTTTCAGAAAATATTATATAAACAAGGCTTAAAATTTAGATAATCTAACTCTGCCTCCTTGAAAAAGTGAAAAAATCCAAAAATTCACATACAAACTGATGTTTCTAAGAAGGCTTTTGATCCTTATTTTGTGACTTGATAAGTACAGAAGAAATAATCTTCAATTACACCTTACCTTGATGCCTGCTTTTATGCACCCGTTTCATGAGAGTTTTCACCATAGGAAGTTGTGGTACTGCAGTTGTTAGTGCCAAATTTAAATCCAGCTATGGGCTCACCAAGCAATTAAAAACACCCATAGTTTTGCTCCACAATAAAAAAGTTTCACAGGTTATGTCAAATAAGGAGAGCAATAGCTGCGCCCTTAAAGGAAGATTTTTCAACACAAGTGGAAGTTAGGATGGTAAGAAATAAAACAACAAGGCTTTAAAAACATCCCTTACACACTAAAAAACCTTCCTGTGAAAGCAAACCTTCCCAACTGATACCACAGGGCATGTGCTAGCACAGCGCTCTTAAGGAGGGTTTAACTAATCATCATTTAATTAATGATGATTTGGAGCACTTGGAGAAGTGTGTGTCCATCATTTCAAGGCAGTGTGATTCATAACAAGAAACACATGAGAATAGTTGCAAGCTGTAAACAATATTTATTTTGCTATAAACATTTTTACTTTACCCACCACATCTTGTCTTTGAGGAGAGGATGTTACCTCAACCCGATATCATACAGAAAAGAGAAAGCATGTTCAGCAACCTGTTCCTTCTTGAAAACCTTGCTTTGCTTTTGGATTTAATGAAAATACACTTACTAAAGAATATTAAGTAATCAGCTCAAATTTGGTGTGACCTCCCTCATCTAAACTGAATCACAAGATCCAGAGTTTCCCCATCTTGGCTTTTACATCTTTTACCTATTCTAAAGAGCAGCCCCAATACCTGATGTACTCCTTTTCCATGCTGTTTGCTAAACTCCAGTATTTTTTTCAGGAAAAAAATGTTTCCGTTTTACAATGCTTGAAACTCACAGGTTGATTGTAGCAGCTCTATTTCTCACTCCTGCTCCTGAAGATACAGATTGGTTTGCCTCAAGCAGGTCTTGATGATCTATGCTTCTCTGTTTCCACCACTGAAATAAAAAAATGAATGCCCAGGTAAGCACAGGCAGCAAAAGAATGGAAGCAGATGGTTTTCAACTCCCCAGGACACATCCATCACCTGTACAAAGCCTCCTGCAAGAGCTTCCCAGCTGATTTGCATTTGGCAGCAGCACCGGTGATTGCTCAAAGCCCTGAGAATAGTGAAGGTATCTATCCTACCGTGCTTTTCAGTAGCAGCTGGAGCAAAATAAACCACAGAACGCTGCATGTACCAGCTGGGTGCCTGCCCACTACACTTTGCCCTCCACTCTTGCAACATTAAAACTAAACAAAAGTAAAAATGGCAATTGCATGACCCTGTCACTATCTTCCGAAGCCTAAGGAGGTACTCAAGCACCTCGTGGTGATTTCAGACTAATGCTCATCTTCCCTTCAAAAGATGGGTGCACAAGAAGCACATTTGGTCAGCTGATTCTCAGAATGTAAAATAGGTGGCATGGTTGGATGCCTTCCTTACGTAACAAGATAAGGCTGCAGCCCAACACCACTGGCAGTTGAAGTCCTGTTAGGAGTTTTCCTAAGGATAACAACAACAGGCCTGCTGGGCTGGGATGACCCATACGCTGTGGCCTAAAGCAGCAGTTCCCACCGGCCAACCTGGAACATCGTTCCAGGTCTGCAGGAAAGATTTTGTGAAGTAATAAAAGAGATGCTGATGGAAAGGGGAAGTGATTTTTCCCAGGCATCCCAAGCTATGAAGCAATCTGTGGTGTGATCAGTAGGAAATGACCAGAGACCTCATGATAACTCAAGGAGTCTGTAACCAGAAATATTTGAGAAACCCTATTTTTGCTCATTTGATCATCTCACAGAAGCTATTAAAGTCCCCACTAGAATGGCAAAAATAGACAGTTCATTTTGAAATATAGTTCCAGAACACTTCTTTTTCTCAGACCTCAAATGACATCTTCAGAAGTGACGGGTTCATAGGAACAATATTCAATATGCAACTTCTCCTATTCAGCAATATTTCCTCCTCAGTTCTCTAGACAGAGCTAAAAGAAACTGAAGGGAGAAAAGGAAAATAACCATGAAAATATGAGAAGAATTGAAGAACTGAATTGGAGTGGGGAAGGCAAGGAATAAGAAAGAGAAATCAATAAAGCTCATTCCTACAAACAGCTATTTTTTGATGCACACACTTAAAGCTATGCAGAGCTGCTTTAATTACCAAGGAGTAAATCGCAAGCTTAAAACCAAATCCATGTGTTTGCAAAATGAAAACAAAACTGGAAAACAAAATCAGCTTTATCCAGTCCACTGTTGATTAAAACCGTGTTGGCATATCTGTTTAAACCAGCTCCCTCAGATGAGTGCTAGTTCAGAACTGAAAATTATTAAAGTTCAGAATTGAAAATTATTTAACTTCACCCGCAGGTGCTGTGTGGTTACCCAGAAATAAACCCCTCTCCCTTTCAGACAGGGTGCTTAGGGAGGAGGTTACTCTGCAACAGCTTCTCTAGAATAACCCCTAAATAAGAAAGCCCTGATAATTTTCAGTGAGGATAGGGCTTATGGAAACTTTTTGTGTACCATAACAGATCCTAACATTAAACCACTACTGCTAAAAATGAAAAGAATAATCTGATTTTAATTTTTTTTTCAATTTTCATGTTGGATTCTTTTGGTTTTGGGATAATTTTTTTTGTTAAAGAAAGCTTATTTTCTTTCTGAGAGGACAGCAAGAAAAATCTCCTGGAACAACTGAAAAACTGGGGGGAAATATCCCCCCTTTCTCCATGGTTAAACCTTACTTTTCCTGCTTTCTTAAATTGAATGAAAGTTACCCCCCTCTGCATTTTAAAGCTCAGTTGCATAACTCTAATGTTCCTAGCTAGGTATGAAAAATATTTATACTTACAAATACAAAAGGATTTATAAATACAGTTAATTGAGATTCTGCCAGAGTGTTCAGATTGCTTTGCGTCAGAAATTTAAATTGTAAAATTCTTAATGGAACAATGAATCTTTGATAAAAACAATGTCTTGACACTCTCCCAGTCATCCAGCTGGCAGCACCAGGAAGAATATCCTGAGAATCTCCCTAACTTGTGCTCTGTGGATTCATGACACTGGGACTGCCAGGGGAATTTGAGGAAAACACCTGGAAATCCACCTCTGGCAGGAACAGAATAAAGATCAGAAATATTTTTCATATTTGAGACCATTGCTACTAATCATGTTGAAGAGGCATTTGGACAATGCCCTTGATACCATGCTTTAATTTTTGGTCAGCCCTGAAGTGCTCAGGCCAGAGGGTTGTGGGTCCCTCCCAAGTAAAATATCCTGTTCTGTTCTGTTCCATTCCATTACTTGGAAGGGCTGGAAAAAAGCCTCCAGAAAGACTAATAAGTACAGGTGACTGTTAGCTCTTGGTAAAGCACTAGTTTAGTCGCCACGATGTTGGGGCCACTGCACAGAGCTGAGCAAACCAACTTCCTGATGAATTCTGCTGATGATCTGCTTGAGCTACACACTGGAGCCTGATACACAGAGAAGTGTTTACATTTGAACTGAAATACCATCAAACATGTGCAGGTAGCTCCTCATCACTCCAGCAGTATAAAAGTGCTAGAGAGTAGCACTGGGAAGGAGTCACGGATGTTTTAAAAGCTGTGTGTATATAAATTATTTCTTCCGCTGGACATCCAGGTGAAAACCAGGGACACCTGGGTGTGAAGTACAGAAGAAAAATGCAAGAGAGTGTTCTATTCTATTCTATTCACCAGTTTATGCCAGCCACTCACCCCAGGGGAAGCTTTTCTGTTTGGAGCGACCATTTAATTTATTCTAAATAGCACCGTGTCAGACCTCCAGTCGAGGGGTACAATGTAGAATCAGTCATCCTTGGTGGCCATTGGCACATGCCCTTCACAGCGAGAGAACACCGTGTGGCCTGTGTTTCCTTGGCTGTCAGACACACACCTCAAGACATCTCACTCTTTCCTGGTGCCGCCTGTATTTCTCTCTCATGTGCTAGAAAACCCAGGATTATTTTACCGCAAAAAATCCAAGCTGAGCCTCAGCTGCCTGATTTTTAATCTGACGCCCAGAAAGGCTTGCCCTAAGTCCTCACACATGCCACAGTGCTATATAATGGCAAGGGAGAATCGTCACATCACGGGTCCCTGTGCTCAAGAACCTGCCTAACTTGCCGGCACCTCGATAGCAGCCACAGCCTGTGGCCCCGCTCCGGTCCTCTGCTCCTAAAATAACCTCACGCACACCAAGAGGTCTGACACAAGCACACATCAGCGTAGCAGGCAGATGAATCACTCCTGGAGCTGCACACGTGTTACAGCCAAGATTTCCAAACAGGCATTGTGCAATCTTTCGGAGTCACAGCATTTGTTTGTGAAAGCTTTGGTCTCCCGTCCTCCCGTCGCGAGACTGCTCACTGAAACCAGGTACAGGCAGCGCTCTCTGCAGCGCCAGGGTCTGCAGTGGGAGTGTAACTCGAAAAGGAGTTAAAACCACGGGCCACACACTCAGTGGTGTCAAACTGCTTCTGTGACAAATTCAGGGATGTCCAGACTATTTTTCGTATTCCATGACAATTAAAAAAGCAGGTGTGTTTTCTTTTCCCTAAGTAAAATTATGACATTTTCGACATCATAGAATCCCAAACTGGTTTGGGCTGGAAGGGGTCACAGGGGGTCATCTGGTGCCACCTCCCTGCTCCAGCAGGGCCATCCCAGAGCACGTGGCACAGGATTGTGTCCAGACAGCTCTGGAATATCCCCAGGGAGGAGACTCCAGCCCCTCTCTGGCCAATCTGTTCAGGGCTCGGTCACTGCCCAGGAAAGAAGTTCTGCCTCCTGTCCAGGTGGAACTTCCCGGGCATCAGCTCCTGCCCGTTCCTCTGGTGCCATTGCTGGGCCCCACGGAGCAGAGCCTGGGCCATCCTCTTGTCATCCTTCCTTCCTGAAAGAGTTTCCTTTCATCACTGCTAAGAGTATGGAAGAATCTGAATTATTTGGAATGGATGCTTATACTTTGACTAACAGTTTAAAGAACTAAGAACAAAATATTTTTGCTTTATATCCCATGCATTTTATCTCAAAGTTTGAAAATTATAACTAATTTATGAAGCAATTTTAGAAGGGTTCCTAAGTTTATATTGAGAATTTGCAGTAAAATGATAACTGATTATGAAACATTTTTAGAAGGGTTCCTAAGTTCATATTGAGATTTTCCAGTTGCTCTCCTGACATTAGCACTACTTATGTATCATACACAAATGTCTTAGGCCAAATATCTGCAAGGATGTGCCCAAAAGTCTTCTAAACATCTTCAAATATCAGTTAAAAAAGAAAAAAAAAAAGGTATTAAAAACAGCAAATGCAGAAGCCTGACTTTGGGTTTTCACTTCCAGCTGCACCTCCAGTTACAGAGGAAGACCTAATTTCTAGTGAAATCCCACAGGGCTTTGTGGTTTCTTCAAAGCCTCTCTCTTGTGGCAGAAAGCAGACACACTTCCGGGATGCACAGATTTACTCACAGCATGAGTTCTTCCAGAATTTATCTGCCATGGATACCAAACACCAAACACTTTTCTACCAGCAGTGGAAAAAGGCCAGTGCCTTCGACATAGTGCTATCAGCATGACTGATCCTATGAGTCATTTTTGCAATGACTCATTCCATTTTTTTAAGGAATGACAGCCTTGGCTCTCCAGCTCCAAGACCAGCCTCGCCTTCCCAGCCCCAGATGTGAAAGCCAGAAGTAACCTCTCACCCATCACCATTCCAAATTATTGGAATAAACCAAAGGAGGCACCTTAAAATTCGTTAGAAAAGGTGAGACCAGGAAGTGAGGCCCTTTACGTTTCATGGATGAACTCGGGGACAGATTTTGAGAGGAAAGAGGAAATAGGAAGCCACAGACGCTACGTTGATGTCATCTGGGTCATCCTAAAGTCTCAACTTTCTGACAGCAGAGAAGTGATGTGTTCGTACTGCCCAGTCCCTCACTGGATGGACAGATCCAGCCCAGCAAAAAACATATCACAGTCACCACTTACATTGCAAAAAATAATCACTGAAGATAAAAACCAAGCAAAACAACCTTCATGTTTTTTTCTTTTGTGTCTGGCTTGTACAGTCAGGGATGTTATTTCTCTACAAAGAACAAAATTTTGTTATTATTTTCCTCCTTTAATCCACACTCCTCAAGAAAGTCTGTTAATCCCTATCCTTTGGTGGGGAAAGCTTTGTACTTCATCTCTCCACAGTTCCAATCATTTATGCCTGGCTGTTTAAGGAGCTGAAACTTTTTTAAAGATCTGGAATTGTCTATGCAAAGAAAGGTAAAGGCCTCCTGCTGGTTGACACTAGTCCTTCCACATATTCATAAGGCAGAGATATGGGAAAACAGGTCAAGGAGGCAAGGAATTCTGCAGTACTTACCAGGGAATCCCACCTTCCTTTAATACAGAAAGAGGAGAAACCCCTACTCTCCTTCCTATATTAATCAAAGGATCACCTTTAGATCATGCAGTCTGAGGAGAAAATCCTTCCTGGTGAGAAGCAAATGCTTCTCCACTGCTGGCCCAAACAAGGCGTTCAGTTTCACATTTAAACAGGATAAAATAATTCAGTTTATCTGTACAGGAAAACTAAGTCAGTATTGTGCCTAGATTATTACAAGGGTAATTTTAAAAGGCTTCTGGTAAACTCTGATTTCTTCTTATCAGCAATATCCTGAATTTGTCTTTCTCTGTTCCAGTAGGACAAAATAACACTTTAACCACCCAGCACAATTTTAAGTGCAGATAATAAATATTTCATGCAAAACGCCTATTATCCCATGCAAATACAAAGTTTCAAAATAATAAAAACATTTTGAAGTACTTCTACAAGTGTCATGAGTTTCCATTAGTGATTTCTATTATGCAGAAATTCAGTTGATTACAATCTCATTCCACTAGCCAAGAGAAGTTCAGGTGTAGTCAGAGTTGCATCTACCAGATCATCAGACTCTGGAAGAGTGAAATGTTACTGTTCTCCCCAGATCCTTCATGTGGAATGAAAAAAAATAAACCCCAGAATTATTTTCATTCCATATTCTAGAGAATACTAAAGATGCACAAATGCATTTCACTTCCTCATAAATTAACTTGCCAGATGAATGGAGAGAGTTTAATATTTTACAAACTCACAGGAGGTTTTTATCCAACAAGACTATTTCTTGCCTCTGATCAAAAGGCTACTGCCCATGAACTTTAATGGGAGTTGCTCTAACACAGTGTAAGCACGGAAAACTTAATAATACAAGGGCAGGAAGGGCTTATCCAAAGTTTTTCTTTGATCCTTAATTTTAGAAACTTAAGGGAAGTCGTGTTATTGATGCCAACTAACAGCACTAATTCTTAATAGTGAAGTGACAAAAGAAAACCAACCCAAAAGCCACATAGAAAAACACTCCAAGCTCAAGAGTGAGACACGGGCCTTCCCCTTGGTCAGTCTACAGTTACCATGAGAGTTTGGTCATGTGGATTTATTAATTTCAGCCTTGCTGGATCTGTACTGTTGTGGCCAGCCTCCATCCCTCTGCTTCCCTTTATTTTGTAGGAAAAGTATTCATGTTTTGTAACCTGCTCTGGGAAACAGCTGCCCAAGTCAACGTCTCCCCCACCGTATTGCCTCTGGAATGTGCTGCATCTTATCATTTATTTTGGCAACAGTAATTCCTGCATGTTTTTATTTGCATTTCAGTGTGGCTTTGCTGTTTTTACTGTACTGCTTGGGGGTTTTTTTGACTCTCAATACCTGCTGAATTTCTATTCCCACAGTATAAAATTAAGGTACGAGGCCTCAGCTTTCATCCCTGAGCTAACAGGCTCACAAGTCAAGTGCTGAACTCCCCGTTAAAATGAAAAGGAAATTCCTAGTTGAAATTTAACATGTTTTTTCTCACAACTGAGGTGACCCAAGGGCACGTGCGCAACCAGTTACCATGGATCAGTTGGCAGGCTGAAACTTATCCCACCTTATTTTTCTAAAGTGGATGTTTATAACTTCATACAGACATATTTGAAAGATTAAAGGAGTTAAATTATGCTGTAAGTTTGTCTTGTACGGGAAAACACCCATTTAAGCTAGACTGATGTTTTTAAGTTAAACCAAACATCCAGCGAAGGCCACAAAGATGATGAGGGGTCTGGAGAATCTCTATTATGAAGAGGGACTGTGGGAGCTGGGCCTGTTTAGTCAGAGAAGACAGAGAGGAAATCTCATTAATGCATATAAATATCTCAAAGGGGGTGCCAAGAGGATGATGCCAGACTCTTTTCAGTGGTGGCCAGCAACAGGACGAGGAGCAATGGCCATAAACTAAACACAAGAAGTTCCACCTCAACAGAGGAAGAATTTCTTTCCACTGAGGGTGGCAGAGCTCTGGAACACCTGCCCAGGGAGGTCGTGGGGATTCTCCCTCTCTGGAGACATTCCAAATGCACCCGGACACATTCCTGTGTCACCTGATCTTGGTGACCCTGCCTTGGCAGGAATGTTGGGCTGGATGATCTCCAGAGATCCCTTCCAGCCCTAAGGATTCTGCAATCTATGC
Source organism: Atrichornis clamosus (assembly GCA_013400975.1). Lineage (NCBI taxonomy): Eukaryota > Metazoa > Chordata > Aves > Passeriformes > Menuridae > Atrichornis > Atrichornis clamosus. Next base: position 72,628 of record WBMZ01009132.1, on the reverse strand, counting down.
AAGAGAGGGTCGGGTTGGGGTGGCGAGGTTGCTTAGATATTAAGGCAAAGTTTTTCACGCAGAGGATGGCCGGGCACTGAACAGGCTCCCCAGGGAACGTTCACAGCCCCATCCCTGACAGAGCTCAAGGAGCGCTTGGACAACGCTCCAGGCACAGGGTGGCATCGCTGGGGCTGCGCTGTGCAGGGCCGGGAGCTGCCCCTTGACGCTCCCCGTGGTTCCCCTCCATCCCGGGGCAGCCGGCGCCCCGAGGAGCGCTGAGCACAGCCTCCTGAGGCGCTACCGGAGCGCCGGGAGCCTCCCCGGCCGCGGGGCGGAGCGGGGAGGCCGCAGGTGGGGGGCGCGCCCGGGGGCGGCCCCGGGCGCGGGCGGGGGCGGGGGAGTCCCCGAGAAGCCCGGGCAGGGCCGCATTTAAGGAGCGGCGCCAGAGCGGAGGAACCTTCTTACTGAGCCTGCTGCAGCCACCATGCCCGTCAAGGGAGGCACCAAGTGCATCAAGTACCTGCTCTTCGGCTTCAACTTCATCTTCTGGGTGAGGCGCCCCGGGCTGTGTCCCCCTCGCTGCCCGGGGGAAGCCCGCGGGACGGGGATGGGGGGAAGCGCCGGGAGCCGCGTTTTGTTTGCCTTTCTGTTGCGTGGTTTTTGCCGTTTTCCCTACTTTCTGCCGCCCGGAAGGAGAGGGGCGGGTGCCCGGGTGCTCGCAGCTTTATTTTTCACATTTTTCGGGTTTTATTTTTCCCGGTTTTCGGGTTTTACCGTACGGCGGGCGGAGTGTCCTGTCAGGCGGGGAGGGGGCGCTGGGTCTGTGGGGAGCTTCCCCCTTCGCCCTGCAAACGACCCTCGCCCAAAAACTCTCCCCGCTGCCTTTCTCTGTGCCCGGGGTGAGCCGCTGCCTCGTAAGTTGTTTTGTTTGTGTGTGTGTGTGTGTGGACTCCTCGTGTTGGGAGCCTCGCTCGAACCTGTAGCTTCCCTTCTGGTTTAATCTGCCGGAGCAGAGCAGCACAAGTTGAAATCGCGTCTCCGGTGTAGTTCCTGGCCCCTCTTGTTCGCCTGGCAATGTCGGAAGGCATGGCTGAGCTGAGGGGTTGTGGCTGTTCTAGAGCCCACACGGGGCGTGGGCACCTGAATTTAGCGCTGGCTCCTGCATGGAAAAGTACCCCCGGAGCGCAGCACAGCTTCCTGATGGAGAGGTGTGAAGTGTGGCTCAAAAAGTGGGATTTTCCCTGGGGTGTTTGCCACCGTGGAGAGGTGCGCGTGTGGCTCCGATGTGGAGGAATGAAGTTGGAGCTGCGAAAAGAAGCCCTTTCTGGCGTCAGTCGATTTGCCCGTGGGATGAGTGGAAGGCACAATGCTAATGGATAAGATGCTTGCGATGTCCTAATGCCAAAATGGGTTTCAGCAGAGTTGAGAAAATGGAGCTGGGCTGCAGCTGGGGGAAGTTGTGCAGAACTTGGCCCAGGAAAGCACATGTTGCCACCCGAGACTCACAGGAGAGTGAGCAGGGGTGTTTGGAGGGTTATTGTCGGTAAAAACAAAAAGCCTAACAAAGCACTGGCTAAAACCTCTGGGTCAGTGACTTTGTAAACTTCTTGTTGAAACAGACCAAAGTATTCATGGTTTGCTTTGTCATTGTTTTTGTTTGTTTCAAAGCTACCGACTTTCTGCAAAGTATTTTACAGGACAGAAATTCTTGTTGTGGCAAAGGCAGTGCCTCAAAAGAGCTCTTAATCCTGAGTATCACCGCCTTGCTCTCTGGGGTCCAGAAGTGATTTTGTTTAGCTCAGGGTGTACCTGTTGCTTGGGAGTGTCATGGTAGTAAAGCTGTGAGGCTGTACTTGTACCTTTGGGTGCTCAGTAAGCAGGGATGCAGGATTGAACTGCTGACAGGGTGGAGGGATGGAAGGATGGTGGGGCTGGAGAATGGGGCTGGGGCTGCTGCCCAGAGGAGCCAAGAGATAATAGTTTTTCAAGTGGCTTTCTTGAGGGTTGGCAATATCCACATGGGCTATGAGAAAAGGAAGAGGAGGGGGGAAAAAAAGAGCTAAAGGAAAATGAATGTGTCTTGAAGATCTCAGCAAGTGTCTGGAAGCCCCAAGAGGCAGTAAAATGCAAGCAGCCTGGGTTAGACAATGGTAAAGTGTTTGACCAGGTGGACTGGCTCTTGGGAATTGCCCAAGAGGAATGTATGGAGTAGGTGTTAGTAAACCTCATGTCCTTTATGGAGAAGTAAAGTAGCTGTATCTTGGGCTGTTCCACACTGAACAGCATAAGAAGAAAGGTACCTTGGGGCTGGCAGCATTAGAGGGCAAGAACCACCCTAATAAGAAAAAAGGCTTTAATGCTTCTTACGGCTTTGCAGTTGTGAAAAGTCTGTGAAATAATGGAAATAAGTTGAGCAAAACTGTTGTGTCCGAGTACAATTCTGTACCCACTTCTTTAAAACAAGTTGCCTCGAGAGGACAGGTGAGGAATTCCAGGCACCTGCAGCAAACCTGCAGATATCTATGGATGCCATGTTATGTGGAATGTATTTGCCTCCATGAGAGGCTTGAGCAAGGGTGAGAGGAAGCAGAAAGACCCAAACAGCTTGGTAATGGAAGTTGTTAAAAGGGGAACTCTTGAAGCTGTATCCAAAGGAAGGAGATGAAGCTTCATAAATGCCGGTGAGTCAAATACAAGTGTACAATAAGGTTATCCAAAGGAAAGCTTTAGGAGTAATTTGCAAAAGCAGTCCCAACTACCATACCCTACTTCAGACACATGAGGAACAGGGAGCTTCCCAGGGATTCCTTCCAGGCATTAATAGGTCCAGATATCAAAATTTTGGGAGTGATGTTCTGCAGGACTTTATTTTACTGGAGGAGATCTTGGCAAAGTTCTGTGCCATAACCTGTCTTTGACTCTGAATTCTGCCCAGGCTTGAAGTGATCTCTTGTTGCAAAGGAGGTGAAACAGCAGCAAGTGTTTGATTAACAATTCTCCAAGGTCACACACCACTTCAGAACTGTAAGTGAGTTGCAATTAGGTGACTCCCCCTGCTCACCATCCATCTCTGTGCTGGAGGGCTGGAATGCAGTGAATTTGAGGCAGTGTTTTGGCTTTATGGTAGTCTGGGATACCTGGAGAGTGGCACATATGGAGCATCTGGAATAAGCAGAGAAGGTTCTTTAAAAATAATTTAGTGTACGTGTGGAGATGGGACATTGGCTGCTGAAAGGGGAAGTCAGACTTCATTCAGCCACTGACCTGAAGCCTTTAAAAGCCTGAGTGTTGGAGAGAGCAAGCTGGTTGATGTTGGTTCACTTGTTCAGCGTCTCCTGGAAATCTCAGGCCTCTTAGGAAAAGCCAGGCAGTCCTGGAGTAAGATCCTGGCAGGGCTGAGATGAGGTGGAGCTCTCCTGCTGTGGAGAGAACCAGTGGCTGGCACGAGCTCCATGGTGGTCAGAGCAGTCCCACCCCATCTGGAGAAGCACAGGAGGTAGCACTTGGGTGCTCGGCGGGCACCCTGTGTCCACAGTGATGGAGGTGATGCCCGCATGCTGCCACAGCGGGCTGTGTGACACAGCAGGGTGACACTCTGGCCGAAGGCAGGCATCTGGAACTCCTGCGGGAGGCACCAGCGGGAAGCCGCCTGGAGTTAGGAATTAAATGGTTCAGGGGCAGCTGCTGCCGTGGAGCAGTGAAGCCGTGGGAGAAAAGGATCTGTGATGGCTTCACAAAAGCACCAGGTGCGTGCTCAGCATCACCAGGGCAAAACCAGCTTCAGAAGTGAAGGACCTGGAGAAGATGCAAGGTGGTGTGTAAAGCTCCATAAATCCATGGTGTGCTGTGGGCTGCTCTGGTCCTCTGCCTGCCTTCAGAGGATCACTGTGGAGCTTGGTAATGTTTGGGAAAGGAAGAGGAAGGTTTCTGCCCTCAGCAACTGTAAGTAAATTGGGGTTCTCCAGCCTGAAAATGTGCTAGAGGTCTGTGGCCTCATGATTCTCCAGGCAATAGGTAGGGCCTGACTGTATGAAAGAGCCAGTGAGCAAGAGCTGTAGGGTATTAAGCCTGGAAAGAGGGTGTTTTCAGAAGAAAAGTGTGTGACTGTGGGGACAGTGGTGATGCTTTCTCCTCAGCAGGTGTTGAGGGATAGGTTGGTGAAGGGGTACCTGGCTCACATGGAGTTCAGCAGCCTTTTGTCAATTTTTCTGCTCTAAAATTTCACTCAAGTGTTCAACAGGTAGAGCAGGAGGTTGGTCCTAGGAAATGCCACTGTCTGCCCTGTTCTCACAACCCTTCCTCAGGATGTTGTGCTTGTTGGATCTGCTGGCCTTTCTCCAGCTGGGCAGGCTGGGCACTAACATGGTGTTCTCTGAAACTTCTGGGACTTCAGGGTTTGGGTTAAGATGTGCTGGTGGCCTAAATGGAAGGAAGGGGAGACGTGGGGGTGTTTGCTGCAAGTCAGGTTAAGCATGGATCAGTAAGATAGGGGATTCACTCCTGTCTCTGGGGTGTGGGAATGAAGGCTGGCTGTGTTTTCCCTTTGGATGGAGTGTTGCTGCAGGCACCAAGCTCCTTGCTGCTGTTGTGCTGCCCTTGCTGGGGCTGGTGTTCTCCCACCCAGGTTTGCAAGAGCTCTTCTATCTTGGCATGGCCAGTGCTGGCGCTGGCATCTCTGATAGTCTACTCTCTAAGAAAAGTTGTGCCAGTTCAGGTCTCTAGAAGTTTGGGGTTTGATTTGGGGTGTGGGAGGGAGATGTTGAGGCTGATATAGAACTAAAGACCATTTTTTTTCCACTGGGCTGATTTGAGCTTGGCGAGAATTCAAGGGAGACAACAGATTATGTTCCTTAAACCGGAGCAGTGGAATACTTAGCGAAGTTGCCTTTCACCAACCTCAGTGTGAGCAATGCTGGATTGCCTTGAGTTGTGTAATGAGCAACTGCCTCTACCTGTGCTCCCTTAACTCCCTGGGTTTGCTCAGGCTTGTTGGCCCTGGTGACAGAGTCTTTTCCTAGGAAAACTGGGCTCCTGAGCTGCCTGGAGCATGCCAGGCAAGTGCCTGCGTGCTCTCCCACTGGCTTCCTGTTGCTGAACAAAAGCAAGGGCTTGCATCCTTAGACTTCAATGCTGGGTTTTCCCCTTGTGAACTTGGTGGAATACAAAGACATCTGCTGCTGATATTTATAGTTTAATGTATTTTAGGCAAGGAAGTGCTTGTAGCATACAGGCAGAGTTCAGGTCGAAGTTTTCAGCCGTCATTTTCTTGCTTCTTTGCACCATTAGGCAGCTGTTTTGTCCTGACGTTCTACTCTCCAGAGTGTTGTGTGTTTTGTGAACAAATGTATTTGTCTGTGGTACTGCCTGCTAAAGTAAGGTGAGCACAATTAGGCCTGGAGAGCTCTTTGCCTTCTATAACTTGGAAGATTGCTGTGACTTTGTTCTGAGCCATAATCTCAGCTGCTTGTGTGCACCAGGAACAGCTGGTAGCAATTCACGGGGTCTTTCCTGCTCCTGTGGAGCAGGGGACTTGCAGGATGGGCAGGGAAGGATGCATGTGTGTGTTTGTATGTATAGATGTAGGCACATATAAAAACCCCAAAATTAGTGGCCTTTGCTTTCTGTAATGAACTGATGTAGTTGCTGACTACAATGTGTTAATCTAATGCTCCTTGAGCTCAGCTCAGAGTATTTTGACTCCAGTAAGTGCTGTGAAGTCAGGACTGGAGTTGGAGTGTGTTGCCTTGAGAAACCTGATGTGAAGCTGCTTGTACTTGGAGTTCTAGCAGTCCTAGCTCCTATTTGCAATTCAAATTGCAAATATAGTAGACTGGCTTCTGAATAGGAACTTGTATGAAATGGGCACTAGTCCTGGCAGTGGTTCAGGAATTCTGTAATGCTGCTCCTACTGTACTGGAGCACCATTTTATGGTAATAAATGCTGTGACATTAACATAGGCCACAACATTCTTGAAGCCAGCTAAGCAGTAAGAAAATACTTCCTTTCCAATCTGCTTTTTTTTCCAAAGGAGTTTGAAAATAGCTGCAGTTCCTTGTGTAACTGCAAGCACACATTGCACGTGTGTTAGGGGAGCTTTTTCGGAAGTCTGAAAACCTGTGCTGTTGTGGATAACACTAATTCTGTAATTGAGGGTTTAGAGTCATGTTGAGCCTCATCTGTACTTACTGTTTATGGGGTTTTATTTATGGAGTACCAGCAAATAACAGGACAGAAACACAGTTCATTACTACTCAAAATGTTCTGAATTTCTTTCCATGTGCTGTACAACGTTACAGATCTGATTCTGGCTTAGTTCAGTCTAACACAGTGAGAAAGAAGTAAATTCTGTCTTAGATGGTCAGATTTTTAGCAAAAAAGTTTGTGTTTATGAGGTGAAGGGAATGCTGTGGCTTTTTTAATGTCCTCTTGGCACATCCAGGGGAAAACCTACAGTGGTGTAGAGCCTGACATACCTTCCTACTTCAAGCAAAAATTAGTAAGTGTTCTGTACGAGGCAGTGCTTAGCTGACAACACTGAAAGTTGTATTTCTTTTTGATTGATTTCTGTATTTCCACATAGTGACTTACCTTCTGCTGGAGGTAATGCCATGAGCTTGGGAGAAATTGTATGGAAGCTTGCTCTGAATGTGTTAAAAAAAGCAGAACATGCAGTTTCCTGTGCAAAGGGGTTTTTTTACAGGCTTTGAGCCATATATCAGGAGTTCTTGCAGTGTCTGATTTGGTTTTTTTCCCCCCCTATCTCTGCCTCCACCCTGTGGAAGTGGAGGAAGGGCTGGTGGATGCTACGGAAGGATATCCCCCTCCCAAAGCTTCATCTGCCAGCTCTAAGGACTTGATAACTGCTTGGAGCTTGAGCTCCTTGAGAAGTGGTTCTGCCCGAGGAAAGATGAGATGCTGTGTCTGTAGCAAGTGGGGTGCTTCTCTGGGGATTGTCCCTTCTCAGGGTGGATCAAGGTGACAAGGTCAGAAGGGACTGAAGAAAATGGAACTTGCAAAAGAGTGGTTAAATCCAAAATAAACTTTGTAGCTTCCCAGAATAGTACCACACATTGTGCTGCTTTGGGATATGTTAACAAAATTGGGATTTTTGTTTTGTTTTGTTAAAAACTCAAGGTTTTAACCTGTGTTTATGCCATTATCATTAAATCCAATGGTTCCATGTGCAAGCCTTCTGCTGGGAGACCAGATCTGTGGAACCTCAGGTGTCAGGGGTGGGTAAAAATGCAGTGGGAATTGCTTGGTAGCATTCAGTGCTGGGGCACACTGTGAGCTCCTGCTCAAGTTAGTCAGGGATGGGGAGGGGAGGAAGGCAGAGTGTTCTGTGTGGCTCCTACCTCCAGGATACACAGGGTATTTCTCATCTCAAGCGTATCCTGAGTGGTTCAGGTGCTTTCTCAGTTATCCCTTGTCCCGTGGAAGGCCGGGACACACCCTACATGTACCCGCAGGCAAAGCAAGGGGGACACCAGAGCCATGGAAAGGGCTGACTTTGCGGAAGGCACTTGTCAGTGTGGGGTGGGATGGCTTGGGAGGAGGGAACTCCTCCACAGGAGGATCACTACGGAAGGTGCAGGGCTGTGTAAGAAGGGAAAACAAACCAAAAAAGCTGTGTTTTTCCTATTGCAACACGCAGAAAGCTGCATGCAGGAGTGAGCTTTTGAGGCCAAGGGGGATATGTTTGCATGTGATGTGAAAAAAAAAAAAAAACCAAGAAACCTCCATAGGACTACAAGAGGAGTGGCTAGGTAGTTTTATCCTTGTTTAACATATGTCCATTGCAGCCATGGAACAAAGTGAAGCAGAAATGAGCTGGGAGTAGTGGTTAGGGGACAGCAGGGAAGTGTGGTTAGCTGGAACAGGGAAGGCAGTAGCATCATTGTGCCAGGACGTGCTGTTACTGGAAAATCACTGCCACAAACTTTTCCAAAACAGTACCCCTTTAACTTCACGTGTTGCTCAGATTGGGGCNTGCCAGGATGTGCTGTTACTGGAAAATCACTGCCACAAACTTTTCCAAAACAGTGAGTGAGCAGTACCCCTTTAACTTCACATGTTGCTCAGATTGGGGTGAAAAAAAACCCCCAAAAAACAAAAAGCAACAACAAACCCCTGTCTCCTGAGCTCCTTTTGCTCTACTTGTCACTACAGAAACACATTACTTTGATAAGCACACAGATCTGTTCTTTTCTTTGTGGGTGTAAAACCAGACAAAATGGACTAGTTTGAGGAATAGTGTATTGTTCTTTTCCTGTTAAATTTCTCTTTCAGCACAGGATAGGTCTGCTTAGAAACATTCTGTATTGCTCAACTCCTGTGACAAAACAGGTCTGTTAGATGGGGAATACACTGGGATTTCCAAACAAAAACCCAGCAGCTAAGTCTTCTGGGGATCTGCTTCCATGCAGCCAAGGTGGAGGGGCTTGCACCCCCTTCCCAGGAAGGAGAAACACAGCTTCCAGACCATCCCAGCATGGCTGCCCTTCCTGGTGAGCAGGGAGGTGACAGTGCATCAGCCTCTGGTGTGCCAGACTGGCCGGAGGTGCTGCCAAGTGCCTGTGGGGCTGTGCTTGCCTCCTCCTCAGAGGCTGGTGTTGCTGTGTCCTCGTTTCTCCTTGTTTTGATGGAAACTTGAAGCTTCGAATTTCTTGGCCTTCTGCTTTAAAAGTGCCTTTTTTTAGTTCAGTGGTCACTGTGGGTAGGAAGCGCACAAACTGAGAACACAAGTCTGCTTTCCTTGAGAAACTGAGACAAAAAGTCTCTTATTCTTGCACGAAGGAGCTGCGTTTTATTTCTAGTCCACCATGGAGAGAATTATCACTTTATTTAATTCTGCCACTTTTTTTTAGTGCTGTGCAGCAGTTCACTGGTGTAAAGTCTTATCACTGTTCTGTGATTCCATAAGTCTCTTGCCTCCCTGGCATCATTTTAACCTTTTCCACAGAGTGACTGCTTTTCCAAGGGGAAAACATGCCACATAACTCTGGGTGGTGGTGGGGGCAGGGTTAAGTTTTTGTGTTTTGAAAGGAGCTATATTAGGTACATCATCTCTGCCTAATGTGAACCAGCCAGTTTGTTTCTGGAGGTCATTAACTGAGCCTTCTCCTTTGCTTGGAATTTTAAGATTATCTGCATGGTTGTGGTATGGCCTGAGAGTTTCTTTAGTTTTGCAGTCCTTTTCTGTGCCCTGCTCCATTTGCAGTGCTCTCTCCTCAGACCCTGCAGCTTGTCAAGCCACAAACACACTTGGTAGGTGAGAAGAGTAGGGTGTTCAGGCTTGTGGCTTTGCAATTGGTGAGTTCCTAGCAAAACAGGCAGAGGCTGTAGGTTCCTTCTAACAATGGGGCTCTGGATGCCTGCAAAAGCTGAAGATTGTTCCATGACCCAGGAAAGTGAGTCTCAAGGGGAGATTTAATAAATACTGGGTGACTTAACAGTAGGCTAGAAGCAATGCATGAGTTTTTTCCATCACTAAAGTCCTTCTGTGTTTGAGGGCACTGGAGTTGAGATGAGGTTGCAGAGGCTTTTGAAGTGATGCTGTAGCCAGGAGAGCAGGTAGAGCAGCAACCCTTGTCTCTGCCAGCCCCCCTTTGCACCTCTCCCTTCCCTCGGGGTGCAGCTGTGGCACAAGAGATGCAAATAATGACACTGTTGTGACATTCTGTGTTGTCCCGAGGTGCTTCAGCATAACTTAATCATCCTGTGAGTGTAGCCCCAGCAAGGCAGGCAGGAGGTGTGTGCAGGTGTGCTTTGTGAGCAAGCACCCAGGACACCAACAAAGTGCCTTCTGCTGAGCTCTGGAAACCTCCAGGTGGGTTTGGCTCTTTGTCTTGTGTCTCACTTGAGCTGTTTTCCCAGCTAAACCCCGCAGCTCCTCGTGGAGGCAGGCCTGGGACTCGGGTTCCTGCCAGACTAGAAATGCTGGTTTAGGAAAGCTGGGGCTGCCTTTGAGCTGTTCCACAGCAGAGAGGAGGGGCTCTCAGGCTCCCACCTCTCCCCCCCCAAGGAGGGGCTTGATGGGGAAGGGGTGTATCCATGGGTGCTTGCTGTGGGAATGCTGTCCATATTCCCACTGAAAATTGACATTATGAATCACCTCCCAGTTTCTTGGAGGCAAATCAGGAATGTTGTTTCCTTCTAGAAGGACCTTCTTATCAGAGATCAGGCTTTGTTGGTTTTTTTTTGCTTTTCATGCATGCTTTGCCTGACCAAAGCACCAGAATTTATAATTAATGCTCACTCAAATTTAAATTTATGTCTGCTGCAACTTTTGGGATTTCTGTCCTCATCTCACTTTTGTAGAGCTTTTTTTTAACAGTTAAATGGTATTCAAAGGAATTGCTGAGAAGCACACTCTCCAGCTTTTTGGCCTGGTTTCTTTTTTAACATGCAAGACAACCCCATTTTTTTTTTTTCTTTTCAAGGGAGGATTCAGTCTGTTCAAAGCAAGCTGTTAGTGTTGGCCTCACCCAAGTGCAATGTCCTCTTTCTTGCAACACTCTTCTGCCTGAGTGCCTGATGTTTCATCCAGAGGCTAATTTAGACACAAAATGACTTGCTGCAAACAGGCACCAATGTTAAGAGGAACCTGGAGGCACACAGGCAGAGAAGATAATGAAATAAAACTAAATATTATCTAAAATTCGATTGTATTGCTCCAGATCAGCAATGTTGCTGCTTCTGCAGCCGGTATTTTCTTCTTCCTGGCGGTTGTGATGACTTCATGGGTTGGTTTTATCTTGTTTTGCAAGAAAGCACTCTTCCTGAACTCCCTTCTCTGGTACACTGAACTCTTAGCAGCCTGTTTAATACACTGAAACTTTTAGCTGGCCTCACAAGTCACTTTTCCTTGATACTCTTGCTCTTCAGTGTGAAGATTTTAAGATCACTAAGCCATGCAATGTCTTTGCAGTCACCCAGAATAAAACAATGCGTGGAGGGATCAGTGAAAATACTGACACTTGGCTAAACCTCGGATATTTTCAGTAAGGAACAAGAATGGCATTGTTCTCCTGTGGCACTGGAGTTCATATTAGATAAATGCATCTGTCAACAAGGTGCCTCATGTCTGGAAATAAGTTTGTCCTGGTATCCCCATCATTTTATGCTGGTCCTTTGTCACCACCTCTTTAAAGAAAAGCTGCATCCTGTGTTTGCTTCTGATGTTGTTACTAATGCAAGGGTGGATGGATGACTTGGTATCCTTTAACAAGGCCTCCTTGTTCTTACAGCTTGCAGGGACAGCAGTTCTTGCAGTCGGGCTATGGCTTCACTTTGATTCACAGACCAAAAGTGTCTTTGAACTGGAATCCAACAACACGACGTTTTACACAGGTGAGCTGGGGGAGAGGTTACAATTTTATGCCCTGATTTCCAGGCTGCTGAGAAATCTTTGTATTCCCCAAGGGGTAAAGGGAAAACAGCCCAAGAGCAGCTTCCCCTGGCTGGTGCTGGGGGCAGCTTCTCTTGCGAGACAGCAGTGCTGTCGTGTGAGTGGTTTCTTGGCTCTTCATCCTTTTGCCCGTCTGAAATCCTGCAGTTCCTCCCTGGTTGCAGTCAGGAAACATGTTGTAATCCAGGGGGCTCCTGGTAGACACAGATGTCTCTTCCTGATGTCATATGAGTCAGCAAAAGTTTCATGCTAAACTAAATGAGTAACTAATTTTTGTTCCCCAGAGTGACCAACCTAAGCTCCCCAAACCCACAGCTCTTATCGGCTCATTTCTCAGAAGGAGCACATGCACTGTTGCCCAACTCTGTCAACCCCATGTCTCCTAATTTGTACTGAACAGAATGTGAAGAATTCACAAACATCTTGGTCTATATGAGCAGTTATTCCAGCCAGCCTGGATCAATGTAACTTTAGCTAGACCAGGTGTAAGTTGTTTGTTTTCTGCGTGCAAGATGACCAGTTAGGAGACAGACATCTTCAGCTTATGTTAATGTCATAGGAGCTCCTAAGTGAATTGGATTTTATCTGAACTTTATGATTTCCAGCTGTATGGTCACTTTTAGGTTTGGGCAGGGGTGCACACGTACTTTGGTTGTTGTCATCTGTAGATGCCCAAACCCTTGGAGCACCTTTCCTATGAGGAAAGGCTGGGAGAGCTGGGATTGTTCAGCCTGGGGAAGGGAAGGCTTTGGGGTGACCTCACTGTGGTCTTGCAGTGCCTGAAGGGAGCTACAGGAGAGATGGAGAGAGACTATTGACAGGGGATGGGGTGACAGGACAGGGGGGAACGGCTGCACACTGACAGAGAGGAGGGTTAGATGGGATATTGGGAAGAAATTGTTCCCTGTGAGGGTGGTGAGGCCCTGGCCCAGGTTTCCCAGAGAAGCTGTGGCTGCCCCATCCCTGGCAGTGTTCACGGCCAGGCTGGATGGGGCTCTGAGCAACCTGGTCTGTGAAAGGTGTCCATGTCCATGGCAGGGGAGTTGGAATTATGGGATCTTTGAAGTCTTTAAAGGATGGCTTGGTCTTTCTCTTGCCAAGACACTGGCTCCTGTGCTGGGCTACTTGACCTGTGACAATGCCCAGAGTGGTGTCTGAGGGGTCACTTGCAAAGAGGTGCAATTTGGGTTGCAGCCTTCTAGCACCAAGGTAGCCTGTGCCTGCAGGGAATACTGTTAGGAATGGTGTAGAGCCCTAGTTGGGAATATTGAGATGCTCATGGGACTTCATGAAGAGGCTGCGGGCATGCAGACAGCTTATCTGGGAGCAAAATTGCGTTTTGCCCTTGATAGGATGGCATCATGGCAAATTGGGTGGTTCCTGCAGCTGCCAGGAAGATTTCCAGATGCTTTTAACTGGACCTTTGAAAGGGAACAGCAATCTAAACTTGGCTGTTGAGCTGAATATTTAACAAGTCTTACTCTGGGTAGTCTAAAACAACTCTTCCATCTCCAAGTTTTGTGGTGCGATACTTAAGCTACTGGCTGGATGCAGCCAGTGAAACCTACTTGAAATCTGTAGGTTAAACTCCAGTTTTAAAAAGGAGCTTAATAAAAATTGCTGTTCTAACAGACTTTTCTGGGAGTAGTTACTGACTGCAGTAAGTAACAAAGCAAGTTACCTCAAAGGCTTTCTATACAACTCAAACTGAAATAAGTGGTACTGATGGGCTCTTTTTATTCTGATTTTTCAAAATGGAAGAAGTGTAAGCTGAGGTAAAAAAATCCATGTTGGAATTTCCTCCTGATAAGAAATGTCAGGCTTAATCCCTTACAAATGCTTCATCAAGTAGATGTTTATTTTGGCAGCTCATCTTACTGGTCTGCATCTAGAATATATCACTTGCATGTGCTTACATCTGGCTTTCTCTAATTAGTATTGATTTGGTCTTTGAACTGTATTTTTGTCCCTGTTGGTAGAAATGCCCTACTCATCCCACACGCTTTGTGCTGGTTCTGTGATGTTCCACCACCCCAGTGATGCTTCCTTGCCATCCTTTGGGAGTTTTCTTGCTCAGAAAGAGCTGCCCTCTCCAGCTGTCATGCTTAGGCTGGCAGTACCTGAGTCTAGGAACCAGAGGATTGGGCATAAATGGAGTCTTTTAGCCCAAAAATGTTTGCTCTCTCTACTTCAACACATTCACTACCTGAATTCGGGGCTGACTAGTTTACAAGCTCTTGATGCTTTTTACTGTCTGAAGAGGTATCTGCTTCAAGAATTCTCAGTTTATAAATCACTCTTCCAGCTACCTCTAATTGCTGCACACTCCTCACCTGAGGATAAGGTGATAACCCTGGCTCTGAGCCAGTTTTAAGTGTCTTATGGCTTCTCTTAATGGCTTTATCTTGCCCACTTTCTAAAACATGTGAAACTGCAGTAGTGGTACACATTACTTGTTAAAGTTGAAGGCTTTATTTCTCAATATATTATATTTCCCCACGAGTTTCAGATGTGTTTGCTTTGAAAATTAAGCACAGCCCCCCCTTCTGTTATTTCAACTTGAAACACCTCAGTAAAGAAAGTTAAGCCTTGACTTAAGCTACAAATGCTGTTTGTGGAGCAATTGCTTTCATACCTTGCTGCTGAGATCTCAGTGAGCCTGTACACATTTGTTTTCCTCTTCCGTAGGTGTTTACATCCTTATTGGAGCTGGTGCACTTATGATGCTGGTGGGTTTCCTGGGATGCTGTGGTGCATCGCAGGAATCTCAGTGTATGCTTGGCCTGGTAAGTGTTTGGGGTAGTGCTTACATTTTGAGCAGCCTGATGAGAAAGGAAGGAAAATATTACTGTGCAATTCAAGGGCAGTAGATTGTGGGCCCAGAACAATCACAGTGTTTAAATTCATGGTCACCTACGTAATGCAAAAATGTTAAATATAGCTTTCATTTCTGACCCTAAATCCAAGTGTCCACACTGTATTTGAGTACAGGATGACATCAAGAGGCTGAATATGTCTGACAAATTTATGTCAAGACTGGGAGTATTGTGAACACAGAACTAAAATGTTGGTGAGAGTAATGCTCTTTACTAGACAGTTTATCCTGGACTCTGAAGGTTGTGCAATCTTTAATCTTTGAGGCCAGAGCTATGTGGTATTGGATCCCTGAAACAACAAGCCTCTACTGTTCATAATCACAGGATGAGCTCCTCTAGTTGACAACTGCTCTGCAAGCCAATTACTGGAGAGCCACCTCATTGTTTTCAGACTGGAGGGGCCAGTAGAGCTTACTGGGTTCATGCACATCTGTACACTTGCAGAACTGCTCATCCAAATAACCAGAAGACTTTGTTAATAAAAGCCACTGAGAGAACAATTCCCCTTCTGTGTCACAGAAGAACTTGAATTTAAGTATTTCTTGCAAAATGATGCCTTCAGCCCTTTGTAATTCTGAATTTCTTTTTAAAGTGCTTCTAAATGATAGTGGTGTCTTGGATTTGGTAGTCAGGGAAAGACAGAGAACACTTCTATTTCTGTTTTATGGTCACACAACAAAGTGACCATTAGCTCTCTGGGAGTTGGTGGCAAGCTAGGGATTAAGTAATGACTCCTAAAGCAATAGGAGTGACAAACCAGAGTAAAGAATTGGTGTCAGCTGTTGTGATGTGTCTGAATGACTTGGACAACTTCAAAGTCAGAGTTAACAGATGATTGGCTTTAATTAACACTGATCAAAAAGCAGGGCCTGTGCTTGGAGAGCACTGCCAGACTTTCTGACGCTCCTGGGAGGAAGTGCTGACCCAGTGCAGTGTGTCCTCTTTCCTGGTTTTACCAATGTTCCAGACCTCCAACTGAAACCTGGTTGAGTGACAGTTCCCACAAGGCTGGACAAACCTGCATTTTATGTGTGATGATGGTTTGTGATGCTGTGGTCTTCATTAATAATATGGTCTTTTTTTTTTCTAGTTCTTCTTCTTCCTTTTTGTGATTTTTGCCCTTGAAGTTGCTGCCGGGATCTGGGGATTTTCAAATAAAGAAAAGGTAGGTTGCTCCTGAAAGTTGGAGTGGTGGGATGCTGGCACAGGTTTCCCAGGGAGGTTGTGGATGCCCCGTCCTTGGAAGTGTTCAAGGCCAGGCTGGATGGGGCTCTGAGCAACCATGGCAGGGGGGCAGGACTGGGTGATCCTGAAAGCTCCCTTCTGACCCCAGGCACTCCATGGTGGTGTGAATGTGCCCACAGCGAGCAGTCTGCTGACACCTATGCCAGTACAGGTCAAATCCTTATTACCCAGGGACTTCGGAGGAGAGGAAAAAGGCTGATTCAAGCAAAACAACCCAAGAAATCTAATATGTAAAAATGACTGTAGCAGGGAAGCCAGAATCTGAGAGGCTGTTGCGTGCTGGAGCTGCACTCCAGGCAGTACTTGTGATGTGAAGCAGGCTGCCTGGGAGGCTCTACCACTTCCAGAGAGGAGCTGGGTCAGCTGAGGGCTGAGTGTTTCTGCACCTGATGCAAGACTGACATGGCCTGTCCCTCCCAAGCAGTCAAGATTTTGTCTTGGTTCAAAATCAGATGTTTGGTGACCAGGGTTGCTTTTCTGCTTGTATTTCACAACAGGGAAATAAAGGAACTTCTGGGGTGCAATAGAACAGGGAATATTTTTGGGCAACCAGTGGGCAAAAACATGGTTCTCTCACTCCTATTAGAAGCTCAGAGATTTGGAAGGGGTCACGGTCTTACCCGCTTAGGTGTAGTTTTTAAGGTGAGTGTACAGTTATTTCTCACCTGAAACAGGTGAGCCTCCTGTCCACCCTCTCTTTTCCCCCTCTGTTTGTACATGCCAAAAGAATGGGTATTGTAGGCTGCAGGATTTTTGATGAGTGACTTGGTGAAAGCAAGTTTTCCATAATCAATACTAAGGTACAACACTAACACACCACAACTCTTCGCTATCCAGATCATTGACGAGATAAAGGAGTTCTACTTGGAGACCTATAGAAAGAGAACTCAGCCAGGTGCCAGAGAGACCCTGACAGCATTTCAGCTCGCTGTAAGTATACGGTTCTGCTTAAACCAGGCAGTAGTGCAGCTTTTTCACTCTGTTCTCCATGTCACCCAGACCCCTGTACAAGCCCAGTACCTTAGAAAAACCCCAAGGAGTATTAGTAACAAATGGCAGAGTTGTTTTTGTGTAGTAGCAGTGCACTCAGGATGCCTTTTTTTGTCCCATTGAAGTGCCTAGAACTAGTTCCTGTTTTTCTGAAACTCAGCAGCAGGCTGGGAAACCCTAGACGTGTGCTGCTGAGCTGGTGACACCCTCCTGTGCACACCTGCATGTCTGTGAGTGGTTCATCTTTGTGTCTGTAAGGAGCACAAGCTGTCATCAAAGTGATGGGGTGTGTACTTAATGAGATCCAGCTCTTCCTTTCAGAACCTTGTCCTTTTATGAAATAAAGGCTTTTTAAAATTAGGTTTATAGCAGTCACATTGGCAGGGCTTGGTCTGTAATAAAAACTAATGAAAATTACTTTTCTGGTTTTTGGGTTGTTTTCCAGATTCTGAGCAAAAATAAGGATTACTTAACCTGGCTTTTTTTTTAATCCTGTTTTCTCTTGTAGTTGAACTGCTGTGGCCTTACTGGAGTTCTGGAGCAGCAGTTCATGGAAACCTGTCCAGCAAAGACACTGACTGAGTCGTTCTCTGTAAAGGTAAAGCATGACTTCATTCACCATCAGCTCTGCCCAGTGGGGAGAAGGAGAAGCACATTTTAGTAAGCCCTCCCAATCCGTGGGAAATCCTCCTGTCACACTTGCTTGGCAATCTGTGTCTGCAATCAGGCTAGTTGTGGAAAACAAACACAGTTACCATGGAAAGAACAAGTGGGGTCAGCAGGAAATCTGACCTTGCTCAGGAAATGTGCAGTCTGTGTGTCACAGACTCACTGGTGGGGTGGGCAGTGGAAGATCAAACTTGGCCTAAAAAAAAACCCACCAAACCACAGTACTTGAGAGCTGTGTTCTTCTCCCTGCACCTTCCTGGTGCTTCCTGGGAGCTGTCACCTCCCTCTTGGTTAGGGAGAAGTAGAGCTTGGAGTAGGAGCAAGGATAAGGACAAGGGGTTAAGGCATTGGGAGCCTGTTCAGGTGAGTCACTGAAGACAGTTCTCTGAATCAGATTTCCCTGTTGGAATGTTGCTGCAGAGGTGCCTGAATGCCACAAATAACAGGACGAGCAACTTGTGTAGTTGTTAACTACCCCTCTCCTCTTTTTAACCCTTACACCCATCTTGTGCTCCTCCTTTATGCTCCAAGACCCTTTGTATGAGTCCTCTTACCATGGTTCTTATCATGCAGGAATTCAACTCATGACTTGGGGTTTTTTTCACCTTACTTGACAACTTCAAGTATCTGACCACATGAGACCCTTCCCTCTGCATCTTTAGTCCTGTCCATGCAGTCTGAGTTTTAGAATAAATGGGGGCAGCTGAGACAACATGCTGGGTTTAGGGTCTGCCTTTGTTGTTTGCTTTTATTCTGCTGTGTGCTTTAGCTTCATCTGTTGACTTCACCTTGGGATGCCTAGTCCCAGTGGGAGAAAAACAGTGGATAGGCTGCAAGATGAAAGGGATGTAATGGAGTGTGCCTCTAAGAAGCTGTGCTGTATTGATATTCTGATTGAACTGATTCATTCCTGCCAGTATATCCCTTTAATCCTTGAGTCAGTCTTTCTTTCTAGACTGGATGAGGAACAGCAACAGAGAAAAGCAGCTTTCAGCAGCTCATGGTTTGCTGCTGGAACAAGTGGGACAGAAGTTGGGATGAGCCTGTGACCAGCTACCAGGCTCTTAAAGATCTGTACCTCTGTAAAAGTGCCTCGTTCTTTTTCTTGGCTACCATGTGTCCCTTCTGGGGAAAGGGCTGTACTTACATTTATTTTGGTTTTAGTTGCAGTGGTAATTCATTGTCCTGGGAATGTTAAACTGGCCTCTCTATGAACCTGCCTGTAGGCCAGCATGGGTCCCTGCCCAGGATATCCTGCCACTCCCATGCACTGTGGGTCCATAAGGTGTCTGCAAAATTACAGCAGCAATTGGCAATATCAAGAGTGGCTTTAAATCTATTTTGGGAAGGGATGAGCAGTGCAGCAGCTGAAGTGCTGACAGCCATTAGTAGCAAGACAAGCCTGATAAACTGCAGGTGTTGAGAAGGGAATCCTGCTGTACTCAAGGTGCTTTTAAGAGGTTTGGATACTTGAAGGGTAGATTTAAACTTCTCCACCAACTCTTGTGTTGGACCATCCCTGCCTCTCTTTTAGGATGTGAAAGTAAAGGCCAGATCAAAGCAGCTTTCAAAAGATGAGTCTTGAAATGACCCTTGTGTGTGTAAAACACTAATGAGCAGTCTGCTCCTTTTCAGTCCTGCCCTGCTGCCATTGAGGAAGTCTTCAAATCAAAATTCAACGTGATCGGAGCAGTTGGCCTTGGCATTGCTGTAATGATGGTGAGCTTCCACATTGGTTAGAGGGTGGCTGGGTGCTCGGGGGATGCTCAGAGCAGAAGCCTTGCAGAGCAGTGCCTGGCCCAGCAGCCCACAAGGCCATTCCACTAAGGACGAGTCCCAGCAGGGTCAGGGTGTGTGCTGCTGGGCCCCGAAGCAGTGCAGAGGCTGGGGTGTCTCAGGGCTCCCTGCTACTGCTTTGGAGTAGGATCTGCCTCCTTGCACTTCTAGCAGTGGTGAAATCAGTGGTGTGTGGATACATGGAGTGAAGATGGATTGGTCATGTTGCTGGGCCACTTCTTAACCCCAGTATCTCTTGGGGATGCTTTTCTTTCTTTTGTAACAATGACAGGCTCTGCCAGAGAGCTGAAATAACAGTGCTGCTAAGAAAACTTGCACTTGTGTGTTTGACTTCTCTGGAGAAAAGCACAGCATGGATGCAAACATTCTGGGATGATCAGAGATTTCTTAGGAGTGGTTTATAGCTGATGGTCCTGTGCAGGGCCAGGAGTTGGACTCAGAGATCCTTGTGGGTCCCTTCCAACTTGACATATTCTGGGATCTATTTTCAAGTATGGATGAGAATGGGATTAATGAGAACGAACTGAACTTTGGGGATGGAGAGGCAGGGACCACAGAGTAAAGTGTATAAATACAGAATAAATGTGGCCCCTGGGCTGGGATGAGCAGTTGTCATGGTTTCTAACCTGTTTGCTTTCTTTCCAGATTATTGGCATGATATTCAGTATGGTTCTGTGCTGTGCCATCCGCAGGGAAAGAGAGATGGTCTAAGAGCTGCAAACCCAAGATTCCTGCACTATAAAAACCTTTTGTCATTAACTTTAGTGTTCTGAGAGCATTTCTAAAACGTTATATATTTGTTACCTTTTTAATGCTTTATTTGGTACTGATGTAGGTTTGCTTTTTATGTTACAGGTTAAAATGATAAAGGTTTATCTGACTCAAGACAAATATTGTACATAAAATATCTTTCTTGAAACTTAGATAATTTGGATGTAATTTATGTTGGAGACAATTTGATACTTAATAAAAAGAGTAAGATGTATTGTTCGTGGGGGAGAGGAGATGTTGCTATGTTGATTAGTCCTACTGTTTGATGCATAGCATGGAGTTGAAGTTGCACAACATGTTAAGTGTTAAATCACTGGGGCTTTGGTAAAAAGCAGGAAATAGCTCCTGTGCCAGTGCCATGTTTGAAGGGAATGGAGATGCTGTCAGAGCATGCCAGGGAAGGTGTGGTCATTCCTCTTTCCTTGGTGTGTGTGAGCAAAAGCATGTCTTAAGTATATTCCTGAAATGTCCCTGCTGTAACACTTCTGCTGTCACCTCCCTGCAGGGTGGCAAAGGCTGGCTGTCACACGGGTGTTGTGCAGGCAGGGGCTGGGCTCTGCCCTGGGGCCAGCTGGCCTTCCCTGCATCAGCCTGTGCTGTCACAAGTGTCCCCTGGCACCTGGCATGGCCTTGGGCCCTTGGCAGGGCACATTCCCTAGTGTATGCTCAGGATTTTTTCGCTTTGGGCTGTGTTTCTCCAAAGCCAGCAGAGGTGCAGTCTCAAGGGCTTACAACACGTGTGCCAAATCTCAGGTTTCCAAGTGGAATTAACAGAAGTTGCACGAGCAGTTGGTGCCCAGCTCTGCAGATGCAGAGTTGTGGCTGTCCTGTTTCAGTTTACGGGAGAGAGCAGAGACATCCGTGTGGAACCCTTAGCCTAAAGAATTACCAAGTTGTCCTGTACTTCTACTCTCTAAATGGCTTTTTAAGTGGTTTTTTTGTCTCTAAAGCACCTTCTGGTGGGGGCTGCCCATGGACTTAGCAGCAAGTGGATGTGCTATTCCTGTACCTGGTGCTGCCTTACTGTAGAATCTCATCTGTGTTCTTAGAAGCTTCTGGTCTTTGTCCTCTGGGTAATACAAATGTCTCTGAGTAGTCCTTGCTTTGTTCCCCCTTTTCTCTTGCAAGGAGGTTGGTATTCATTACAAGGAGTACCAGAATTGGAGGGTGTCGGGCTCTGGCTGCAGCTCTGGATGATGCATGAATGTATTGTCACCTTTGTGTTACCCACTGTCGCCTGTCCAAGGGAACCATGCAGCTCCTCTCTGTAACGCGTTACACTGTTCTGTGTTCATGGGCCTTCTTAAAAAAAAAAAGTGATTTAAAAAACTTCAAATGGTAATCATGCTTTTGTGTGTCTTGCAGAGACTGAAATGACTCCAGAAGGGAGTTGGTTTAATTTTCTGCTGTGGCTGTATGTGGCAGCCTGGAGGGAAAAACCTAATCTCACAGGAATTTGAGACCAGCCATGTCCCCCCCCTTGAGCTCTTGCAGAACTGAGAAGTAGCATTTTTGTCAGCTGTGTAATTCTGGGCATGAGAAGGAACTTGACACCTGAAAGAGCTGGGCTGAATCAGGGAAGTGTCAACTATCAGGAAAGTTTAGTGCTGCCTTTTCTTGCTTCCTCATTGAGGTTGGAAAAGACCTCCAAGGTCAAGTCCAGCCTTTGACCGATCACCACGTTGACAACCAGACCAGAGCCCTGAGAGCCACATCCAGTTGTTCCTTGAGCACCTCCAGGGATGGGGACTCCTCCGCCTCCCTGGACAGCCCCTTCCCATGCCTGACCACCCTTGCAGTGAAGAAATTCTGCCTGATGTCCAACCTGAACCTCCCCTGGCACAGCTTGAGGCCTTCTTGTCCTGTCCCTGTTCCCCGGGGGCAGAGCCCCACCCCCCCCCCCCCCCGGCTGCCCCCTCCTGTCAGGGAGTTGTGCAGAGCCAGAAGGGCCCCCCTGAGCCCCCTTTTCTCCAGGTAAAACACCCCCGCCCCCCCCAGCTGCTCCCCACCAGACTTGTGCTCCAGACCCTGCCCCAGCTCTGTTCTCTTCTCTGGACACTCTCCAGCCCCTCAATGCCCATCTTGCAGTGATGGGCCCAGAACGGGACACAGGATTTGAGGTGAGGCCTCACCGGGACCGAGCACGAGGGATAATCACTGCCCTGGCCCTGGTGGCCACACTGTTTGATGTTGGTGCAAGTGTTCAGGTTGCCAACACCCAACGTGGCTGTGGTCCAACAGCAGAGTCCAGGAAAATGCAGGGGGTTGTAACTGGGGAGAGGAGAACTCGGCTGTAGGCTCAGCACCTCAGCGTGAGGTTTGGGCTGTGGCTGCAGAGGCAGCTCGAGCTGGCATCCAGGTCAGCTGCAGGTCCAGAAGTGAATACCTGCCCCTGTTCCTGTGTTCCACAGAAGCTGGAGAGGGGGTTCCTGGGAGCTGGTCTTTAGCTTGGAATGGTGCTTCCTTACCCAGAGTGTTTATGCAACACCCTCTGCCTCTCTGATACCCGCCCCTATTCACATGTGTATATATTTTTTAAGTCCTATAGCCCAATCCTTTGCTTTTCCTTTGAACATCTTTGCATCTAGCTTGGTGTTTTCTGAGGAATCAACAGATGGGTAAGTCTTACTTTACCAGCGAAGGAAGGGCTGATCTTTTATTACTCAAGAATTTCCTTTCAGTGAGAACAAGGACTACAGATGCGAAACCTGGTTGCACTCAGCCTAAGATCTGCAGGCTAGTCTGGTATGAGTACCACTGCAGTAATGAATATTGATGAGTTATGTGCTAAGTTTCACTTTACAGATAGCAGTTTGTGATTAAATTTCCTGAAGAATTGGGTTCTCAGCAATGCAGCCCTAAAAATCCGAGTGCGTAGCACTGACCATCTGAGCAGGGAGCAAGTTCCAATCTTTGGCTTAGGAATAGAATGTGACTTGGGAGGTAATACAGAGGCTCAGGTGGGCAAAAGGGGCAATAAGTAATTGTTCTGGAAAGCAGGAATGAGGGGTTACAATACTGAAGGGGAAACACTGCTTAGGACAATGACAGCTGTGGCAGAAGGGACACTGGTGAAATGTTTGGGGAGGGAGGGAGGGAGAAGGATCCCTCTAAGAAATAGGTCTGCCCAAGTTCAGTGAGTCAGCAAAGAAGCCGATGCTGATGTTGGGGAAAAAATTGAGCAGGGAAATACTATCCTAGAGAGATGGGATGTCTATTGAGAAGAAAAGATAGGATAATGGAAAACATAAAGTAAAACACTTTGTCTTTTCCATGCCATCATTCCCCATCAGTAAACAAAAGTGCAGCTATGTTAAAACCATAAAGCCTGCCTGGAATGTGAGGAAACGCTCCAGAAAGGAAAAGGGCTTAAGCAGCTTTATTTCCAAACACCAGCAGAGTTCTTTACATGCAGGTGCTGCTAATTCTGTGGTAAATTTGCTTAAAATAGCTGTTTTATGGCCAACTGTGACACTATATATTCTGTATCTATGGGAACTGCTTGTGGATAGCAAAGAGCTGTGAGATCAGAGCAATCCTGGTGTAGATATTTTCTTGGATAGTAGAAGAGAGAGCTGGTAATATAAGTCCTGTAAAGCTCTAACATAAAGCACTGCCTGTAAGGCTGTTAAATCATAGAATCACAGAATGGTTTAGAAGTGACCTTAAAGATGATCCAGCTCCAACCCCCTGCCATGGGCAGGGACACCTTCCACTATCCCAGGTTTTTCAGAGCCCCATCTAGCCTGGCCTTGGACACTGCCAGGGATGGGAATTGTTCCGAGGCTGCTCTCAGCCGTGCCCCTTTGCTGCTGTCAGGAAAGCAAGGGCAGATAAAGCCAAGCCACTAAAAATGTGGTTATTTGTGTGCTGTAACAGAGCACATGCAGAATATGGGAGCTTGCACCAGGAAATAGCCTATTGCAAGCTTCAGATAGAAGTGTTTGACTAAGGGGAAGGACTCAGCAGTGAAGTGCTGAGGGAGGCTGGATTTGGGTATCTGCAAGGTAGTTTTGCCAGAAGAAAGATTTTTAGACTTACTTTGGAGGTAGCCTGCCTCAGGAATGGAGGGAGTCTCAAGCCAGCTGCAAGGTCAGTGCTGTTGGAAGAAGTTGTGCTAAGGCAGGGAGAGCCTGGTTTTCCAGAGGGACAGGATTCATTGCTGGGAAATGTCATTCTTCTTTACAGTGGAGCTGGAAAGTTACTTTACAGCAGTCCTGGCACGCAAGCACCATAATGGAGTACAGGGAAAAAAGTGACAGTGGGCCCATGAAATGGGGAAAGGGTGTGGGAAGCAGCTGGCTGCAGTGGAAAGCAAGGGGTGAGCCTGACACATTGGGAGAGTTGGAATAAATCCTATCCTCTCATACCCTTCAAAACTTAAATCCATAGGTTTCAACAGCCTTACTCATAGAGGGTGTAGAGATGTGTTTGCAGAAGGGGAGGATGTTGTTACCTGCAGGGTGACTTCCAAAAGAGCTCCTTAAAGGAATGGCTCCAGTAGACAGAAAAGCCTGGATTTATTTTGACAGGCTCTCTCCGTCAGGACTACACTTCTCCCCTTCCACCCACCAAGAGAAAAGCACAGCAAGTGCTTGCAGACAGTTTTTAGGAACTGCCTGTGCCTCCCCACTATTTTTCTTCAGCTGAATCTCCAAGTCCAAGCAAGCCTTGCAGAAGATGGGCTCAGAGCAATTGTCCTGAGGGAGGAGTGGAGGGGCAAAAAAAGCACTGGGGCCTAAAATCCCAGTGATAAATGTGAGTCAGATGCTGTTTCCATGGGGGCTGTGCCGAGGAGTTCAGGCTGAGCCCTGCCCTGTTCCCTTGCAGGCACTTGCAAGCCTCTGCAGGGAGCTGCCCAGCCAGCCTCCAGCTGCAGGCCATGATAAACACAGTGCCGAGGCTCCCTCCCACTACTCCAGCATCTTTTTTTCATCCTGTTTTCTTGACTTTTCACTTCTGGAAGCAAGTGAGGGTCTGAGCAGCCTGGGAGGGACCTGGAAGAGCCTGGTGAGGGATGGCCCAGGGGGACCAGGGACTGATGTGCCTGAGTGAGAGATGCTGATCCAGCTGTGGAGAGCAAGCACAGCCCAGGCTGGGTTTTGTTGGGTTTCTATGTTTAGGGGGTGGTTTATGCCCATGGCCTCTGTATAATTATGATTATAAAATAGGCACCTCTTCAGTTTCTGCCTCTTGGCAGCTCTTGGGAAGCAATCTAATTTGAACTGTCAGCAGTGAGGACCTTGAACCCTCTCAAAAGTCACTTTTCAATGAACCTAGAACATCTAGACATTTGCCAGACTCTGCTGGCAGTGACAAAAATAGGTTAGTGAGATTTTTCCACTGCTGGACACAGGCTTCTCCATGCGTGGCTCCCACAAAATGAATCCACAAGGCAGCCATTCATGGCGTGTTGAATGCTCCTCTTCTCTTGCTGCCGATTGCAGGATCAATAGGAATTCAGGCTGTGGCTGAGAACTGACCTTTTATGCCTTGTTCTAATGCTGGCCTTCAGTCCTTGCCTTGCCACGCACTGGGCGACTGCTCTCCTGCTCTGCCCCTCCAGTGCCACCTCTCCCTTCCCAGCACCAACAGGGCAGGTCCTGCTGGGTGAAAGGAGCTGGCATCTCCAGCTGCTGCTCCGCGGCTGTGTGTGAGGAAAGAGCAGGGTGGAGGGAGGAGAGCCAGGGAAGCTGCACCACCGGACAGGTTTTTCAGCTTTGGGCTGGCTGCACCTCCAGCTTACACCAGCGTCACCTCTGCTGGTGGAAAGGTGGGGGAGCGCTCAGCAGCCCTTTCCAGACCCACAGTCTCCCCTCAGCTGGAGGTTTGTAATTAAAAGGGTGAGCTTTAAGTACCCGTGGTGCTCCTCTGGTGCTGGCATTTCCCGGCCGTGGCCCAGCGGCCGGTTCTCCTGGCAGCAGAGGAGTGGGGCAGGGCGAGTTCCCAGCAGGGACGTGGACATCTCCGTAGCTCAGGTGCTGTCCCCCCAGCAGCAGCTCAGCACCGGCAGAGGAGAGGTGGGGCCAGTGTCCAGCAAGCCATCATTCCTGGCTTGCTGCATTTGCGCTGTGGAAATGCAAACAGATGGGTATTCTAAAAAGTTCCTGTTTTGCCTCTTCCGTCGTGGGACTGGCCACTCCTTTGCAGCTCTCTCTGACTTTATTCTCCATGGGGGTGAAGGCAAAAAAATCAAGGGTGCCAGTGGGGTCTGTCCCTGTTTTCAGGTAGAAGCCACACAGCTGTGCTGTGCCAGGGGGTGGGGTGGCTGCTCCACAGGTGGGAAATGGCTTTATTTCAGTGTGAGTTTGAGCGCCAGCTGCTTATCCTGATTTTTAAGGGCAGGAAATTCTGCCCTTCCAGGGTGGCTGCTTTGTAGCATGGGAACAGTTTGATTTGCAGACCCTCAGTCGTTGACATCACCAGACAGCCAAGTAAAGAAAATTATTTTCTTTGTGGTTCTACTTCTATTTTCCTTCTTTTTAGAATTTTCCTGGAAGACCTATGAGCATTCAGCTGCTTGGTGAGGCACAGAAAGGAACCTTTTCCCCTCAGGCACAAACTGTGGCTGCAGTCTTTGTCTCCAGTGCTGAGCTGAAGGTTTGTGTATGGTGCGCACATCAAAATGCTCTTGAAGAGAAAGGAGGGTGGCAAATACAATGTAAATAGATGGAAGAGGGAAGACTGAGTCAAGTCCCCCCCTCCTGATCATGCAAATCCTTTTAATTGCAAGTGTGTGAGGTGAATGAGAGAGGCTTTTCCCTGGAGAGGCAGAAAGAATCACACTGCACATGTTAATTTTACAACAGAGGCTGTGAAAATCTCCAGGGTATGTGGACAGTAAAGTTTAAAGATAATTAGGATCATAGGATCAGAGAATAGCTCAATTTGGAAAGGACCTCAGGAGGTCCAATCTCCTGCTCACAGCAGGGTCAGCCATGAGGCCAGACCAGGCTCCTCAGGGCTTCACCTAACCCAATCCTGGAAACCTCCAGGGATGGAAACTGCACAATCTCCTGGTCCCCTGCTGGGCTGGTGTCCCAGCAAGGAAGTTTTCCTTAGGAGTTTGAACTTGTCTGTTTTCAGCCTATGCCTGTTGTCTCAGCACGGTGCGCAGCCTGGCTCTGCCTGTGCTCATCTCACAGAGGCTGGAAGGCTGCCCTGAGCCCCCTCCCAGCAAAACCCTTTCTTTTCCAGGCTGGACAAGCCCTGTAGCCCCAGCATTCCCGCTCCACCCAGCGTGCCAACCATCCTGGCTGTCCTCCACCGAGCTTGCTCCAGTTTGCCAGTGCCTTCCTGAGGACTGGGACGAAACAGGACACAAGGTTTTGGATGCAGTTTAATGACTGCTGAGAAGCTGAAGGTAATAACTTCCCTCCGTCCACTGATGTGTTAATGCAGCCCAGGATGCTGTTGGCCATCACTGCACAGTGGCCCGTGAGTAGCCCAGGCCAGACGGACTTTTATTGGTGGAAAACAAGATGCAGTTCCTTTGGTGCTTTATGGGCGGGTGAAGGAGAGTGTGTCCATGCTCCGGGGACTTTATTGTGGAAAAAGAAAGGAAACTGAGGGCAGGAAAGGGGCAGGAAAGCTGAGCAACCAGCAACCACCACTTGGCAGGTCATTCCCATCAAGGACTAATAATCCCACGTGCCAAGGGCCCCTACACAGAGTGAGCTTCTCCTCTTTGTGAGGGCCAGCTTGGCTCCACCCTTGGCTTGCACTGCAATTAGGAAAAGCTGAGTTTTGCTGCCGCCAGCTCCCCTTCCTGAGCCTGTCAGTGCATCTCGTGAGCTGCCTCCTCTGTTTTTCCAGCCCTGTGGACACGAGTGACCACATCCCTTCCCAGAACAGCGAGCCCCTTGCTTGCTCTGATGGCATCTCCTCCCTTGGGTCTGCTGGCAAAGCTCCCATCCCTCTCCTGGGCAAGATTTCTTTCAAGTTTAGGTTTTTCCTTCTATAAATGTTTTGTTTTACAACGTAAATCACATTTATCTGTAAAATTAGCCCTGCAGCTGGTCCTAACATTTCCTCCAGGCTTTTTGTGATTGGACTCTGTTATCAGCACCTCATCCTTGCCAGAGTTCAGGGGTCTGGGCTAAGATTTTGTGTGCTGCCTTCCCTGAGTTGAGTGGAGGGGTTTTTGCATGCACTGAAGTATTTTTAGCTATTGCCAACAATGATTTTAGTGAAAAAGTGTTGTTTTGCCTGTGTTTAAAAAAAAGTAAGTATCTGCCATTTAACTGAAGCACAGCCTCTGTTTTGGAGGCAGTGCCTGAGAGTTGTGGATGTTTTTCTGCCTTTTGCCAGAGAGGTGCCTGTGGCTTTTTAAAAAGGAAAAGTCCCAGAAGGATGAGCTTGTGGAAGACACCTTCATCCACATACTCCTGATAGACCAGGAGGGGAAGTTACCAAAAAGGGCACCCAAGCTTGTGCCTGGGACTAACAAAGCAAAGCTCAGGAGCTCTGCCCACGCTCAGCCCGAGGCACCTGGAATGTGCAGATAGTCATCAGGCTTTGCCTGGGAACAGCAGCTGTTCCAGAATGCAAACCAAATTTCCTCAGCCTGGTCAGAGCTCAGTTGGGTGGCTCTTGCCTCGGGCTTCCCCCAGCAGGAGGTGACCTCACCTGACTCCCTGGGAAGGTCTCCCTGTGTGGGAAGTGTTTCCTAGATGCTTGTGGACATCTGTGGGTGCGCCTGGAGGATGGGACGTGGTGTGGATGTGCCAGAGGCAAATCTTCTCCAGGACATGGCAGGAGGAAGGGCCCTTTTATACTCCAGATCCCCCCAGGAGCCCCTTCTCTGCAACCCACCGTCCCCTCACCCACCTCTCTAGATGAGTGCCCAAATTCCTTCTCCATGTGAAATCAGGGGAGGAGACCAGGCTTTTGTTTTTCTCTTTTTCACAAGGCTCTGGTTCACCCAGGTCCACTGCACCCCTCTGCCACCAGCTTCGTGTGGGGGAACAGGTCCCGCCATGATCAGCTACAACCTGAAAGCACCAGCACTGGCACAGCCCGACAGGCAGCTGGGCTACTGGCACATATCCTGAGGTGCCAGTCTCTCAGGCCCACCTGGAAATAGCCCTCTGCACCGGGACAATACCCTGTGGATTTGCTGCTTTCATTCAGTCTTCTCCCAGTCTTTTCCCCTGCCACCCCCAGGCTTTGCAGTGAGCACAAACAGAATGGGGGCAGCAAGACTTAAAGCAGGGATTTGTCCTTCGGGGGAGTGCGGAAACATGAGGTTGCAAGTGCAGAAAATATTAAAAGCAATCCTGGTCAGTCACTAACCTGCCTTTACCTCCTCCAGTGCTGCCAGCCTTTCCTGGCATTGTCCTAGCCCAGAATGCCTCGTTCTGGGGTCTTTTGGAGCTGAGGCCATCAAGGGACACGGGCTTTTGGGATCGTTATCGATATCCCAAGTATTCCCAGCTATTCATCTCAGGAAGTGCCTCTGCTGTGCCAAACTTACCGATCTGGTGTCGGCTGCCCCGGCAGGGCAGCCTTGTGGTTTTCTCTCCAGTCAGCCCTTCTGGGTAACTGGTTCATGGGAGTTCCCTCAGCTGGACACCGAACGCTCCACGGCCGCTTCCCAGCGTGGCAGAAGCCGCTGTCGTTGCCGGGCTGCTGGAGGAAGGGCCCGTGACAGGGCAGCGGAGGGGCCGCTCACGCAGAGCGGCCGCGCTGTGCCCGTGCCGTGGCCGGGAGAGGAGGGGTCCCCGTGCCCACTCACTCCTTCACTCTGGCCCAGGGTTCCGATGTGCAGGACAGCCCCGTGTCCGGCCTGGATCGGCAGCTCCGGGCTGTGGCACTTCTTGGAGCTGGGGGAAGAGAGCGCTTCCCAGAGGATTTGTGTTCCTTACACAGTGACCTCTTTGGTAAGGAAATCCCTAGTGCAGCCGGGCCTCTGCGTCCCCCAGGATGGCACAGGGAGGGTTACGCTCCTCCCTTTGGGATCTTTTGGGTTTTCCTTGTTGCTTTTCAACGGAAAAATGCAAAATCCCACGGGTAGCCAGTCTTTTATTGTGCCAGTCCTCAGAGCTACCAGGCAGTGATAGAGCTCTCCCAAAAATCCTAGGAGGGGGCTCTACCCACTGTAACCCGGAGGGGATGAGTGGGGGCTGGGGGCACCCCATTCTCCTGTTCCCGCTCCCCTTTCTGGCATCAGTTTAAAATAAAGCAGCACATAATTCCCTGTGTTTGCTAGGAGCAGCAGGGAAAGATTCCCAGAGGTGTCCTGTGCTGGGACCTGGAGCAGGATGTGCTGGGAACAGGGTGAGACTTGCATCAGGGAAAACGAAGCTGAAGGGAGAACTTGGAAAGCAAAGGAAGGGAGAAAAACTAGGAAAGGGTCAGTGCTAGAAACAGAGCAGGGATGGCAAATGCAGAGCATAAATAGATGGATAAAGGTGAGGGAGAACAGCAAGTTGTGGGGAATGACAGCAACAGGCAATATTTGGGAGAAAATGTAGTGGCCCGAGCATACAGAAGGTCAGAAAAAGTGTAAAATATATAAAGGGCTCTCCCAGCTTGAAATTCTGGCACCACAATAGGGTCTTCCAGGTGGTTCTTTAGATGATGAAATCAAATACTCCAACCTTCTGATGGTCATTACCTGGCCGCATGACCCCATACCATGAACTGTAGCTTTTTCCATGTATTAAAAAATAGAAAACCAAACAAAACCACCAAAAAACCCCAGCCAGAAGCAGAGCATAAGTGAAATTAAGCCTGCAGTCCCAGGTGATGCTGGCATGAAGAGGGACGAGCACATGCATTGCAATATAGATCTGCAAGATCTGTGCTTCCCTTTTGGCAGGGACTTGGAGGCTCTAAGGAACAAATCTCAGAACTCGAGGAAGAAGCAGTCTTGTGATGAAGGTACATTGATGTTTTCCTGCTTCAGGCCCAAAATGATGTGAGGCAAGTCAGAGGTCCTGAGCTAAAAATAGTATTTACTTACTAGATCACATAGGCATAGGCACAGAAGAGGCTGGAAAAAAAAAAATGTGCCTTCATAACAGCCTTTCCTAATTTTTGAATTATTAAGTAATTTTCTGTGTTTTTTAAGAGAAACATTTACACTCTTTAAAGTGCTGTTCTACCCTCAAAAAGTGACTCTGTTACTTCTTCCTGTCACTGCCTGCTACACTCTGTGGAAAGCCTCTAAGTTGGGATTTGTTTGCTGCCTGCCAGCTCTGTTCCAAGCAGGATATTTTCCATTTTGCACGCAATTGCCAGTAAAAAAAGTCCCAGAGAATTCCACGCGTGCCTCTGCACCTCTCCAGATAACAGCTCCTTTTTTATGTTAGTGCAAGTATGTTGTGGCTAATTTTGTGCAAATACCTCTGAGGGCAAAAGGTGCTCATGGACCAGGGCCTAAATTTAGTCGATGCTGTGTGGGCTCAGAGTTCCTCACTCATTTTTCCCTGCCTAGGCTGGGTTTTGTAGATCCAAGAAGTTAAACAGAAACAATTCTTGTTTTAGTATTTTACTCGGTAGCATCACATTTATACAGTCACTTTTCAGAGCAGAATTGGGAATTCCCTCTCTTCTTCCTCTTCCTCCTTCTAATTTTTTTCTGTGCTTCCAGCCCCTGAGCCAGGGCAGGACAGAGGGAGGGTGTTGGTCTGGGCTGTGCCCAGCACATGATTTACCAAGAGCTTTGCCCACAGGAGGAGTCCTGCCACCAGCCTGGAACCCGTTCAGGCTCCAGAGCAAACACTCCTAAAAACAGCTTTCACTAAAGCCAAGCCTGCCAAAGGTCCAGTTGCCAAAACCAGCAAAAGGATTTTTTAAATCCCCGTAGGCCTTGGCAACCTTGCTCCGGGCTGGAGGGCAGCACCTCTGTGCTCTGTGTTCACAGATTCAATCACCTTCTTCTCCACATGCCAGAGGTGCTGCTGGAGACCCTCTGCTCCACAGCAGCCAAGCACAGGAACGACGTGGCTGTGTCTGCCCTGGAGTCTGTGCCCACACCTCCACAGAATCCCAGGATGGGTCAGGCTGGAAGGGACCACCGTGGCTCATCTGGTGCCACCTCCCTGCTCCAGCAGGGCCATCCCAGAGCACGTGGCACAGGATTGTGTCCAGACAGCTCTGGAATATCCCCAGGGAGGAGACTCCAGCCCCTCTCTGGACAATCTGTTCAGGGCTCGGTCCCTGCCCAGGCAAGAAGTTCTGCCTCCTGTCCAGGTGGAACTTCCTGGGCATCAGCTCCGGCCCGTTCCTCTGGTGCCATTGCTAGGCCCCACGGAGCAGAGCCTGGGCCCTGCTCTGAGCCCTCCCTGCAGACCCTGACAGACAGGGATGGGGTCCCCTCTCGGCTGGGTCTCCTCCCGAGGCTGAACAGCCCCCGCTCCCTCAGCCTTTCCCTGTCAGAGATGCTCCAGTCCCCGAATCATCTCCGCGGCCTCCGCTGGACCCGCTCCAGGAGCTCCGTGTCCCTCCTGTCCTGAGGAGGCCAGGACTGGACACAGCACTCCAGATGTGCCTCCCCAGGGCTGAGCAGAGGGGCAGGGTCACTCCCTGACCTGCAGCCCAGACTGCATGTCCTGTCCACCCACCCCGGGTGGCTCAGTGTAGCTCAGCCTTGGGGCAGAAATTATTTCATTGCACAAGGAATTAATTCAGAGAGGAACTAAACCCACTCCTCACTGCACTCCTAATTTGTACCCTCTATGATCAGCCACGTGCTACCCACTTCACCCTCACTTTTCCACCTTTATCCAGTTGCTTCTTAGCCATAGTGGAGAGAGAGATGCATATTCCTGCAATTATTCACTCATTCCCCACGCAGAGGCCCGTGGGAGCAGCCCAGCACCGCAGGGCAAGCCTCGCCTATAGGGAGGCAGGGAGCTGGGGATTCCCTTTCCATTTCCTCCCTTTGTGCAGACAGAGTTTCAAACAGTGTTTAAAATCAGTGGAATGACTCAGTAAAGCAGCTCTGGCAGGGTGGGGAGCCTAATTTAAAAAAAAAAAAGAAAAGAAAAAAGGCAGCGGTGACTTTTGCTTTGTTGATAGGTTGGCTGCTATTCAGCCATCAATACACAAAGGGCTTTTCTTCCTGAGCCATTAGCTAAATGAATCAGCAGAGATTTCCAGCGGAGTGTTTCTCCGGAGTCCCATCTCCTGTTCTCTTCAGGCTGGGAGGGCACGTATCCCTCTGCCACTGCAGGGACAAACAGGACACAAACAGGAAGGTGCTTTTTCAGAATGTGAGGTTACTATAAAAATAAATCATGACTCTTCTGCAGAGAACAGCAAACACAAATTATGGGAAATATTTTCAGCCTTTGCTGTTGCAAAGGGAGCGAGTGTAAACAGCCCAGCTGGCACAGCAGGCTGACACCACGTGTGGGATGGCTCGCAGCCCTGCAGTTCCAAGGCTGCCACAGCATTCCCAGTGTTCCCAGTGTTCCCTGTGCTGTGGTGAGGAGAACCTCCGTGCTCCCTGGGCTGTGCTCCAGCCAGCCCAGCACCCCCACGCTGGGGCACAGCACCTGGACTCGGGGTGAGAATCCCTCCCATGAGGGTCTCTGAGGAACCTCTATTTGGGTTCCTTCAGCCCCAAACAGAGGTTTGAGTGCAGCAGATGTCCAGAAGTCACTGGAGCACCTCCCCTGTGGAGAAAGGCTGGGAAAGTTGGGGCTGTTCAGCTTGGAGAAGGGAAGGTTGGTGTGTGGAAACCTCAGGGCATCTTCCAGTATCTGGAAGGGGCTACAGGGAGCTGGAGAGGGACTTCTCATCAGGAACTGTAGTGACAGGAGAAGGGGGAATGGCTTCACACTGACAAAGAGCAGGTTTGGATTAGATATGAGGAAGAAATTGTTCCCTGTGAGGGAGGTGAGGCCCTGGCACAGGTTTCCCAGAGAAGCTGTGGCTGCCCCATCCCTGGCAGTGTCCAAGGCCAGGCTGGATGGGGCTCTGAGCAATCTGGTCTGGTGGCAGGTGTCCCTGCCCATGGCAGGGGGCTGGAACTGGATGATCCTTAAGGTCCCTTCTGACCCAAACTCTTCCATGTTTCTATGATTCTAAGGGCTCCCAAGGCATCAGTCAGGTTTTGGGCACACCAAAGTGCTCCTCAAGCAAAATGCAGAGATGACCTCAGAGGGTGGCGTGTGACACCTCACCACGTTGATCCCAGCATGAAAATCCAAAGGAGAGATTAAAAAAGGGGGTCTGGCAGCTCTCTGGCCCCCACCTTCTGCCAGCACAGGACCACCAGCCTGAAGCCCACAGGTCACTCAGGGAATGAAAGCTGCAGGGGATGAGTGGAGGAGGTGCCTCCCCACCACTCCCCCAAAAAACCCAACCAACCAACCAAAAAAAATCAACACCCAACTTCCCAAAGCAGCTCAGTTGAGGAGAAGTCGCCATGTGATTTCCCTGCAAAAGGTAAGTGAGAAAGGCAAGGATAAAATCATCTTCCCACAGAAGAAGAAAGGGAGACTGGTTCCCCTCCCCAAAACTATGGAGAGGCTTGTATCTTCCAGAGCAGGGGGTGCTGGAGGAGCTGAGCTCCCTCTCTGCACCAGGACCAGAAGGTGAGGTGCACCCAACAGGTACTTTGCTCCAAATTCCTGAAAAAAATCAAGGGGGAACTTCTCCCCTCTAAGTGCTGTAAAAATCTCCAGCGAGCACCGAGGGCACAAGAAGTAACCCAAGAGGATGGCTTACATCCTGTATATAACTGGAATCCTTAAACTCTGGCTATTTACAGCTGCCTTGCTGTAAAATCCAATACTTTTCCACAGTTCTCTTCTCCAGCAGCAGCCCTGAGGAGACTGCTATCACAGCCCTGCTCTCTGTGAAGCTGTTGCCTCAATGTTCAAAATTTGCCAACCCTTGTCCTGATGGATCAGTGGGCATGTGGGACACACAGGAAGATTAAGGAATGTGTCCCTGCGGTTTGATGACTGATGCTGTGCAGGCTCACCTGGCAGATGCATTATCACTGCTGAAGGTATGATTATCATTAAGCTAAATGAGCTCTCACAGGTGCTCCCATGCTCATCAGCATTTAGCCATGAAGACGGATGGCACTGTCAGGTGATTGATTTGGGTTTGGTTTATTTTGTGGGGTTTTTTAATGCATTCTGCTTAGCACAGCTGTGTGAAGAAAAATTAACATTTACCACTCAGCAACAGATTATTGTCTCCTGTGATCTGTAGCAATCTCTATAATAAATGCAAAAAAATACATTGGGAATTTCTACTGTTGAACTGAGTTAATGTTAATACCTTCTAATGTATCCCACTTTACAGAAACTAAGAGGCCTCTAAGAAAAGATTTCTCTTTTTTTTCAGTTTACTAAAACTGAAGAGTTAGTTCATGAGAGTTTATGTGCTCTCATCACATAAAGAAGGACTGTTTGTAGAAAATCGTGTCTCCTTGCTGGCCAAGGCACATAGGAAAAGGTTAATATACCACATTTACCTGGCTACACATCAGCTGTTTAAAAGCAGCAGAAGTTTAAATTTTAATTATGCTAAAATATGCAAATAAAGGATAGACATGCACATACTGCACTGTCAGCTGAACAGCCATGCTTTGGGGCACTGGACAAAACCTCACAGTTACTTTCCTTCTGTGGAAACAAGTTTGTGACAATATCCTCACTCCCATTTCCAGTCTTACAGCCATAGTACTGCACCAGTCCAATAGAAATACAGCCACAAGTTGACTTCCCACCTCGAAAAACAACCCAAAAACCCCCAGTGACACTTGATAACACACACAGCTTTGTCTATTTGCACCAAGTCTGACTCACTTCAAAACTCTGACTGTTTGGCTTGGCACTTCCCATTCCAATGATGATACAGAGACAAAACAATTCTCCACTTCAAAAGAGGTGCCACAGTCAGGAAGCCATGGAATTTGGAATTTTGATCCTGTCACCCTAACAAAATGAGCCTTCTTGAGACTCAACATGCAAAGGGAATAGCTAACAAAAGTACCCTTGGTGTCTCTCCAACATACACCACATTCCACTACAAGTAGCAGCAGGGAGAACAGCACGAGGAGAGGGGAGTGCTGGGATTCCAAGATCCCAGTGCAGCGTGGAACGCAGGTGCAATAGGGAGGGTCACACGAGCATGGAAGGCTCTTCAGCCTGGTGGGACACCTGGCACGCGGTCAAGGAATGTCACTGCTTCTGCCAGAGGCAGCAGCAGCAAGAAAACCCTGCCTGTGGTTAACCTTGGTTTGGCTCTGAAGGCAGTGGGAGCACATTTGGGATCAATCTGGTTGTCCACGTACTCTCAGGTACCCACCCTTTCCTTCTCTTCCTGATAGGAAAGAAACCTCAATTCAAAACTCCAAGCCCAATTGAACCTGGCAAGTTTAAGGTCCAAGCATGGAAATGAATTGGACCATTCCATCTAACCCTTCCCAGAGAAGTTTATATTTTACCCAAACACAAAGGATTGGCCATTTCAAAAATTTCCCTGCGCTCATTCAATCCCCAAACCTTTTGAGATTGTATCACATAAATTTTAGTGCTCACAGTGTCCAAATGCCATCTTGACGGGGAAGGCTGGGGGCAGACGATGTGAGCTGGTGTGGTGACTCTGGCACCAGACCACATCCAAAAAGACCTAATTCTGAAAATGTGCAGTACTCAAAAAGCACACTAAATTTTTTTTTTTTTTTAAGAGACGAGGGAAGGGATGAACAAGCTGGCATTCTGTTGGTTTTGTCCTCTTCATCTCCTGGAAGGGTTGGGTTAGGATCTAGGCAAGATTCCCAGTCAGCCCTAGCAATGAAGAAGTCTGATGTCATCACCACTAAGAGCTTTCAGAGTGACTTGTAATTGCAATGAAAACTCCTATTGACACCTCCTGGAAATATTGGTTTAGGCTGTTCAGCTGAGGATGAGTGAAACAAGTGCGAATTAATGCACATTCCCAACCACTCTCCGCGTATGACGGACAAGAGTTAGCTTTGCTCTAGGAAATGGAAATCCCAGAATATCCACACAAATCTGTAGACTCAGGATATAAATGTGCCCCTGTTCATACTGCTTAGTCATCCAGCAGGGGTAAAACAGTGTTTTACAGGACACAGGAGGAAGAAAAAGGCGAGGAGCTGCCCCATCCAGCTCCTGCTGGACACTCTATGGCCAGACTGCAGAGAAACTGAAACGAGAGACCTGGCAATGCTTCAGTGCACGAGGTACAAGAGGAGCACCCACATCACAGCAAATGTAAGAATCATTCAGGCCTTGCCTGTGTCCAAAAGCCAATGGAAACACTCAGGGTTAACCATGGGAAGAAGCAAAGGAAATGCATGTCCCTCTTCCTACAGCACCACGGTCTTTCCTCACAAGGACACCAATAGTGCCTGACACACATATTGGCCACTCATATACATCCCACACATCCCGGTGGATACAGCTCCTCTGGGAAGCACACTTCAGCTCTCAGAGGAAACAATCTCTTCACTGGAGTCCTCTGCTCCTGCTGCTGGCAACTGATTACAGTGACATAGTTCATCTGTTTCCCAGGCAGAGCAGAAGCTGAGATGATCAAACCAAGATCAGATGATCAATTCAAATGGGATCCTAAACCAATTAATAACAGACAGGGAACTGGTTACACCACCAGCATTTACAGTTGCAGTCTTGCTGTTGTTTATTGTTATCGTTTTACATTGAAAATAATTTTTTAGAAGTCATTCAAGGCTAGCAAGCATCAAACCACTGGTGGACTTCCAAAGACACTTCTTTTGCTGTTTGGAGTCCCTGAAATTAGGTGTACTTTCTGGAGTTCTTCCTCTTGTTTTGCATACATCTTATTCTTCCTGGTTTCTCTTCCCCTGTATTCCAGGAAAGCAGCCATAGCTCCTGACTCTCGCATGATCTGGAATTTTCACCCATGGGACTCTGGTTCCTGTATCAGCTCCTTCCTGCCTGCGGGCTCACCAAGATTAGAATTTAAGAAGAATAATGCCAGGAGATTTGCCAAAAAAAGACAGACCAGGAACTTTTATTGAGTGACATTTCCCTGCTTCTTTCTTCAGCAAGAAAATAATCACAGCAACAAGAAAAAAAATACAACCAAAAAAAGAAATTAAAAAGTGCATCTGTTGCAAATATTATTTTTGTCTCTTTCTGACTCTTATTTTGCAGAGTTTAAAATAGCAATTTTTCCTCTTCCTTTGGGATTTTTTTCTTCAGAGTGCAGCATCAGTCATTAGTTTTTTTAGTTTCCAAAAAAAAACCCAAACAGATTCACAAAAATGTGATCTCACATGACACAAAAAATACCTTGAATTTTTCAAATGTTTTATATTTCAAAATTAGACACATACCCACACACACACCTCCAAAGAATATTTAAGGCATATGACACCTTTCAGCAATTCTAGAGGAAGGTAATTTTGTTTCCAAAATAAAAGCCTGAGAATGGAAATCCAAACAGAAAGTTCTCCCTTCCCTTCCCCTTCTTGCTGAAGTAGTTCTGCCTTGAAGAGAGGTGTTTATTCATCTGGAAATCTTAGAAATAATCAGTTCTGTGTAGCCACACAGCTCACAACAGATAATGTCTGAGAGAACTCAAAACTTTGCCATCTATTTTACTGACTTTTACGTTCCCATTTCTAAAAACAAATGGTATGGGATACATACAGGACAATGAGACGTGTCTCAGACAGCAGCTCAGAAAAAAAATTCACGCCGTAGTTTTCATCCTGCATTCAGGGGAGCTGCTGCTGCCTTGGAACCCTTTGCTTATCCCCACCTCCTCCTCCAAAAACTCAATCAGCTGGGTACCAACACCAGTCTCTCCTTTCTTGCTGCTCTCTACATACTCTTTTTCAGCGAGCACTGCCAGCTCTGGCTCTGTCTGGTGGCTCTGCTGTGACCTCTGGTCTGGTGGTGTCACTCCCCCTGGTTTTTCAGTCTGTGCCATGGATCCCAGTGCTGTTCCATTGGGCCCTTGAAGGAGGTATGGCTCTGTGAAGTACTGTCCTCCTGCCACGCTAGGAAAAGGCGTCTGGGAGTGCAGCTGATGCGAGAATGGAGCTCCTTGCATGTAGAGATCACTCCAGGCCACAGCCTGATAGGCAGTGATGTCTGCTGGGGGAAAAGGCACAGGAAAAGACAGAATAATGAAAATAACGGAAGCACGTCCACGCACAAAATGTGTGTGCTGTGCTTTGCTCAGGGCACACACAGTGTTGCAGTGGAGCACGTCACACATGTATGAAGGATCACTTTGCTGTTTACACTGCAGTGTATTTATCCAAAACAGACTTCTTAGGAGAAAAAGCTCAGGAAATTCATGGCATTGCTATAATCTAAAAAACCCCATGATGCCACTCAGCACTGATCCTGAGTGTATTTAATGATATTAGAGATACCCCCCAGGTTTTTTTTTATCCAGTCCTGTTTTCCAAGTTAGCTCTGCCAAGCATAAGTTGGATGCTTAATCTTCACTTTCACTTACAAAAACTGCAATCCCGGAGACAGGAATGTTTTGTTAATTAGTATCTATAATTCAACTAAGTGCTCACTTGCTTACCTGCTGAAGTAAGACTCACAGGTGTGTCTGCACTGATAGACTGGTTTCCTGCCCTGCACTTTGGGAATCCTAGAACCTTTCTAGGAAGACATTCTTCCCTGAGAAATTCTTCCCTGGTGAGGCCCTGGCACAGGTTTCCCAGAGAAGCTGTGGCTGCCCCATCCCTGGCAGTGTCCAAGGCCAGGCTGGATGGGGCTCTGAGCTACCTGGGATAGTGGAAGGTGTTCCCATCCCCTGCCATGGTCAGGGACAAGAAGACCTTTGGGGTCTCCTCCAAACCAAACCATTCTGGGATTGTGATTCTGTGAACTTGGTCATCCCTGCTGCATAACAGTCAGAGGATCCCTTCCTTGAACAGAAGAGCCATTCACTGCTGATGATGCTCTGGACAGAAGTATGGAATAAGAGAATACCAACTCTGCCTCTGCTCCTTCTACAATCTTCCACCTTTATCAGCTTGCACCTTCACACACCCCTTTATGCTCACACAGCATGCCCCAAGGAGTGCAACACACACTTGGGCATTGAGCTATAAAAACATTTCATTTGCTGCACTGGGGCAACTGGGGCACAGCCCTCTCATTATTTCTGGCACTTCAGACTGAAAAACCACAGAAAATAATAATAATGCCTTGGAACCAGAGCAGGGAGCAGGGACAAGAGTGTTAGATAGCATAGGTGCTGCC
Organism: Atrichornis clamosus; assembly: GCA_013400975.1. Lineage (NCBI taxonomy): Eukaryota > Metazoa > Chordata > Aves > Passeriformes > Menuridae > Atrichornis > Atrichornis clamosus. Next base: position 32,674 of record WBMZ01009132.1, on the reverse strand, counting down.
GAGCTGTCCTGGCCAACGTCAGCTGTGAAGAGTGGGAACAGGAGCCAGCCTGCAGCCTGATGTCAGTTGGACTCTGAGCCAGACTTTCCTTCCTGACAAGGTCCCCACAATCCCCACAACTGGTGCAAAAACAGCAGCAGCATCTGTGGCCTAAAACTCTTTATTCTCTTATGTCATAAGGAAAGGGATGCAGCTTTTGGACTGTGAGCTTAATTCAACAAACCTGCCAGTCCAAATAAATTAACTACAATAGTTTATCATTTGATTACACTTGGGCTGGAATAGCTTCATAATACAAAGGCCAGACAGAAACCGGGGAGATCAGCAATGCCATTTTTACCCAGTTATTTTTTAGAAAATTATGCCGGAGTTCCTTAATCTAAGTGCTGTTGCGAATTCAAGTCAGAGGAAGAAAAAGAAAGAATCTATGACCATACTCTGTTGGCTCCTGTCTCTAACTCTCTTACACCATACACCAAAGGCATTTTTGTTTACACAACAGGACACTCCTGGAAAAGTTACTTCTCCAGTCCAGATAAAAGCTCTGCACTACCTGAAATACTCACATTTAATGCTCTTTCTGATATGTGCAGCCTGTGCAGTAACTTTTGATTCAAATGAATGGGTCACTCAGCACTTCATAAAAACAAGCATTCAAGGAAATTAAAAGAAAAAAAGATGAGCACATATCTATAGATTTGTGCACATTTCTTCTTTCTGTCACAGTCAGCAGTAAACCCACTGATCATAGTGAATGTTTCAGGGTATTGTTTAGCTACTCCAGAGGAGAGGGATGCCAAAATATTTCAGAAATTTACCTGAGTTTCCACTTGGCTGCTGTGGCATGAGCGATCCCATCTGGTTTTGTACATAGCCTTGTGAGGCTCCATAGGTTATGGCTCCACTGCTCCCAGGGAAAGCTGGATGGGACTCAGGAGGTGTTGGAGGAGGGAGGTGGTCACTGGAGAGCACACTGCTGGCCAGGTGGTCTGCATGGCAGAACTGGGAGAACTGGGACAGCTGGTAGATTCCCCCCTGGCTGCTGTACTGACAGTATGACATCTCCAGGTTGTCTGCAGGCTCCAGCTGCTCAGGGTAAGGGCAGGAAACTGGTGAGCTGAAGCTGCAGAGAGCAGGGAGAGAGGCAATCCAGGGATTCAAGGAGGGTCAACAGCTACAGCAACTGGTACTATTAACAATTTATTGCCAACCCTGCCCTGACTCCAGCCCTTCCTCCCAAATGCCAGGCACAGGACAAGGGCAACGGAAGCCACTTGAGCCAAGTGCCTTCACAGCAGGATTCCTGAACAACGGGTGTTAGTGGGGATTCTCTTCCCACTCTCCAAAGCACACCCCAAAGCTTGAAACACCCTCACTTTCACTTGATGGGAGTGCAATTCTGAAAGCACTCTGAGTACAGGTATTGCCTGTCTCATAGCAGGTGCCCCGCCCTATCATGCACCTTATACAGCTTTTTTTGGATTTAAAGGATACTGTCACTCCTGCACACTTTTCACGTATGCTCTCATCCAACTCCTTGTCTGATGTCCCACCTTCACCCTCCCAAGGCTTCTCCCAAGGTCTGCTTTTTTCATTTCCCTCAAAGACACCTTCAATCTGTTCCTACCCTGGATTCTGGATGCCGTAAGCGAAGGCTTCCCGGGAGCCGTTTTCCTGACTGCTCAAGCTGCACTCACTGCCGGGCGTGTCCAACATCAGGGGAGCAAGGTGGCTGTGGGGGCTGAAGGCCAGGCTGAGCGGCAGGCTGGCCCTGCGGATGGGAGGAGGGCTGGGAAGGCTTGGGAAGCACTCCACTGCGCTGGCACTGAAGGGGAGCTGCGGCAGCGCCCTGCTCTGAGCTTGTGCTTCACAGGGCGCCACCACTCCTGCCACCGAGGAGACTGGGAATAAAAACAGAGGCTGTCACACTGTGCTGCCACACCAGGAGTTAGCAGGAGCAAGCAGAGGGAAGTCACAAGAGGAGCACAACAGAAAAGCAAGATGCCAGTGAAAGAGAGGACATTAATTAATGGGAATAAAAGTAAATGAGTACCAGCGCTGCTGTTGAGAAGCAAAAGGGAGTGGTAGCAAGCTCTCTGAAACACAGGATGATGTTTATTGGTTAAATAAAATTACCTTTGTGATTTCAGTCTCTGCATATTATCTGTATTCAGCTCCCAAGAAGGCAGCCAAATGAAGCAAAGTACTTCCTGGAAAAAAACCAGGAACAATCCCCCAGTCATCTTCCGTTTCTACTGTCCTCTGGGAGGAGTGTGCTGCACAGATCACCCTTTTGACAAAATTAACTGTGCTTTGAAAGAAGCAAAGCCGTGCCTTTACAAATCCCCTGTCTAGGCCATTTTGAAACATATTTTGACTCCTGGTTTGGCTTCTGATGAGTCATGCCAAAACCAAACATTAAAAAAGTAGAGATGGCAACTGAAGGTCCTTGGGAAAAAGAAGCTGGGAGATGGAAAAGGACACCAACACCTTTTGGTTGCTAGAATCTTGGTTGGTGGCCTGTCTCTTCAGCCTGATGAAAAAGGAGAGAGGAACAGTTTCCTACAGAACAACTTCTGTGGAAAGAGGACAACAGAAGAAATTAAAGAACCACATATGCTGGTGATCCAGAGTAACAACTACAAGCAGAAGGCTCAAGAAGCTTGGACATGGTGCAAGAGAACAAATTTCTCTCTTATTATGGCAATTAACAAATGATTTCTCTCTTCACAAGTGTAGCCATCAAGTGCGCAGGAAGCTGCAATGATTTTTCAAGTCTAGCTAGGCTGAACCAGCACAAGGGTGAGGGAGAGCAGAGGAGACATCACTGGCAGTTCAGGTGAAGTTGGTCTACTCCCACACATGGCAAAGCTTTCAGGGAAAGCCAGCTGCAGGGAGAGTTTAGAGCCTCACTTCACCCTTGCAGGCACAGAGAGAAACATCAAATGCACTCCAGCAGGTGGGAATCAAAGGCCTTAAAACACAAAACCTAAACACAAAGATGCCACAGCAAGCATCAGCAGCCAGTAGAGAATTTTGGAATGCATGCCCAGAGAGCTGATGAGCAGATTCCCCTTCAACACCTGGCAGCACTGTTTCTCAGATTCCCCGGTGTGCTGGGCAGTTCTGTCTCTCTCATTGCATCTTCTCACATTCTGTTTTTGCCACCTCTCTGCAACCATGGACAGAGGAAATCACACTGTTTCAATGAGAACTTTTCAAATTTTCAATAGCCCTGATTTTTGGCTCAGTCAGAAAACAGGAGCAAGACCTAGGATGCCATCTCTAAACCATCCATGTGCCCAAGCCAAGTGGTTTATTTTTTCTGTTTGAATATACTATTTATCCATGTCAGGCAGCACCTATGATGCACCAGTCACATTCCTGGTTTTTGATACAGCACAGATCTACTCCCACACCACAAAGCACAAGCCAATATTTTGCATCCTCACAAATCAAAACAGCTAAGCCAGACGTGAAACTGAAGATCTCTTCTGATTATCTTAAACCCTTCTTTTGCACTGGTTCTCCCAACCATTGTGTCCCAGAATGTTCACACAAACGTTATGAAACAGCAGCCATGGGGGACACAACTCACCTGAAAACCAGTCTAGAAGCAAGTGAAACTTCAGTTCAATAATGACAGCAGGAGCTGTTCTGCAGATGGCCCTAGTTTTCCTCTGGATGAACACAAGGAGACCAGAAACCACTTCTAAACCCACTTTCACACTAATTAAGAATTAAGTTGGTTTGGTTTGGTTTGTTTTTTTTAATATTTGCAACACAGTGCAGATAATCTTTGTGGACCATGGCAATAGGACCCCCAGGCAATGAGACTGTGAGACAGCACCCTCAACCTCCAAAGAGCTGCTTCAGCCTTTTCTAAAGCCTCCTCTGCTTCTCTGTCCTGTCAAAGACAGACACTGAAATTGTGTCTCCTGAATAAAGTCACAAATGCAGTAAGAACAAAGAATTCCCACAGAAGTAATATCTGCTAAATCTGACATATTTACAGAAGAGTCCAGAATTGTTCCATGAAGAATTCTGATCCCTGGCTCGGGATAATACTTACATTGGACAATTCTGTTCTCTTCCTGACACTGATGTAGAGAGATAGATAATCTCAGAAGGCTTTCCAATGAACTGGTGGGAATGTAACAGTAGGATTTTTCTTGCTTGCTTCCATTATTTCTGGGTTCGCAGTTCATGAGACAACCTTGGCAATTTCTGGAGAGCAATTTAATAATTTACAGTTTCAGATCTCTGAACCACTCCTGGCACTACACCTGACTTACTGCTTCCAGCTATCAGCTGTCTCACCCCTACTGTATCTGCTTCCTCAACATCCTGGCAGAGTTCAGAGATCCATTCTTTAATGCAAACATCTTCTGATAAGTGGGATAGAATCTTAAATTAACAAAAATGGATGTGTGTATTTCTGATGGGATCTCAGTCTTGCACCAGTCCTAAAGGAGACTGAGGCCTGTCCTAGAGAGGTGTCCAAGAGCTAACAGCAGAGACTTGTGAAACCATGCCCTATGTCACACACTGATGATCCCAGTTTCTTTTAATCCTGTGTAATTCCAGCCTTTACAGGAACATTAAGGGCCATCACAAAGCTTTCCACAGATACGTCCTTGTCTTGAAATTATGAGAAAACATATTTGTTCAAAAGCCAGTGCTGTAAGTGAAATCATTAGAGCTTGTCATTTATTTACTATTCTTTGACAGACCATATCCAGCTTCATCCAACTGCTCCCAAGACTTCCATTACAATCCCATCTCTGCCAGTGAATAATCACTGCTATTTGCTTAAGAGTTACCTGCACAGGCTGGGCTCCTGACAGGTGTCCTCAGCAAGACAGACACATGAAACAAAGGATTTCCTGCAAAAGCACCAGCAGGGCAGAAAAATCTCCTCCCAGAGAGGAGATCTGACACTGTAGAAAGCAACAAACCAGAGGCACAGAAAGGAGCTTTTCCTTCTAGTGGGTTAACTCCAAAGAAACGCCAATGTATCACATATATATGTATCAGTAAGAAATCTCAAGCAAGAAAAACTTCAATTAACTGCCAGTGTAAAAAAAAAAAGCCATTAATTTCAATCATGCTGTTTAGCAAAAGTAGTAGAAAGCCATTTTAAAATCAAAGCAAGCTCAGAGTTGAAGTTTTGAGGCACAAAACGCTCTTATGGCAGGTAGTGTGGCTAATGTCCAAATCAGAAGCCATAACTGCCAGCTAGGTAATACACATCTCAAATACAACTCACTGACATCTTTAATCAGCTTCTTTGGAGAACTGGTAAAAGCAGTGGGACATTAAAAAAAAAAACCACAAAGCAACAGAGAGTCAGAAGTACTGGGTATAGCAAGGAAAAACAATGGAAATTGCAGCACTGAACACTCCCCAAAGGTCTTGGGTAAGAGATCAGACTGTTCTCATGTACTTAAGTCATTTTCTCATCCTGCTGAAAGTGGTTAAAAACACTGGTACCAAGGAAAGCACCTGAACAGCCACTGCAGCAGTCACAACCTGTGGGCCCAACTGCACCACGATGCACAGATCACAAATTCTTTTGCTGAAACCATCCATGAGCTGTTTCCACAAGGGACACTCCTAGACAATTGGGTTTGCCTCATAAATTGATAACCTCTTTTATTCATCTATCCCCTCATTTATTTTGCTGGTGTTAATCTGGATTTTATCCTATCCAAGTTTTGCCTCCTTCATTTTCTGAGGTACACTAATAAAGAAAACAGGTGGACCCTGGATGGCCCTATTTGTAGGCAAGCTTTTTTTCTGAACAAGGATGCTGAATGAATTCAAATCACATTGTCTTTCATTTTCCTTCCGTTTGATTTTTAGCTTTCATTCTTAAAGAGAGAAGTCTGTCTGTGTAATGGTAGATAACAAAAAAAAACCCCAAAAAAGCCCCCCCAAACCCCCAAAATTCAAAAAATGAAACAAACAAAAACCAAACAAACCAACCACCCCCCCAAAAAAATTTAAGAACAAAAACAACTAAACAAAACCAAACAAAAACAAAACCCAAACAAGTTTCATTCCCCATGGCTGTGTTATACTGCAGCTAGTGAGGCAAAACAGCCGCTGGAGCTTTCCAGGTGATTGTGCCATGCAGATCTCTCCCTACAGACTCTGTACACCTAGTATCAGTCTTTTCCCTCAGAGAGTGCACTAACTTAGGTCTCTACTCTGCCCAGGCACCAATTCTCCCATATCTTGCAGGAATGTAATTTTTAAGACTTCTGCCTTCTGTCTGATTTGACAAATTTGGAGGGCAGGGTGGGTATCCTAAACAAAGGGGACCTGTGGCTCACTACACAGACCATATTCCTCCCTTCCCTCAGGCAACCAGGTCCAAAGCCAATCACCAAAGCTCACAGTTTGTATGCACTAGCAAAGCACTCCTCTTTTCTGAAAAGTGACTTTGAAAAGGTACTTTTTTTTCCCCAAAGAGATCTGTATCTGGAAAGCATTTACCAGCCTTAGATGACACAAATAGATTGCATTACTTCTTGCCCAGCGTGATTTAAGAGAACAAGGGGAAGCTTGTTCCCTCACAGGGATCTAGTGGAATGAAGAACACTCTCATTTTCACACACCCCTATCACCAAAGGCACAGGGGGTTCAGATAAGCAGAGGAAGCCTGTATTTCCCAAAAACTGGATGCAAGCACAGCAAATGCAACAGGAGGCAGCCAACAGCAGGCTGAAAGGATTCCAGCAGGCTGAAAGGATTCCAGCAGGATCCAACTATCACTCCGTTTCCACATACCCATTTGACTTGCCTTTTAATTTCCTTACACATTGCACCAAGAATTCAGATGGGACCTTTCTTTCCTATCAGAGAGATTGCTTGTGTTTTCCACATGGAGAGTTGCATCCCAGTGTGCAGATCCCCCAGAAAGAAATGGCTCAATGCAAGCAGAGGAATGGCCTCAAACTGACAGAGAGGAGGTTTAGATTAGGTATTAGGAGGAAGTTCTGCCCTGTGAGGGTGGTGAGGCCCTGGCCCAGGTTTCCCAGAGAAGCTGTGGCTGCCCCATCCCTGGCAGTGTCCAAGGCCAGGCTGGATGGGGCTCTGAGCAACCTGGTCTGGTGGAAGGTGTCCCTGCCCATGGCAGGGGGGTGGGAATGAGATGATCTTTAAGGTCCCTTCCAACACAAACCATTCTGTGATTCCATGATATTCTCTCTTGACTAAACAGCATGTCTGCAGATGTACTTTAGGAACCAGGAGAGGTTCCTAAGGCACAGAAATCTGAGGATATTTGATTTGTTTCCTTTAAATGAACTGTTTTGCAAAACCTTGGTCTCTATCTAATTAAATACAGGGCTTATCAGACTATAAATTCTTCATCATTCTGGAAAGCAGAGAATTATTCCAACACTTTGACCATATTTACTCTGCTGGAAGAAGTGGCAAAACTGGAACTAACTGAATTACAGTCATATTGTTAAACAGGTCACTGGATTGACTAAAGTGGCCCTTGCCTTGAGAGGATGACAGGCAAATTTAAATGGTAGAAGTACTAAATTAGGTTATCAAGAAAGTATTTCAATTACATACTTTTAGCACACGTATTTATTAGCATTCTAAGATTATTGATACAATCTTATGGTTGCTTTCTACAGTACCAAAATATTTTTAAGGTAAAAGCATTATTAAAAAATCTGAGTCATTCTTAGAAAATGAGTTGCAAGAACTGGCCTTAATACTGATAACTAAATACAATGTTATACAATGAGGGGGCAGACCTGATGGCATGGAATTCCAAAGAATTAATTACACTGGGAAGCAGGAAAACACACACAGCAGTACCACATGTCAGCACGTCTATTGCTTGGGATATCTGCCCCTGAGGAAGTGGTGAAGTCCTCAACACTCTGGAAACCTTTTCATATTGCGCCAGCTTGGAAATGTAAACACATCTAGGAAATGCTTTAGGGAGCATCCCTGACTCTAGGGAATGCTCTGGTACTGCACACATCAATAAACTATTGACCAGATCCTCTCTCTCCCTCTCTCTCTCTCTCCCTCTCTCTCTCGTTGCCATCAATCTTTGAACACAGCTCAGGCAGAAAACTGGTGGAACAGCACACCCCACTGACTTTGAACTCCACTGCAACAGAAGCCCTTTGGACATTTAAAGTATGGAGTACCTGAGGGAGCCTCTACAACACCAGCAGTTCATACAGTGCACCTTCCTCACACAGCTCACTTGGCTCAGGTTGTAGCCAGACTGTTTCCAACTACACCAGAACACGGGATGTGTGTGTCTGCCATGGAGAACATTAGAACCAGAACAGTACTTCCCTCACCTTTACAGCAGCAGGATCAGTGTGAAACACCTATTATGGAAGAGTGCCCTGGTCACTTATCCTTAAGAAGTCATATTCAGAATCCCTTGCTGGCTTGTGCTAGGACATGAACAAGGACTGCAAATTTGTCTCCAGAATTAGCACAGAGGCACCACTGTGCTGGTAGAGCCTCAATGAGCAGAGAGCTGCTATACCTAGAACCACAGCATCATTGAAGGAACCTTAAAGATCATCTCATTCCAACCCTCTGCCATGGGCAGGGACATCTTCCACTAGACCAGGCTGCTCAGAGCCACATCCAGCCTGGCATTTAACCCTTCCAAGGATGGGGCAGCCACAGCTTCTCTGTGCCAGTGCCTCTATACCCTCACAGAGAAGAATTTCATTCATGAATCTAACCTAAATTTCCCCTCTCTCAGTTTGAAGCCTTTCCCTCTTGTTCCATCACTCCAGTTCCTGATGAAACTCCACAACCTTCTCTTCTCCAGGCTGAACTGCCCTGACTTTCTCAGCCTGTGGGGTGACCTGGTGTTACTTTCTGCACTAATGGCTCTCACACGACCTTTCCTAAAGCATTTGGGAACCTCCCAGCCCCACCAGCTAATGCTGTAACTGTGCAAAACACTCATGCTGCTTGGGGTCTCACCTGAGGCACAGGGTGCAGGATGTGTGCAGAGGAGGCTGGAGGAGTTCCCAGCTCCAGGGTCTCCTCCCAGCACGGCAGGCTGGTCAGGGGCAGCGTCAGGGAATGGAGGCACAGGCAGAGGAGGTGCCCTGGAGGAGACACAAAGGAGTGAGCATGGACCAGGGGACAAGGCAGGGCATTATGACCAATCACACACTCTTCTATCCTACAAGGGGCAGATCCTACACCACTAGCAGGTGGAAAGGGAAAGCACCAGCTGGCTATGAGTGCAAGGAATGCTGTATCAACAGTATTTGGGCAAGCAGCCCCAGGTCACTGGTGTAGGACAGGCAGTAGGGACAGTGCAATGAACGAAGTCAGGTGGCCTCCAATCTTTCACTTAATTTTACCTCTTTCACTCATTTTTACGCTGTTCATTCTGTTTTCTTCACAGGAACACTCTTGCTCCACATTGCCATAAATACATCCCTATGGAGACTAATTTCTTCCCACACACATTCACCATCCCTTAAAAGACCATCCATCCTCTCACATACTCCCTTTTGCCCCATTAACGTCCCCTGCTCACATATGAAAGGTGCTACCTTCTATTTCTTCAAAGAAGCCCATGACTTTGTATGACTGATGTAAGCAAGCAGCATTTCTATCACCAAGTGAAAATCCACGGAAATGGAAAGCAATGGTGGGAGAACTAGGTTTAAAAAATTCCCAAGTACGCCCAAAACACCTGGTCAATGCATTCACAGAAACTAGAAATGAAGGGATGATTCCACAGACTTTTCTGTCTCATCCCATGCTCTCTATATGACTTCAGCCAGAGCAATTTCAACAGTCTTATTTCAAAACAGTGCTACAGGTTAATCAAAAGCACTTTTAAGAGGGCCCACTACAATCCTCCCAGAAATCTGACAGGATACCAAGGTCCAACTCCATGGTCAGTTCTTCACTGTTTAAAGGTAAAGGGGAAATGGCAAAGGGAAATATTTGTTAGGTATCAATTGTAGAGAAATAAGAAAACAAAGTCCCTCACCCATAACCATCTGATCCAAAGGAGACCAATGGAGCTGATGATGTTGGATATTTTCTGGTGTCTTTCACACTCAACTTCTCCAATTTCCGCCACCTCGCCCTGCGATTCTGAAACCAGACCTGAAAAACGCAGAGAAAGGATGTGTTCAGGGAGGAAACCATCTCCACATGGGGACACTGGCCGTGCCCCAGCCCCTGGCCATCCCTTTTCTGCACAGAGCCCATAGCCAGCACTGTCACCCAGCGGGCATTACCAGGATACGGTGAGGTGTCACACCGACCACAGCTGCAATCTCCCTCCTCTTCTCATTGTCGGGATAATGATCTTCCTGGAACATCTTCTCCAACTCTTCCAGTTGCTCTAGAAATGGTGCATTGTTCAAAGAGAGAGAGAGAGAGAGAGAGAGAGAGATGGGGAAAATGTGACAAGAAAATAAGAAAAAAATAAACAGAAAACCAGAACATTTTTACTCTACTTCGTAACAGAAAAGACTTTTTAAAAATAAACCACAAAAATAAACAAAAATCTTCTTTTGCAGTAAAAGCAAAGAGCATTGCTAGCCATGCTTCAGACCTAAGGCACTCAACAACCTTTACCTGAAGAAGTCTTCACACATCTAATGGTGTGGAGTGCAGTTACAACACCAGTTACAGCAGTTCAGAGCCTCCATGCTGGGCCTTCAGCACGGGGAAGGAAACACCAAGTGCCACTGGCACTGCCCTGGTATCTACCTGCACTATAGAAGGTGCGGGCCTTCTTCCTGACGCGTGGTAGAATTTCTGGATTCTCCAGTAAGGACTTTTTTCCCTTGGTCGCATCATGGCCACCTCTGGACTCCAGGACTGAAGAGCCCTTGTGGAACTGCTGAGCTGCAGTGCTGGTGGGAGCACATCTGGATCGGCGAGGGGCTGGGCCACACTCCTCCTGCCTGCAGGGAGCTCCAGCCACTCCACTGGAAGCTTTCTCTGGGCCACACTCCTCCTGCCTGCAGGGAGCTCCAGCCACTCCACTGGATGTTTTCTCAGCACGCATTCCTCTTCTGTCAGTACTTTTGTTCTTCTTTGCCTCCTCTGCAGTCCCATCAGGGTGATAACTCTCACAGTGTTCGTCTGACCCTGACTGACCTGTGGGCTCCTGTGCTGATGCAGCCATGGGAAGTGGGGGCACAGCCTTCATGTCACTGTGGAAATCCGAGGGCTGCCCACACACTGAGGCAAAGTCGCGCCGGCCATCGAGGACCACCAAGTCTTGGGCAGATGACCCAGTTGCCTTCAGGGTGCTGTATCTCCCATCTTCTTCCACCTGCTTTACAGAGCTGATCCCATCTTCTGTTCCCAGGGTATCCTCAACTTTTTCTTGTATGGCTGTGCCTGGGAACGCAGGTAGCACCCTGCTCCTTGTACCGTGGCCACCAAGAGCATCAGCATCCACCACAAAGTGCTCCGTATTCAGCAGCGTGTTCTCCTTCTCATCCTGGCACTCTACAAGGAAAAAATGGAGAAAAAAAAGAAAAACACACAAAAAAACCCCACATCCACTCCACATGCACATCGCCTAAGTGAGATGTGGTCTGGATCGGGAGTTTCAGTTATGGGAGAAAGAAAAGACCACACAAAAAAACCCATGAGTGACAAGAACTGGAGAGCTCAAAATAAGGTACTGCCATGAAAGCAACAGCAAAGGAGCTGATATGGTCAATATGAAGATATTCAGACATCTGTGATGAGAAAAGCCTCATTTTAAAAGCAAAGATGTCTGCAAAAACCTTACCAGCTGTAAATGACAGGAAAATAAAGGGAAGGTTGCTTCTCACCAACACAGCAGTGGGAAAAGAACACTGGGGATAACAAAAGTCTCTGGAATAAGGGACGGAACAGAAATCAACAACTTACCAAGATACTGTCACCATATTAGAATGTGCAAAAGAAAGACAGAAGCAAAATTCTGGTCTACTGTGTCAGCAGGGATTATGTGACAAATGTCTTCACATTTTTATTTTTATATAGTTCTATCATACCGAAGCTGGCCAAGCAAAAAAACATAAATTGCCCAAACTTGTAATAACTGCTATAAACTACTTTTCTGCAGCTTCAGCCACTTAGGAATAACAAACTTACAAGATAGGAAATGAAATAGGTGAATGACAACAAAATTAGGCACAGAAGTCTGACTAAGTTTAACAAAAAAAACCACAAACTGCATTACAATAAGAGAGACTGAATAGGAAAAGACAGGTCAGAAAGAACCCAGCAAGAGAAATAATTAAAATAGGCAACAAAATAATACAGAAGCATTATAGTTCCCTAGCTGGTATATACATTTCCAAATAAAAAAGTTCAAAAAATTATCCCAATTAGCTAAGAATGTGTGAGTCTCTGGGCTTTCTGCTATTAAAAAAAAAGAAAAAAAAGTAAAAAAAGTGATTACTTCTTAAGAATAGGAAGTAGAATAATAAACCCAAACCCATGTATTTGCCTCTGTCTGGAGAGAGGAAAGTTTGAGTGGACTGTTGGCAGCATTTCAATATTTTGTGACAACAGAGAAACTTGATAGTTTAATTTTGGGGGGGAAAGGATCTTTAAAAAATTCATTTCACTGTGCTCTACTTTTGATATATATTCATGCAATGCCAAAATAAAGGATTTGCCTCACAACCAAGCAGATGGGAGAATCTTCATAGAAGGATGAGGGGATGCCAGGCTGTTCCAGGAGCATCTAATTTGCTTTTTACAGGATTAAGAGAACCAAAATAGTTGCAGGGCAAAGAAACAGAAGCAGGAAACTATGCAGCTGTAATAATTCGATCTTGTTAAGCAGCAACAAGTCTCCACTGCTGTTAAATGACATGAAATATCCTGATGGGGAGGGTCAAGAAATGAGGCAGGCAGAAGCTGGCTCTGTTCTGTATCATTCCTTTTTCCACCATCCTCCTCACCGCATCTGAGCTTGTCTCTCTCGTTATGTGAAAAAAAGAGTATTTTCACATGTCATCCATTCTATCACCCACCCTCTGCCTCGAATCAGGAACGGCATTTTCAGCTTAGTGCCTTGATTTGAGCAGGGTTTTTACCTCTTTCTATGCAAACACCAGTATGTGTTTACATGACAAAATAAGTTTCCAAGTCTTATGTGGGTACCTTGGACCTGTAGCAGAAATGGACACGTGGGAGTTTTATATCCTCTGGAGAAATATTCCTCCAAGTGAAAGTAAACTGCTATGTTTGATTTCTAAAACATATAGCAAAGGCCCCACAACAATTTGGGACTGCCAAGGAAAAGAGCTGAAATGAAAAGCAAATTTGGAGAGAAAGACAGGCTTTCATGGCAACAAAGAGGGACTTACAAAACCAATCCTTTCTCCCATTATTGATAATGACAAGAAACCAGACTCAACATCACTTTGTCCCACTTTTAGATAACAGAACCGTAAGTAGAAGGGATTTTAACCAAGTGGGAACATCAGGCATACATAGTCTGGAACACCTGGTGCACGAGCAGGAAGCCAAGCCCTTTTTTCCATCCCACAACCACCCCCTCAGACATTTCTCGGAACAAGCCAACCACTTGCACCGTGACTGCGAGGTTTTTGAGGTTATCTGGAGTACTGGATACAAAGCCACCTGACCACACACACACACACACACACACGTGGGGAGAAGAAACAGCTCCAGAGATCCATCCGCCCAAGGAGGAAAACAGGACATCAGGGGAAGGGGCAGCCGAGAAACCCAGAAGGCAGCGGGAGCCCCTCAGTGTGACACGAAGGGAACACCACCTGCCCCCAGCCCTCGTCCGAGTGCTTCTGCAAGCCAGGGGACACGAGGGCCGGGAAATCCATCATTCCCAGCCGCGGGGTCAGGGCACGGCAGGGCTGAGGGAGACAGGGGCTAATGAGCGCCCAGCTAACATCCCTGAGGAGCGATTATCCTCCCCCGGGGCTGCTCATTAGGCTCATTGCCGGGTGCCTCCTCCCGGTCATTAACGCGAACCGGCATCACCCATCGCATTATCGATGCCCTTATCCATCCCCTTACCACAGCCCGTTCCCAGCCCTCCGGCCGCCCGCTCCTCCGGCTGCTCCGCGCCCGCCCCGTCCATGGCGGCTCCCGGCGGGCCCGGTCCGGCCTGACCCGGCCCGGTTAATGCCCCGCCCGGCGGCCCGGCCTGGCCCCCGGCCGGCTCATCAAGGGCACCTGGGGCACAGCGGGAGAGCCCGCCCGGCCCCCACACCCCGCGGGGAGCGGCCCCGGAGTCCCCTCGGGGCTGCTGTCCTCCACACGGAGGGAACGGGAATGCTTCAGGCTCCGTGAGGAGACCTGGGAGAATGCTGAACTACCGCCGTGAAAACCGTGGTGTCACAAAACTCGTCTCCTGTGAACGAGGTGAACCTCGTTATCTGGAGTGCTGTGCCCACTTCTGGGCCCCTCAGTACGAGAAGGACAAGGAGACACTGGGGAGGGTCCAGTGGAGGGGAACAAAGATGATGAGGGGTCTGGAGTGTTACAAGGAGAGACGGCAGGGGCTGGGCCTGTTTTGGCTGGAGAAAAGAAGACTGAGAGGGGATTTCATCAATATATACAAATATCTCAAATGCAGGTGCCTAGAGGACAGTGCCAGACTCTGTTCAGTGGTGCCCAGTGACAGGACAAGGAGCAATGGCCATAAACGAAACACAAGAAGTTCCACCTCAACAAGAGGAAGAACTTCTGTACACAGAGGGTGGCAGAGCCCTGGAACACCTGCCCAGGGAGGGTGTGGATTCTCCCTCTCTGGAGACATTCCAAACCCACCTGGACACACTCCTGTGTCGCCTTCCCCGGGTGACCCTGCCTTGGCAGAGGGGGTGGGCTGGACAATCTCCAGAGGTCCCTTTCAACCCTAAGGATTCTGTGATCTTTTCCTGTGGCCTCACAGGAAGACACTCATTTTTTAACGTGCTCTGGCTGCTGGTGTTCAGCAGCTTCTGGTTCCCTGGTGACTGGGGGTTGCAAGAAACAAATGGCACTTCTTGACTTTTGGGCGCTGTAATTTGTGTTCTTTCAACGCTTAGCAACTCTTAGTAAAAAGTCGGCTGCTAACAGTGCAGTACCAGGCAGTTGGAGGGCAGGAGTGAACCAAGCCTGGCTTTTCTGACCTCCTCCTCACATGCAGCTCATGGAGAGACATGTGCTGCAACTGAGGTTGTGATAGTTCCAGAAACCCTCTGCTCTTGTGCGCAGAGCTGTCCTGACCAGGGAGTGAAGTGCAGCTGGCTGTAACCATTCATCTGTCTGCAAACAGCAAAGACAGTGCTTGCATGCAGAATGAGACTCACTTGGTTGTGTTCTGATGCACCAAAATAGAACATCCTTCTGTTTACTGGCTCACCATCTCATTGCTGGCACAGCACTGTTCTCCTCCTGAGTGTTTCCTCATACCTCCTTTGTTTCAAGGTTCGCTTTTAGCTTGGAAGGTCCTGCTTCTGCAGATACCTTCACCTGAGAGTAGTTTCATCACATTAAATGAGTGTAGGCTGAAACATCTGTGCCAGCATTTTGGAGACACAGTAATTAGTCTAACAGTGCAGCTGGTTCAGCCATCAGCTGCAAGATGTTGGGGCTAAAATGGCATTTAATTTGTTAACAGCATTCAGCTGGCAAGACACAACTGATCTTGGAGGGGATAGGACCTCTTCAATATCAGATAAAAGTGCAGTTATAAAAATCACTAACTGCTTTAAAAGTTTTTGTTTCTGTGCAAGGTTGTGTTTATTTACTGAACTCTGGTCCTAGAGTCAGCTTTTTCTTATTAAAATAGTAAGAACTCTGGAGAATGCTTTCATTTGTTTTCCTTTAGAAGGGCCCAACACAGGTCTCCAGGACTGTGAAGTTTTGGGGTTTTTTAGAGCCATACACATATGTATATGTGTGTGTATATATATCTCCACATACATATATATGTATATATTAAACTACTTTATACTTATGTTTTAATCTACTTTATATGAAAAACAACAGCAGCTGTAAAATTTAATTTTCAGACATAAACCATGACTTTCTCAACTTCTCAACAAAACTTTTTAAAATGTAGTTCATGCTTGTAGTTCACTGCTGTTCTTGTCACACAAAGATATTAGTGTAAGCGCCCTCTCACCGTTGTCTTTACTTTTTTTTTTTTCCCAGTGTAGAAACCCTGAATTTCTTTTGTCCAGATACACTATGTATCAGTCTCCACAGGTTCTTGGGGAAGGAAGATACAGTGGCACCTCTCACACAGTGTTCCCTGGACATTCTTTGGGAATCTTTCTAGAGAAGTATCAGGATTTGCATGACAAACTCTACGCTTCTGTTTAATACAGATTTTCTGGGAAATCAGGTTATCTACATTAGATAATGTAGGGAGAAATTCTGACTCATAATTAAGACTGTGCTAGGATACAGCAGACGCTGTTAAATTGACTCCTGCATCCTGAATGTGCAGTTGGAAGGGATATTGTACTAGTTTGATTAAGTTCATGGATGTTTGATTAAGTTCATGGATTTTGGTGGCAGGATGGTGCTGGGGCTAAAAGTTTAACTAAATAGTGAGAAGTTGAGGCCTATCTGAAATGTAAGAAATCAAAGTAGCCTGGGGTAGAAGCACTCGTTTTTAGAAGCATAAACAGACCTTTAAATCCTTTAAACATAGAAAGGCCTGACTTCAGGAAATAAAGGCTGTCCCAGTGACAGGGACAAGTTAACTTTTGCTCCAACCAGTTAAACAGTATAGAAATGCTGTCAATCACGACTATAGCAACCTTGAAGTTTCCTGTCTCAACTGGAATTTTAACAAGAACATAGGGAATTTATCACAGAAGCCACTTTGGGAGACTCTCACAATCTGACTGCTTGGTTCTGAGAGCAGAAGTTGGAAGAGTAAAGAATTCCTGACTTCAAATGTTGAACAAGATGACTTCTGATTTAGAATGGGAATATGTATGGCTGGCTCTTCCTGGATGAAGCTGAAGTGGATGTGGGATGACCTTACACAGATATGTGCTGAAGTGATCCCATGGCAGTGTCGTGTATCCCAGCTGAGACAGTGACGATCCTGGTGACTTAGGAATTACATAAATTCATGACAGCCTGCGACAAGCAGGCATTTGGGATATCTTAACATTCTGGGTCCAGTGGAGGGTTTTAACCCTTCTCGTATCAGTCTGAGGGAGGGCTTTGCTTTGGCTCTTAGCTCGGGACCAGCATCAGTTCTTGTACAGGGAAAAAAGGTGTTGGCAGATTGTTTCTGGACCAGAGATTGAGAGACAGTTGAATAACTGCGTCCTGTCTTACTGCTGGAGTGGGCTGCACTCCCACCTTCTGTAGTTCAGCCCTTCAGCTTACCTTGAGTTATGGATGACTAACACCACCATGGAACCTGCAGCAGCAGCACTCCAGGCCTGGGGATAACTGAAGCACCTTGAAGTATGAAGACAAATCAAGCTTTCCTCACTCTGCTAAGGAGAGCTGCTTGTACTTAATATTCCCTTAGAAAGGAAAGGTAGATCGAAAAAATAACGAAAATACTGAATTTATATTCAGTAAATATTGCATTAATTACATTTGAGAGAAAAACCTAATTAACAAGGAAATTAGAAAGTTTTTTAACTGGAGAAGTGCATGAGTTTATTAGGACTAAAAGCAACTCTTTTTTTTTTAAATCCAGCTAAAATTATTGATATAAATAGGCTGTAATAAGCTATACTAAATACAATGTAAGTGGGATTTAAAGACAGAATGTTACAGAGACAGAAAGCTGGAGATATGAAGATAACTAATTCTTCAAATATATTAAATGCAAGAAGGCTACACGTGGCTTTCTTTGGTGTATTGATTCTTATACTTGATCTTGCATTGACTGAACTGAATGCAATAAACTTTAACACAGAAATATTATTTTACAGTTGAATGCATATCCTCAAAAGGACAGGTTCTGCACAAATGCATGTAAACTGGACTTAAAACCAGAGAGTTCTAAAAAAGAACAAAGACCCTGGTGCATATTTTGACTTTATCTACAGTGGCTAAATATCTCAGTGTTCTCCTTAAGTGTGCAAAATGGTGCATGCAATACCTCATCAGCAATCAGAGTAAGAGCAGCAGGAAAGTGCCACATCATTGCACGTGCCTAGTCCTGGTTATTTTGTACAGGGCATGTACCAACACAAAAATCTTTGTCGAAAGTCACTGATCTACTTTGAGGGGGAGGCAGAGTAGAAAAAAAGGTCAGTTCAGATGGCTTAGTGGGACACTTGTTCAGAAGAGAGGTGACCTTTGTGAAGCAGATTCCTCAGCATGATACCTCTTAAGGTGGGGGAAATCATCACAGTGGCTTCTGAAAGCTTTGCTGAACTCCAGTGGATTTTTTAATGCTGTCAAGGACTCTTAACAGCATGCTGAGACTGAGTTAAATTTGGGTACAACAAAATAATTGCCTATCTAAACCCCAGTAGACTTGCATGGTCAAATACATAAATCATTCTAGATGGAAATTACACTTTGGAGACCAACACCATGAAGGTATCAGGAGGATATTCAAATGGAAAATTCTCCTCAACTCTATCGTGCTTTGCACTTAGCACCTTCCTTCTCAGGAACTCAAAGCTCTCAGTCTGCTAATACTAGTGAATTTAGCCTCACAACACGCAGTGAGGTAGGTAGGTTTACCCCCATTTTGCAGATGGGAAAACTGAGGCAGAACTCTGAAGTGACTTGCATAAGGTCTTGCAAATTGTCAGTGGCAAAACCAGGAATATTTTCGAAAGTCCAGACCCCAAACCTCTGTCCGATTTAAGTCCCTCCCTACTACCACAAAGCAAGCAATACATGCAACCTTTATTGCTCCTCCTGCTGCCACAGTCCTGCTGACACAGAGGAAGTGAATGGTTTTTCCTGATTGAATTCCCGCTTTCTTTGGCAAAAAAGCACCTGATTCTGTCAAAGTGCTGTATTATGCTCTTTGCAGAGGCATTTCTTCTGAGGCACAATAGAAAAAACATGGTTTCCCCATGGCAGGGAGACTGTACAGGTCCAAACAGAGTCTTATTTCTTGCAGAAGACCTGCTGCTTGGCATTCTTCACACGTTGTTCCTCCTTCAGGTTCTTCTGCCGGACGTGTTTGCTGGAGATGTGTTCCACATGTTCCGAGGGGAACCAGCCTCTCTCCCGGTCTGAAAGTTTTACTCCTTCCATCCATCCTGTGGTGTGAAGGAAAGGACAGCATGAGGCAGAAGAGTGATGCATTTTTTCATTGTTTCCCACAAAAAGCCCCCTCCAAAAGAACAAACTAAAGGATCCCCTTTCAGCTTCCAAATAAAGTGTCCTAACGAAGACCAAGAGTCCTCTCAATCCAACTATTTAAGACATCCATTGTTCATTCTGCTCACCATCATTGCTGTACTGCATGACCATGATGATATCTGCCTTCTCCAAAGCCAGCTCATCATTTTCCCGAGCCTTGTAAGTCTTTATGCATTGAACCTGTGGTGCATCTAAAGGGGAGGAAAGATCATACTGGTATGCTGGGAAGCAACAAGAATTCCGTGGGCATCAGCTGCAGAGGAGGCGGGGAATAAGGAACTGCCCAAACACCAAAAAAGCAGAGAACTGGGACACTGCAGGTCTTTATCCACAATGAGAAGTTAAAATAACTGGCAGAACCAGCACTGAGGGAAAGCCCACGAGTATCTTCTTTATCTACAAAACACCAAGTATTCTGCCTTGGGATCATTGTGGGATCCGTGTTCCACCTCACAGTGCCTGTGACTCCTCCGAGCCAGCCCGCCCCCACCGCTGCAGCAGCAGACTCTCACCAGGACATTCCAGGAGATCCGGTTCTCCCCGTGGAGGAGCCAAAGCAGAGATCCACCTCAGCTTCTCACTGCTGGAAAACATCACAGGACAGGTGTCAGGATGCAGTGTGAGGGATAGCAGCCTGGTAACTGAAATGGGGGGGTGTTTGCTCACACAAAGGGGCACTTAGGAGAAGCAGAGGAAGGAGGTGGGAAAAAGGCAGAAATTCCCATTTTTGGAGGCTGATAGTACAGAACAATGTGGTAGTATTGTATGAGCAGCTATGATGAGAGAGGAGGAAGGTGGTTCACAAGGAAATAGTTACAGCAAGAGGATGTTTTTCAAGACTTCTGCGCAGCAGCTGCATTTGGGTAGCTGAGGGACAACCATCAGGCTCCTAGGAGGGGTCTGGCTGTGGTAACAGGATGTACCAAGGACAAACTCGAGCTCTTACTGTGTCTCCGTGCGGAACAAAAACTCCACTCTCTTTCCCTGGTAATTCTGAAGCAGAAAGAGACGGAAGAGATTCTTGTTTGCCCCGTGGAGTTTCATCTCGCACTTCTCCCCGCGCACGTCCGAGAAGGCAGCGTGGTCGAACACAACGAAACGCCCACCCCTGCAGGTGAAGAGGAGGGACAAAACAAGCTGTGAGTTTCAAGGTGATGAGGGTTATGAAGTGAGTCCATGTTGTTCCCTGATGTCAAGAAAGCAAAAAGCTTTTAATGAGTCTTCATCTGCTTCAGACACCTTAAGTGTTGTACTTGCTGGAAGTCTCAGAAGGCCAGAGAAGAGAGAGAGGGGATTTAGTGAAAAGGGTAGAAATACTAAGCTCTGTCCTGTCAGAATGTTATTTGGAAGCCCTCAGCTTAAAACCAAACCCAGCACCCTCAAAACCCCAACACAACCAACCAACAACTCTCTTGACAAACCAGTGATTTGCACATTCCCTAGTCCTCACATTGTCCTTTAGGAAGAAACTGTTTACCAAGTAGAACTAGAATAAATGGTTATTATTCAAGTGTTTCCCATTACAGAGATGGAAAGGCAGAATAGAAGTGTTGTGCTAGGGACACAAGATATCTTTTTATATTGTCATATGTAATTAAGAGTTGGGACTATCAATTTCCATACACTTGCATGATACTCACATCAGGCCAGGACAGGAGAGTGACTTGACAAAGGCTGCCACTTGCTGGCAAGCAGAGGGAAAGGACTCTGTCACCAAAGCACAGACCCCAAAAAAAGACAGGTATTTTAGAAGGGGCAGCAAGAATTGTGTTGAAGCACTCACTCCTTGGGCCGAGACAGGAGCAGACAGTCATTGAAAAGGTGAAGGTAGATGGGCCGCGTGGTGACTTTCCATTTTGGACTCGGGTTGTTGAAGTCCAGTGCTGTCAACTCACCACACTTCACAAGTCGCCTCGACTGTGAGATGAGTGGGAATATCTGCAAGACAAAAATGAACATTTATGTACAAGAAAAGGAGTCTCTGTGAGTTTTGGATTTGTGTTTTTGCCTTTCTCTAGAGGACATGTGCTTTCACCTCTCCAGCTGAGGGAGGTGTAAGTCAAGGCACCTTCATCTGAAGGCTGACATGAATGGTTGGGCAAGGGAAGCACTGATGAAGAGCTGACCTCTGTATGATATTCTGATTCAACAGCTCTGTGTGTATCGGAGAGAAGAACAAAAAGTGACTTTGTGGGGAGAGAAAGGAAATGCATGAAGCTCAAGCAAGGCCCAGGGAATGGATGAGCTCACCTTACACTCAAATTCAATCTTCTGGCTGAGGTAGATCAGCTCTTCAGTGCTCTTCATGCGCTGGACATTTGCATTGCAATCCTTGATGAGCTGCAGAGGAAAACAGACCATCAGTGAGGTGGGAGCAGAACTGCCTAGTGGGATCCCAGGAGCCCCTCAGGAGTCAGCATAAGTGACAGTTCCTTAGGCATCTTCCAGCAAAAAAAAGTGTGTATTAGAATCATAGAATATCCTAAATTAGAAGGAACCCACTGCATAATTGAGTCCAACTCCTGGCCCTGCACAGGACACCCCAACAATCCCACCCTGTCCCTGAGAGCTTTGTCCAAAGGCTCCTTGAGCTCTGGCAGCCTTGGGGCTGTGACCATTCCCTGGGGAGCCTGTTCAGTGCCTGGCACCCTCTGGGGGAAGAACCTTTTCCTGATACCCACCCTAACCCTCCCCTGACACAGCTCCAGCCGTTCCCTGGGGCCCTGTCCCTGCTCACAGAGAGCAGAGATCAGTGCCTGCCCCTCCTCTTCCCCTCGTGAGGAAGCTGCAGAGCTGCTGCGAGCTCTGCCCTCAGCCTCCTCTTCCCCAGATGAACAGACCAAGTGACCGCAGCTGCTCCTCCTGTGGCTTCCCTTCCAGGCCCTTCACCATCCTGGTGGCCTTCCTTTGGAAGGTCAGGTCATCACTAGACAGAACAGTCCACCTTATGAGGCTGTACAAATTTTAGATAACAAGTTGTCCCCAGAAGACTTTAAATCTTGCCTCTATAATAAACAGGATAGAGGAAGGGATGCAACAGGGTAATGTCATGGGGTTTTTTTAAAGCAGCATTTTCTTGCAGGGGTTAACGGTAGGAGCTGATGATTAATTAGAGACAAAGGTAAGGCTGCAGAAAGGGTTGGCAGCTTTACCTTTTCAAGTGCATCATAGGCCTGCGTTGCTTGCACTTCCTCCTCAGACCCAGGCCGAGTTCTTTTCAGGATATTCTGTGTGAGAAAATATGTTTTTTATGATGCAAACAGGGAAAGCTGGACATAAGCATCACTGAAAAGTAGGAGAAATAATTAAGCAGAAGTAGGTGATGACATGTGGAGACAACAAGGCCAAAAATTTGAGATGCAGAAGGTCATCGATAAGCCACATTGAACAGGACATTCCCAAAAATCTAAATTGTAGTAATTATCACAGAGAAGTTATATGGCATAGGAAGCAACCACTAACTAAAGCACAAATGAGTTTATGAACAGAATTGTCTTTTTCTCCTGCTAAAAAGAGGCTCAGATAATCAAAAAGAAGAATTTCATTGAAAGAGCTCAAATCAATTCATTGGGGACTGGATGGTTCTCTGTCTGGAAGGCTCCTATAAGTCAATGTCGCAGGCAAAGAGCAGAGAGACAGGCTGCCTTCCAGAGGGCAGCCAAGGAACCCTTGCTTTGTTTTCCTAGGAGGAAGCCAAAAAGTTCAATAAAATGTAAATCAGCATGTTCTAAGAAAACTCCATAAATTATTTATTGGAGTACAATTACAGTAGTGTCACAACAAAGTCCTAAACAACATACGAACAGCACTGCTTCACGCGGTGCCACATCCAGTTGTTTCTTGAACACCTCCAGGGATGGCGACTCCACTGCCTGCCTGGGTAGCCCCTTCCAATGCTTAACCACCCTTTCAGTGAAGAAATTCCTGCTCATGTCCAACCTGAACCTGCCCTGGCACAGCTTGAGGCTGCTCCCTCTCATCCTGTCCCTTTCCCTGGGAGCAGAGCCCGACCCCCACCTGGCTGCACCCTCCTGTCAGGGACTTGTGCAGAGCCAGAAGGTCCCCCCTGAGCCTCCTTTGCTCCAGCCTAAATACCCCCAGCTCCCTCAGCTGCCCCTGACACAGCTTGAGGGAAACTTGAGGAAAGCAGAGGATCACCACAGCTACCTGTAGGAGGAGCTTGAGTCGAGTGATGCGCTGGAAAGGGAGGATGAGGAAGGATTTAAGCGAGAGGCGCTGGCATACTGGATCACTTTCCAGTCTCTCCAGGACTTGCTGGAACCCTGCATTTCCATTTCTGTGGGAGTGGTAAAGAAAAAAGACATCCAGGCATCAGAGTAAATAAATAATCTTCCTGGTATCAGATTTCAGTGAACGTTGGAGTACTCCCAACAGTCAGGTTTTGTCCCTGGGGCAAGAGGTGTCAAGAAACTGCACCACTCTGCTGCTAAGAGCAAGTATGGGTTTCTAAGAGCTACAGGATGGCAGTACAACTGTTATTATCTCTTTCCATAGCCCTCTGGAATAAAAGGCAGAAGTAGCATCTACATTTCAATTCCCTCTATCAGCAGTGCTCCTTTCACAGGGACAGCGATGGTTTGCACTCTGCTTCTCAGTGGTCTGAAAACCACAGACTGAAAACCATTATGCAGGACAGTAATTTTTGCTCTCTTCAGCAGAGGGCAGACAGAGCAACAAGATCAGGTAAGTATTCTTTTCCTTTCCAGTGCTATGGGAGAGAAGCCTGTAGGAGCTCTGTCTGCTGTCCCAAATGCCACTGAATTGAGGAAAGTTCCTTCCTGTTCTTCTGGGGGCGTGGTGAGAACACTGGTCAACAGCCCATTCCTGCAGCATTCCCTATTGTTTGGAAGAGTCAATATTCAAGGAAGTCAGGGGGAGAAGGGTGCAATAAATGAGGAAAAACTTACAGTAGCCTCTGGAAGGTTTGCTCCTGATACGTCTGGTTTGTCACGTATGGCAGATAGACCCTGCGGAAGTCGGGGGCGTGTTTCAGGGCCACGTCGCACACGTGGAAGGTGAACATGTCCTCCTCAAACTTCTCCTCCAAGTCAAAGAGGAAACTGCAGCACGTGGATGTGGTGCCATAAAAAGAGGGAGATATCAGAGTCATTTAGTCCTCTAAAACCCAGACAGCCCACGCGACAGCTCTTTAGTTCTAGAGAGAGCGTAATGTCTGGACAATGACAATTCAGGGCTTGGTACCAGCATGGAAAAAGCAGAGGCAAAAGACCTCTATTCTTGAGCAATCACACTTCTAAAGGCACGATCAGGAAACAACTGAAAACTAAGACCTCACCAGAATAATCCCACTGGTAGAAATGGAAATGGTAGCAGCAAACCCTACCAGCTTAGTGATATACATAGCCAAGTCTTGCAGGAGAAAAAGCAGAACAGAATCCTACAACATGCAGGATTCCTTGCATGTGGGGTCATGTCCACATTTCATGACTTATGCTCAATTGATTCACATTAGTTTCTGTCAGGTGATGGCTGTAACTTACTTTTTTCCCCCCTTTTTTTACTTTTCTTTTGGTCAGGGCTCATGCAGCTTTCCCTTTTGTGTTGTATTTGGCAGGAGCTGGGTTGGGTTGGGGTCTGGTTAGTGAAGTTTAATTGTAGCTGAAACCAGTGGCACATGGCTACATTACCATTTGGAACATTTTGATCTCCTGCAGTGATCTCTGTGCACAACTGAGCCATAATATCTGGGATTTAACCCCAGAATTTACATTGCCCTGCCACCTAAAAAGGCGAATATTCCCTTCAAGGCAGTGTTGGTGTGTCACCACGAAGTGCTGTGTGCATCTGCCTCGAAGGTCAGCGAGCGTGCAGAAGAGGAGTGAGCCATGTTCCCGATGGAAAGGCTGGGAAGCACCACATGCCTGTGACTCCTGGAAGCAAAGGGCCGCGTCTCACCTGGCGCTGACATCGCGCACGTCGGAAAGGCGGGAGAAGAGCCACTGGCGCTCCTGGTTGGTGAGCATGGCCTGGAGCTCCGCCGAGCGCTGGAAGTGATCCACTGCCACGTTCAGACTGCGCAGGTAGGAAGCCTCAGATATTATCAACTCAAACTTGGCCTTGGGAGAGAAAGTAAGGGAGCACAGCAGCATCAGTACGCAGCCCAAGCCTGTGAGGAATCTTACGGCGAGGAGAAGGGTCAAAGCAAGAAAACCTCCCAGCACACGATGCAGGCAGTGTGTAATTACAGAAGAGAGGCTGTAGAAGTGAAGGGCAAGCATGCTATTATGGACTTCCTTTAGAAAACAGACTTGTGGTATGACTTAAAAGAAAATTAGCTACTTGCTCTCATTTTACTTTTTATTTCCGCTTAACACCACTATCACAACGTTCCCCATTTTATAAGCTCCCATAAGGTCCAGCATCTTCACCACCCGTATTCTTCTCCATCATGTTTCCCATGCTGTTGTTTTCACCTCTTTCTCTGGGTCCTCCCACCCATGTCTTAGTTCCTCTCATTTTCCTTACCCAGTTTCTCTGTACAGTTTGCTGAATCCATACATCTTCCTGTCTCCTCTCAGCCCTGCAGCTCACACAAGTCAATTTGGTAAACTCACCCTCTACCACAGAAAATACCATTTACTGTGGTTTTATTAGCATCTCTCACAAGCTTGTGTGTGGGAGAACGCTGCAAGTCTTCTATTTTTATATGCTCTTTTGCACTGAACATACCCAAAACTCTTTATTTTGCTCCCATCTCCCCACGTCTGCTTTCAAGGAGTTACTGATACGGTCCGGAGTCTGTCCTTCAGTGCTGCTTTTCTCTACAGTTCAGCACTTCAGCACTGCACTACCTCACACACACTGGTGCCACATCCCAACGTGCTTATAGGGGTAGAGGTGACTTCTGCATTGAACCACCTGCATTCCCACATCAGCGTTTTTGCTCTCTGCTTTAACCCCTCTTCCAGACTCTTGACTACAGACCACCCCCTTACCGTGTTACATCTGTCCCTCACCTCCTGCAGCCTCTGCTCCTCACGGGACATGTTGAGCAGCATTCTGCTGCCTCGTATCATGGGGATGTCCTGCCAGAGGGATGCATTAGAGGAGACTGACAGACGTTGCAAATACGAGTCCTGGGGAGACAGCACTTTCCTCCGTAGCCTCGGGGAGCTTGGGAAACTTGACTCTATATCCTCTGGATAATCCACTCTCTTCTGGCTTTGGATGGCCTTGTTCAGAACCACATCACTGTACTCTTGATAGAGCAATCTTGCTGTGAAGAAAGACACATACATTTATCTTTTCTGTAGCAGCAACTTGCCCTCTCCTTCAATCTGTCACTGTCTTGGGTGGGACAACCAAATTCATGAGACCACATGTGCTGCTGTAAGCAAAGCTCCCCGGCTGCCTGGGTGTCCTGCAGGACTCCAGCTGCTTTCCCTGCTCCCCAACACTCCATCCTCACTACCCTGTGGCAGGAGTCCCTCTCCTTTGTGCTCACTGCAAGGGAGAGAGATGATGGAGGAGAGGGGGCTGCACCTCAGGCAGGAGGTACTTACAGGAGTTGATCAGTTTGGAGTGCCGGCGCTTGAAGTTCTCCGTCGTGTCTGCAGGTTTTTTCTCTCTGCCGGGGAATAAGGATCAAAACACAGAGTGAACGAAGAGCACAGCGCCAGAGATGGCTCATCCAAACCTTAGACACTGTCCTGTCACAACAGGGACCTCTCCCTTTCCAACAAGCTCAAGCTCCACACACTTTACTGGACAAAGGGCAAAGTCTGGCTTAATAGAATCACTGTCCTCAAGGCACAGAAATACTTCTATTGCAGTGGGGTCCTCTTCGAGAGGGCACAAAGTGAAACACAGCTGTCTAATGATAGTTTTCTATTCCTTATCATCATCTTTGGTAACTCAGGAACAATGGAGGTGTCTGTGCTGCACAGGGATGGGGGCAAATTCTAAGGGTCTTCGGGAGACTCACCGCAGTATAACCGTTTCTGAGCTGACTGGTGGGTCCCTGTGTGCCTTGTGAGCTTCTTCCTCTGAAGGAACAGAAGGAATTTCTGCATAGAAGACAATTGGAAATAAACACATCAGTCCATTTTTAGAGTCAAGTTACAATCCAAATGCTACAGATACCACTCACCTATACCCCACCTAAGTGGTGATCTTGAGTTGGAGCACAGGGGCCCTCGTGACATTTATTTCTGGGTCAGAAACACTCTAGTTTTAATAATCCTCGGCATTACACTTTACATCTGTTAGCCACATTCACTTCTTGTACAAGGAAAAAGGCTGGCACTTTAGGCAATGACAGTAACTCTAAGAGCGTCCCTCTCCAGCTGTCCAAGCAGACACTGCCTGTGTGCCCTGTTTGCTGCAGTCCTTACCCTTTCAGCTACTTGGGCCAGGCATCAGGAGATCAGTGGAGCCAAAGTGTAACACTGGAGAAGGCATGGCTCTGCCTTTTGGTTTGTGAGGGATTTAACCAAATAAGGTGTGAAGACATTCTAAATATAAATTCACTGGAGCAGAAGAAGGAAGAAAGTCCAAAGACTGAGCTGCAGTTATGGCTCAGGGCAGAGACAGTAGTGATACCTTCAAAGTTTTAAAATTTGAAACCAAGAATTTACAGGTCAAACATATGAACAAATCTTGATTCAAGTTCTGTCAAATTTTTTACACCTCTCCACACTCCTGTTCTTTTCCTCTGTTCCAAAAATTCAGCATCTTGCAGAGCTTCAAAAGTAAACTATGTAAGAGCTGAAAAGAAGCAATTATTTAAAGTTCATATAAGATACAGTAAAGAACAGAGATGCATCCTGACAGCAAGTACTGTTCAATGAGCTGCATTACAGAAGATGCATGTTTTCCAAATGTGCCATCAGTGGGAATGCAAGTTGGGACCTTGAATTTGACAAATTTGCATTCTTATCTCTACTCTCAAATCCTGCGCTCACAGGAAAATCATCTTTTTTTTTTTAGAAGGTCAAGTGGGAACCTGAAAGTGTCAGTTGCAAAATAAGGGGAGGCAACAAATAAACAAGTGGTAAGAGATACAAGCTACTGAGAGTGTGTGCATGCCTCTTCCTTACTGCCTTGGGGATCCATGACATAGGTTTACTGTTGCAGGTGTTAGTGTGGAATGGAGGACTGAGCCCCAGAGTGCATCCATACACAAGGGAATGAGTGGGATGCACAGGGCAGGAGAGATGAGGGAGGGGACAGCTGGGATGGGAAGCTTGGGGCAGGATAGGAGTGGGCTACAGGGCTGGAGAGAGGAATATCCCCAGGAATGCACAAGAGCAATCTTAGCAGGAAACTCTCAGCTCTCATGCCTCTCTATCATATTGCCTTTTTAATTTAATCCTACGTTTTTGGTAACTACGGGAAGTTGCAGGGGGAAGGAGGAAGGGAAATGGAAGAGAGGACTCACCCTGCAAGATATCTGGTGGCACTGACATCCTCTTCAGGCACTGACGGTGCCAGTCCTTGCCTTTTACTCGGCTTTTTATTGGGTTTTCTTGATTGGCTGCTGGTTCCTGCACAAACTTTCTTCTGTCTGGCCAACTTGATGATTTTTCCAAGGGTGCATGTTTGGCCATTTCTTCCTTTGGCTGATGTTCTCCTCCTTCCAGCCTTTGCCTGACCCTCCTCTCACCTTCTGTTTTCTCTGTGACTGCCAGTGGATCCGGGATGCTCTTTGTGTCCGTGGCAAAGATGCCTGTGTGCTGCTCCCACAGCAGCTCCTCGTCCTGGCAGGTTGTTCTGGTGGTCGGCGGCGAGGGAGGGCTGAGCTGGAGGAAGTGGATTGGATTGGTGAATGCAAGCATTGGAAGGAGCTGTGCAGAGTCTCTGCTCTTGGAGTCTGGGGATGCTATCAAGCCTTCCAACGAGGGCCAAGAAGGGTGGTCAGGTGAGGATTTTCCACTCTCTATATCCACGTGGTGGTCCACTGTTTCAAGGCTGGTGTCAGAGCCGCCAACCAACATTTCGTTTCCAACAGCCGAAAAGCTTTTGGCCAGCAAACTGACCCCGGAGTCATCAGAGGTCTCTGTGTCGCCGAGATCCCACTCTCCACTTACTGGAACAAGGCCATCTCTCTCTGCTAGACTTTCTCCATCAGAAGCAGAGGCCACAGAGTTGGAATCAGATGTAGGGGTGGCAGTCCGGAGAGGATGGCTTAGAGCAGGGTGAGCAGCTCCTAACTTACCACCATCCATGCCACAGCTGGGGTGTGGCCTGGAGTGTGGTCCAGGAGCCAGCGGCTGGGAACCTTTGGGGGCTCGAGGTGGAACAAGGTGATTTGCAGGGAGTGCAGGGGCCTGAGCTTGCCTGGGCCTTTGGACATGGGAATGAGGGTGAGGAAGCTGTTTGGCATCAGGCTCAGACACCAGAGGTAGGCTGGAGTGGGACACAGGGGGCAGAGGTTGTTCTTGCTGGTTCACAGCAAGAACCGTATCGTCTTCGGAGGGCCAAGTTAGGGTGCTCAGGACATTGGAAATTCTGGATCCAGGCTCTTTTTGGTATGAACTGCAGTCAGACTCATCAAATGA
This sequence comes from Atrichornis clamosus, assembly GCA_013400975.1. Taxonomy (NCBI): domain Eukaryota; kingdom Metazoa; phylum Chordata; class Aves; order Passeriformes; family Menuridae; genus Atrichornis; species Atrichornis clamosus. The sequence goes on along the minus strand of WBMZ01009132.1, from coordinate 2,801 downwards.
AGGCATTCGTTGTGCTTTATGATCCACATTTGTTCCCGTTTCTTTTCGTTGCATAACAGCACTTTTTGGGCGGGAGTTTTGCTGAATTGTCTCTGAGTGGCTCAGGGGAGTGGAAGTCCTTCCTGGTGTTTGGGATGGTTCCAGAGGCTGTGCAGTACTAGCCACCGACCTCCTATCCCCAGGAGGGCTCCCCTCCAGAGGAAGGGAGCTCATGTACATTACAGAGAAAGAAGAGGTGCCACTAAGGTCTTCATGAAAGCCTTCCTCAGAAGTAAGGAGTTTGTGGGAAGTCTTGGCCTCCCCTGGATCTGTCCTTACAACAGCAGTTTCTGCTGGTGTTGGGTCCCACACTGGTGCAGGAGCAACTTGGCCGGGTGGCTGCTCTGCAGAGTCCAGCCAGGTGCCAGGGCAGTGCTCGGGGGTCACTGAGGCAGTTCTGGCACCCTCCTGCCGTGGGACAGACGCTGACACCACTGAGGGGAGCTCTGAGGGTGCAGCTGCAATGAAGTCCCAAAGCTCAGCTTTCCCTGTAATGGGATCAGGATCTACGGGATCAGGTGGCTCCAAGTTATTGGTACCAGAGGAAGGGTGTGCTGGAACAGGAACATCTGGGTTCTGTGCACTAAAAGGTGCTGCCACTCCTCCACGGAGTGGTGCCTCTCTTTTATCAAACCTCTGGACAGCTTTTCCATGGCCATCACTGCGCTCATTCTCCCTGCCCAGTCTTGGCTTATCATCCCAGTGAGCTTCCCCAGTATCCTGGCCACCGATGGAAAAGCGGCCAGAGTCCTCTAGGTCTTCTGCCTGGTCAGACACATGGCACGTGTGTGGAGCTTCACCCCCTGGGTTCAGGTTGTTTGGGGACAGAGGGCCGGCAGCAGGTGGCTGACATCCAGACCCTGCTGCTGTGACGTGAACTTTCAGCAGCACGTCCTCACCAGGATGCTGATCCACAGGGACACGTTCCCCAGGAGGAAATGCTGATCCTGTTTGCTCAGGCAAGAAAACATTCTCCAAACCACACACGTCCACGTTATGCCTGGGAACAGAAGATACCTCTGACCCAAAAGCTGATGATAAAGCCTCTAGTTTGAGCTCTTCCCTCTGCAGTTGTTCCTGCTCATTTTGTTCCTTGCTTTTCTGATCTTTGGGCTCCAAAGGTTTTCCTTCTTCCGGCAGATTCTGCTCTTTGTACTCTTTCTCCTCCTCTTCCTGCTGCAGTTTAGGCGCTGCCTCCTCATGCTGTGAAGCATTCACTTCCTCCACCTTTTTAGCAGAACTCTTTCCTTGGAAGGCACTCTCTGCTGAAGGGGCAGGTCTGTCCTCAGTCTTTCTGTGATCATCTTCTAGATGAAGGCATTTGGAAGCAGATGAGTGTTCTTTAGGAACCATTCCCTGGTCTTTGACCGTGCTGGTATTCCTTGTTTCACCAGCTGAGGTGTTTCCTTCTGCTTGTAGTGAACTCATTTGGCTGTCACGTGTTGAAGTGGAAGACAACTGACAGGAAGAGAAAGATTCTATATTCTCTTCCAAACCCTGGGGTGCTCTTAAGCTTTCCTTAACATCTTCACAAGTGTAAGGTTTAGCAGTGTCTTCTGCTGCTCCCTCTGAGGTAGGCTGCTCATCAGGTGCTGGTGTCAGCTTTTTGGTGCTTTGCTGCTGCTCTGCACCAGCATCAACCTCCTGCAAAGAATCCTTGGAGGTGTTATCCAGAAAGGGTTCAGCCTTATAATGCCCCTCTGAAACAGTTTTACACACCAAAAAGCACTTAGGTGCATCCCTCTGAGAGGAAATGGCATCAGCCAAGGGGGATTTTGGTTGCTGGGTCTGAGGGTCTGAGCCATGAAAAGCCAGTTCTGCCTGGCACTGAGAAAACTCAGTGCTGAGGTTCACAGCTGGGGGCTGTGAACACAGGATGGGGCTGCCAGGCGCTGGCTCGTCCTGGACTGTGCTGTGAGAAGGGTCCTGGTTGTTTCCCAGGTCAACCAGTTCCAATTGCCTAAATTTCAGAGAATAATCCAGTCCCCCCTCCTCTAAAAGCATTTCTCCTTCCAGTTCTGAGAGTCCCTTTTGAGGCTCTGTATCCCCTTGGCCTGGTTCCAGTCCTGCTGGCACTTTTTGCATAGAGTTAGAGGGTCTGCCCAGCATCTCTGCTGCTTTCCCTGGAGCAGGAAGGCAGCCTTTGGGAGTGCTGAGCTCTGCTCCCTTGGCAGAGTTAGACGGGCTGGTGCTCATTTCGGCTGCTGTGTGAGCTGCATGATGCTCTCCTTCCACAGCTGAAGAATCCCAGGCTTCCCCAGTGGTGCTGCTGCCTCCTGGGGGAGTGGTACCTCCCTCACTGGTTTCTTCAGACTCCATCAGTGACAGATCCTGCTAAACAAAAATGCATTTTTCTGTTACTACTTCAGAATGATACGACGGATGTAATTCACTGGTTCTACTGCAGCTGATAAGAACCAAAATCAAAACCAACACCACATACCCAGTGGATGGTAAAAGCAGGGAAACAAAGACTAAGAGTAGGCAAATACCAGATGTAAGCTTGCAATATGAGAGCAACACCAAAATAAACCCACTGGTGCCTTTTTAGTTTTACATGCAAATGCAGAAAGTGACTTTGGTCCAAGAGCAGAGATGCTGAGCTCTTTGCAATGGTACAGAACAACTTCTGAAGAGTGGTGGCCATGGCTGGTTATCCCAGACTCGAGGGGATACCAGAAAGCATCCAGAGAACAAGAAAATTATCAAAAATCTCCATTAATTTTTGTGGGGCATAGTGAACTGTCTTAGTTTGAAAGACA
>WBMZ01009131.1:0-47198 GCA_013400975.1 Atrichornis clamosus | reverse complement strand
CTGTCTTTCGAACTAAGACAAGATTATTCCCTTCTTCATTGCAGCAACCTCAGTACTCATGTACTAACACCAAAAACGAAACTCACACTAGTCTTTCTTAACACTGAAGAGAGTAAAAGATTGCTCTTTGTATATTATAAATTGTACCTTTATTTCTGCAAACTAGCACCATGTTTTCTTGCTTTGCAACACCATGAAATATTGATTTTCACTTGATTTATCATCCACAGGTTCTCTTCATTCCTTTTCTAAAGAAAAGTCACGTGCCAGTTGCTCTTTATGCTGTATGTATGCATTTGATGGATCCTGCATAATATCCCATCTTTCACTTGAAGCACTGAATATCATCCCATTTTTTTCAGACCATTTCTGCAATTTGTTGAAATTGTTTAGCCTCCCCAGCAGCATACATCCTCTGCCCCAGCCACCAGCCTGCTTTCACTTGAACACATACTTTTTAGTCTTGCAAACTGCTCAGGAACATCTTGAATAGCTCTGGTTCTGGAGTAGATCCCTGTCAAAACTCACTCATTACATCTTTCTAATTCTGATGGTAAACCACTGGAAACAGGTTGAGACTCCAAGTGTAATTTTCTATTATTGTGCTATGCTGCTTACCTTTACAGGTCATTTTGACAGATATTTGAGACAGCTGTAATTGCAGTTTTACCCCAGAAATAAAACTTGTTTTTATTTTCAAGAAACTTCCAAAAATACCCAGTCTTCAAAGCCAACTGATATTATTTTAAATATTTAAATGAATGCCAGTTTAACTTCAGTAGTTATTTGGCAACGTTGTTGAGAAGCCTCAGAGGATCACTGAGGTTTGCGGGTTACTGGTCTCCAAGAAATGACATATATGTAATTTGCAATATGGATAAATAACATGTGACTAATGGTTTCATTTTTAAGAGTGCTCAGAGGACAAGCTAGGGAATTGATTTTCAAGATTACAACTGAGACTGAAAAAAAATGCAAAAATAAAATGCCTATATTCTGTTAAAAATCAAACTCACAGCGTCATTAAACATTAATAGACTTTTACTCATGACATTTGGAAAAAATATGTAGCAGTTTCAAAAATGTTACAAAATAACTCTTGGTATATGTGGTGAAATATATTTTATCCTTAATTTTAAAACCACATGTTGTTGTGCATAGCCCTCTCCATTCACTCTTGTGAATATTGCTGTGACAATATATTCTGTTTGAATCAGAATTTCATTACAGAACAATGTGTCAAACTTAAAGCCTTCATAAGTAAAAATTTTTTTCCCCCTCACAATATACATTGCCTATTAAGAATTATTTTCCAGCAATATCAGCCCTTACAGCCTTTATCGACAGTTTTAAAAATGTTAAAGTGAATGGTGTAGCAAAGTCAAATAATAATACTGAAGGTGCAAGCATGAAAAATGGGATTAGTAATTTTTTTATAAGTTGAAGTAAACAGCACTGGAAAGAAGATTGGAAAATAACCCAGATGGTCCAGCTGAACTGAACAGGTGATCTTCATGTGAAGACTCCAGCAGTTCTTTTTCTGTGAAGCAGGTTAGCTGGAAAGTACTGAGATGCTGTGGTGACCAGTGTACCATAAAGCCTTACCCCAGACAGAGAGATTTTGTATAAGCATCTTCTAAATGCTGTAAATTAATTAGGAGCATATGTTCAATGTGTTTCAGTAAAATAGCTCCTTGTGAGGCCAGCAGCTGTAAGATTAGTGGTCTTAGAGCCCTAAATGACATTTGGAAATGGCAGTCATTTAAATACTTTTAAAAAAGCACGGCACACTTATTAAAAACATAAATAGATTTGGACCTAAATAAATTCTAAAATAAAGATGGACAAGAAGTAACAGCTTCATTTTCTTTTCATAACAGCAACAGGCTGACTGTGCGTATGTGATGTTTTCTTTCAAGTGATTTGTAGCAAAGGCTTGAACTGTTTTATACAGGGAATATGAGTAGATTTCTGCTCCTGCAACTCTCTTTCCATGGTTTTAAGGAATAAACTTTAGCTCTTTAATGGTTTGCAGAAGTCTTACCAGCCCCCAACTTCCTTGGAATTGTGATAGGCTATGGAGATGCAATGCACAGGGTCTTCAGGAAGCCTAGCACCACTGAATGCTGGTGAAAATGCTGAAATCCCCTTCTTTGAAGGGATAGATGGGTTAGATTTCAAAAAGAAGCTGGTTTGTCCTTACTAGTGGGAGGCTTCCAAAGGAAAAGGTAATCCTTTGAAGGCTCTTGTTGTTTACAGTATGAAACTGCCACCATGGTTCATTGCTCACAGAACTTCTCACTTCAGCTCTCTGCTCTCTTCCTCTTCCTGCCTCACAAGTCCTGGTATTTATTTCTTTTTATGCCTTTAGTGCAAATGGAAATGTTATGCTCTAAATCTTGTTATTTCAAAATTTCCGGCAGACTACCATTGGAGGTGAAACAGAAATTGCAAAGTAGCCAGAATATTCCTATTTGCTCTTCAGAAGTTCAGATCTCTCTCTGCTTCTGAAGGTAGTACATCCATAGAGACAAGATTGCAAAGGGCAATTGCCAAGGAAGGACTTGTCTCACTTAGTAAATAGGAGACATAAGAGCTTTACAATTTCATTACTGCCATCCTGCCAAATTATAGATCCTTTGCTCTTGGAACTACACCCATTACAATTATAATATCTGAATTGTTTTCATGACAGAAAAAAAGGTCTCTGTCCTTATCTTTTGGTGTGGCATCTCTATCCCTCTGTCTAAAGATGCAGAGTTGTTAGGAGATATTGTTTGCAGGTATTAAAAAAACTTCTCTTTCTCCAAAGGGAAACATCCTTTTGTTGTTCAGCTTCCAGGGATGCCACAACGTGTAATAGATTTGTGCAGACCTCTCTGCTGTGAGCAGTGGCTTGGCCAGTGCTAAAATTTATGACAAGGAAGAGTTCAGCAGCTAAAGGAGGGATCAAATCCTCAGTTTGTCACTGGACAGCCATTGGGTCTCACCCCTGGGACAACATGTACATCATCCAAAGGTGTGATAGTAGCTATGGATATGTAGATTATCTCAGGGGGCAGTAATGGATCAGATCCTAGGTCAATCCTGGAGGTCCAGTCAAAAGCAATAGGAGACAGGACCAGAGACAGAGCTGGAGACAAGGTACAACAGGGGTCTGAGAGGCCCATCCAGAAGACAAACTGCCTAAAGCAATGGTCTGAGGTGCAGCCAGAGACATCCAGAGGCACGACTGGAGGCTGACACAGCCATGAGGCTGCTCAGGCAGGGTCTAGGTACACAGGTCTGAGCAGGAACTGGTCTCCTGTACGACAGGCAGAGGTGTGTGTGCAGGTCCTAGGTAGGAGCTGGTTAGGGCTGTTAAGGTTTGTTGGTACCCTGGCAGGAGTGCACAGCTAGGATATGCTCAGTGATGCCATGCTTTGCAAAAGCAGGGTAATGGCTAAATTACACCTTGCAGAGTCACAGTGGGCAGGATTCAATTTTCACATAATCCCACTGCAGCTCACAGCTACCTAAATACGGACACCCTAAATACAGAGGTATAACTAACTAATGGCCACAGTGGCAAAGCTTGGTGTTGGATGTCTTGATGACCAAAGGAAAGGTAAACTAGAGACATTGACATTACAGATCGCTGAGACCCACTTTCCCATTCTGGCATAGAAACAGCTCTCCTTGCCATGTTTCTTTCCCACTTTCATTCTATTACCCTGTTTGAAACTGGCCTGAGCTTCCAAAAATGTACCTAAGTCTCAAAACCAATATTAACATATTTACTTCTAAAGTTCATATTTACTTCCAAAGCCCCTGGTTTTCCTTCCCAGCTTCCTCTGTGTAAGTACAAGTGTTTTCATGTTCTTCCCTTTTCTGCCACCATTCTGATATCTTGTAAAGAAAGGGTATTTGCCAGGGTGAACAGTAGTTTCCTCATCATCTGTGGGAATGGTGAGTATCAAAGTTGGCTTAATGAAACTCCGGCAAATCAGAATTTCCTTCTATCTCCCAAACAAGACATGATGCCAAAATCAATTTATGAACAATACAGTACTTCTGAAAGAGGACTCGCTTTGGTATGTGACACAAAGGACTATATCTTTTAAAGCAGCAAAACACAGATAAGATTAATTTGCTCATTTCTTGGGAATTACCCTTTTACAGAAAAGAAAAGTTCATGTTAAGGTTTGTGAGTGCTCTGGGATAAAGTCAACACTCCCACCTACTGGTCTCATCGAAGCAAGTTTTATCCTTTTACCTCTTTTTCTCTTTTTTTCCTCTTTCTCCCCTTTTCTCCTCTTCTAAAAATTTTCTCTTTTCTATTCTTATTTTATCTCTTTTTATTTTTGTTTCTTTTCTTTTCTCTGTTTCTGTTTTTCTCTTTTTCTTTCTGTATTTATTTTCCTTTTTTTCTTTCCCTTTTCAGATTGAAATTCTTATTTTCCAACAAAGAATCGACAGATTCACACATAGAAATAACTGAGCCAGCAAAGGCGTGGTGTTGGAACATACACATCCTCAGAGTGACATACTTGTTCTTTTCTGACTCTTGTGAGATAGCGTAGGGTTCCTTGCTGCTGCCAGTGGAGCAACTTAGATCCGACCTCTGCAATCTCATGGAACAAGTAATGGCACAGAACTGACAATGTCTTCAAAATATGACAAATCACCTTTTGGCTCATTTTATCAAAATCTCTCCATCGTACAGTGACAGTCCTGCTTGTCACTCACTGTAAGTAAGGTAAACAGTATAATTCGGGGAATTTATTCCANGGTAAACAGTATAATTCGGGGAATTTATTCCACGGTTTCTCATTTGTTCCTAAGGGCCATTTACAGCTGTGGGCAGCACCCCCTGACTGTGAAAGGGTGCCAGAATGCTGACTCCAAGCAATCTTATTTGCTTAATTGACCACTTAATGGCCCCCAGTGACTTTGTTTTCTTTTGCAAGTAGACACTTGAAAATGTAAATACGGACTGTAAAGACTGTAGGGTCCCACATAAATTATTTGTTTCGGTTCCCTCAGAATCATCTGTTCTGCACTTGCACATTCATAATGGTGCTAGTTGTCACAGCTGCAAGACAATGAATAATTCTTACCGAGAAGTTCAGCTCAGCAGAAATGCATTTTGCCAAGTAATCCTGACATACGCAGGATATCTCCCACACGCCTTCCTATGTACTGTTCTTACTTTTTGTATACAGTAATTCTTCTGTATTTTGACTTTCTTCACTTTTGGTCTGAAAGCCAGTAAAAATAATGAGCTACATGAGGGAAACACTGTATTTTCCCTCAAAGCACTTCAATTATTTTCACTCTTTTATTTCCTCATTTTTGTAACCCTTACAAGATTACAAATTATTGCTAGAAATATGAGAGGAGAAACAGAAACATAATTTTAAAAAACCCTCCTGATCTCTTGTTTATAATTTAAAAGTAACTACTATAAATGGCTCTCTGATTATTTGTGTTACATTAGTGCCTATGGGCTCCAACCAGGAAGCACATGGGGATGAAATGACTTGCCCAGATTTGCGCTGCAAGCAGAGCCAAACCAGCGACCGAGCCCACAGCTCAGTCCCAGACTTATGGCCGGTCCCTTGGACTGTGCTGCTCCCCTCCCAGCCAAGAAGCACAGGCCCTAATAGCCAGCCATGCTTTGGGTAATGAACATGAACTCAGAGCAGAGTGCTGGTGCCTAATAAACTATTTCATTTAGAATACTTAAGTGCCTGTAGAAGGTGGATTAATCACCCAAGAGCCAGATTTCCAAGTTATTTAAGCATCTAAATGCACAAAAGACCATTGACCGGAGTTTTCAGAAGTACCTCCCTGTTTCACTCCTCTGGGATATTGATCCAACAGGTTTAGGCAGCTCAGTGCTTTTCATCACCTGACTGGAGTTCTTACTGGGAAAAGAGCAAAAGGGAGGACACCATATCTTAAATATGGATCACACCCAGTGCCAAGGGATGGTGGGGCTTCTGCACCTCACCATGTCCTTTACCTTGGGGTTGTACTAATAGCTGTCTTCAACTCTGCTAGAATTGTGAAGCTCCATATTTTGGCCAGGTTATGCTGTCTACACTTTGCTATGTGTGGGCTTTTCTGATGTGCTTTATAATTCATCATGCCTGTTTTCTAACCTCCTTTTTCCCATGGAACAGCACTGACTCACTGGATGAAGCAGGCAAGCTGCTTTGCTCATGTCTCCTCCAAAGCCCTGGTTTTGTTTTCAATGTCCTGAATAAATATTGCGAGCAGGATATGACATCCATCCATCCTAGCTTCCCACTGCCAGCTCTAGGAACTGAAGACACACGTATGCTGCAGGGAGTTCTCAGGGATGCCCGGGCTCCCACACTTCTTGTCAAAATGCAAGTGCCTGTGCTCATGAGGTACAATGTCACTGCCTCACATGGATTTGGTCTCTCATTTCCACTTCTACAAGAAAGGAGATATCAGCTCACCATCGTCTATGCTGTGATAGTATGGCTTCTTCTTGCTGAAGTTTTAGTTTTGTTCATATGCAACAGTGATGTGAACTGTTCTTTCACGTCCTAGTTGCCTTTAGCAGCTCTTTGGGCACCAGTCTTTCAGTGGTCCAAAACAAGTGGTACGATGTTTCCACCAAAAATCTCTAACCTGCGTGAATATTAAAAAATACCAGTAAAATAAGAGTATTCAGCTCTCTCAACATGCAGGACTTTCCTCACCTCTCTTGGTGTCAGTGAGCCTGCCAGTTTTTGTGAAGTGTGTGTAACCCTGCATCCCTGCTGGGTGCTGTGGGTTCCATCTGCAGAGTCTGCCCAAGAGCAAGGAGATTGCAGGAATAGCTTGCAGGTTGCTCTGAGTTCAAAGGTATCTTAAAGGCAAATGGTTTTTTTTAATTGGATAGTCTTCCAGCTGTATTCATAAAATATTGGTTAGCAATGTTTATATATATAAGATTTATCATGGTAAGATTGTTTCCAAACTTAGATTTATTGTGCAAGAAAATGAAGAGGAATCAGTCATACTGTCAATCCAATTTCATTTCCCAGAACTTTTTCTTCTGATCCAGACAGACCCCTGGAAATGCATATTTCTTAACCAGAAAAGGCCTTCAAACTTTGTTCTGATGCCAGTTTGAGGCTCAGCTTCATCAACTAGTTTTTTGGTGCAAAATTCCAGTATTTCTGGCCCAATTGAAAGGGAATCCCTACCCCTTTTCAAAAGAAAGAAGCAATGTTCTCTTATTCGAAGAAGCACATTAAAAGCCCTAAGCATGGACTGTTGCTGAGTTGACCTACCTACTATTCTGTACCAGCTTTTAGCTCAGTACTTTGAAAAAGATATATATATTGAGATGTGCACATTCCACCACAAACCTTTCTTAGTGAAACCACAAGGTTTTTTTGCATTTAACTGCCAAAACCCAGGAAAACATTTCCCGGTTCAAGGAAATCCAGACTTTACAGTACAAGCATGCACAGTTATGGGTCACAACACAACTTTGACTTAGGTATTCATTGATTTTTTGGAATAATTGATGCAGTTGTGGTTCTAGATGAAATATAGTGATTTTTAAAGGCTGCATTTTTTATTTTCATATCTCTCTTGGTTTCAGTGAATCTAAACCATTACATTTTTACTTTTGGATTTTAGGTATAACTATCATGGCTATCTGAATGTTGGAAGTCAGTTGCCATTGAAATTCTAGAGCAACCTAGAGGGAAAAAAATCCCACATTTGAAAATGCTATTCTTTGTTTTAAATCTGTCAGTTCTAAACCCAGCAACTTTGACTGCCTATATTCTTTAAAAATGTTAAATTAAATAAAACATACTAGAGACAGTGAAGTTAATTGCTGGAACTGACACATACGAAATTGTTTAGTCTTGAATCTGACAAGGATGTACATCAGTTTTCAGTAAACAAACATGGTGGGTATTATTTCTAGACAGGATATGTCAAGTTTTATGCGTGCGGGCGTCTGAGAGGGCTCATTCATCAAATTGACGAAGGTGTAAAAGGTTTTAATGACCTCCTAAATCTCCTTCCCTGTCTGTCGTGGCGAGATGCCTTCCAAGGTCAGTCACCCAAGCAAGCAGGTTCACTTGTATTGTAAACAATCATAGATCAGACTGAATTATAATTGCTGGTGGACTCCAGAGCAGAGAGACCTATATATATCACAGTACTTTCTTGTCAGGGCAGCACAGGTCAGCTGTGTTTGTTCATGGACATATTAGGCTTTGGTTTTCCTGAGCCTCTGCATCTTTGACAGTGGTCCTGTTTTCCCATTGTATTTTCTGTCTGGACAGGATGTTCTACCAGAGGAAGTGCTCCTTGTGGAAAAGGCGTCAATTAGTTGTCCAACTGACCCTCATTCCTACTACCTCCCTCACAGGCACACGGTTTATTTATTTACTTAGATATGATTGCATTTTATTTATTTCTTTGCCAAACAAGTAAAGCAGTAAGGCTTACAAGTTGCTGACTAAAGCGGGCAACAATGCAAATTTCCATTTCCACCATATGTCATCAGCTATTTAAGTTATATATAAGATAGTTTTTGAATGGGAGAAATGTTAAAAAGGGCATGACTGGTCAACAAGGTTAATTAATTGCTGTGTTGGCAGGCAGCTCTGTTTGAGAAGGCTGCGATGCTGTAATCATCTGAGACTTTCAAGGTTTTGTTGAGGAAATGGGTCATTGAAATATACAGGATTTTGCATAAATTGTCTGATAAATAAAAGAGGGGGAGAAACTTCTTAGCAATCTAGTATAAATACCAGTAATCAGAAATATGATACAATAAAACAGATACATGTTTCATGTACATTTCCTCAGAATAATCTATTCCAATTCATAGGAAAGCAAACAGAATACCACAGGCACTTTTTAAAAGAGCTCTTGGTCCCTGGGCAGAGTTCTGGCAGGCAAGGCAAAGCTCTGCTTGATCACACAGCATGTGTTATGAACTGCATTTGATTTTATGACTTTCCAAAAAGCTGTCCAAAAAGAAGGTTGGTTGGTTATTTTTTTAGGTTTTCCTCCCACTTTTCTTGTGCAAGGGGTCTCAACCATCTTAGCATGTGTTTTTCCTCACCCAGTTGACCTAGGCCAGGGAGGTATTTGCCAACAGGGTAAGCAGCTCCCAAAGGCAGTGACTAGAGTGCACTGCTTGCTGGTTCAATTTGGAATAGTTGGGCTTTTTCTCTCCTTTGTCTTCTGGGCTCCTTATTTGTTCCCCTCTATTTAAAATTCTCTTCCTCTTTTGTTTCTTTATTAATACAGCAGCTGAATTTGCACTGTACCATGGAAAGGGCAATGCAAAATGCCTTCTTCTAAGATAGCAGCTCTCAGATGATCCTCAAGCATTCGAGAAAATAAGCAAATGAAAACCTGATATCCAGGCAGTGACATTTGAAACCCCACACCTATTGCAACCACTGGAGAAGAAACATCCTCTGTGAGATAACCGAAATCTATAAAACCAAAGCAAGATCTTCCACCCAACTGAGCTTCTGGGGAAGGGATGTCATTAACTCATCCCTACAAAATTCACCCATGGCTTTGACAGTGTAAAAAGAAAGATTTCACCTGCTAAAGAAAATTCAGTCACAGCATCTTGATCCTAGTGAAGCTGCACAAGGATCAGACCTTCCCCTCGGGTGTAACGTGAGTGCAGGAAGGCGACCTCAAGCACCACTTACGGTATGTGTGGAAAAACCAGGCACAAACTACCACAAATAAGAACAATTCTGCTTTCAGAAGGACTGCCAGATGGAAATCTTTTAGAGGATAACTCTTTGATGAGGCTTCTGTTACTCAGGTTTGGATTGTTTGTTTTAAGCACTGTGTGTTTAAGAGCTTATAAAAATATCAATGGGGACGAAATTAGCAAAATAAAATGCAATTATTTGTTGTTTGGATTTATATCTCATGTTTCAGTTGAAATTTTATCAATGCTTAGGCTTATTAGGGAACCCCAAATGGAACAAAACCGCTGAGAGTTTCATGTTAGGCTACAAGGCCGTCATTACCAGCGGCAGCGAAATGTGTGCAATTTTGTAAATACTCAGAATCCTGCAACGTGATCTGTCTGCTAGGTATTTATAACACCTCAATGCCGGTCTCCTGAGGCAATTTTTGACAAGCTGTAGTTTTTACTTGGTTCTTGTGTGTTTTTGAAAAAAAAAAATTAAACCAAAGGGCTCTCCTTCCCAACTTACAAAAAAACAACAGAGAAAAAAAGAGTAACAGAAAGGATGCAATGAAGCTTTCTTTCTTCATCACAAAATATCATCTTCATCAGCATACACTGTGAAATCATTTCATTATAGTTCTATGGCATGGGTGGGTTGTTTGGCATTCTGTCGTTGTTTTATTGCAAAGCCTTTTTCCTCCAGTCCTATTTGCAACATGTTGTTTCTGCACATTCTGGACTATCCAGTGGGAGTTTTTAATTTTACCAAGATTTAATTGAAAGTAAGTAATTCCATTATTTTTGCACTATTATAACCCGAACCCTTACAGATGTCTTATGTAATTACATGAATTACTTAAAGACAATACAGGTTGCTTCAGAAAGATTTATTATGCCTTCAGAAATTAGGTCATTCTGATGGGTTTTATTTTTAATTATGGTTTGCTTGGCTCAGTTTTTAAAGAGTAGCAGTTTTCAGGTAACTGGTCAAACAAGGTAACAAGGCTCAGTTTTAAGAAAGCACTCGTCTCCATACTCTGAAGATTGAGTTGATTGGAAGACACAAAAATTCACTAGTCATTTTTCTCTATGGCTCATTTATAGTGCAGAATTTAAATAAGAAATATTTTGAAATCTGGATTATTTCTTTAGACTCTTTCCAGATTTAAATATGAACTTCATGGTATGACCTCTCTAATTACAAAGCCCTATACTTCATAATAAGATAAAATCCTGTTGTCAGAGTGGGATGGATCTCCCTGTTGCTAAAATCACTTTTGAAAACTTCTACAAGGTGACTTAAGATTCCCAAACCCCCTGAAAAGGCTCACTCATGCTATTGAGAATGACACCATTTATAGAAATAGTTCAAAACCTCCTACACAAAATGTCATGGCTTAGGAATGAAAGTTGAATAAACTGAACTTAACAAGGGAGCTTTCTCTTCAGACTGGGAGCTTTGGCATCCACTACAGTCAGTCATGAAAAAAAATTTAAGAATTAAAAAAAAAATCAATGGATCTTGCTTCAGCTAGGTGTGCAGACTGTACAAATCTGCAGGCTGTGTCTTCTGGTTGCCTATGTTTGGCCTCTAAATGTACAGGCACAGGGAGCCAAGTACCCAAAGCTAGTCTTCCTCTTCTGGATTTATCACCCTTGTGCACTACTGTTTTCTCAGTTGTCTTCTCGTCATATTAAATTCTTTACACTGCTTTAAAAGCACAGGAACAAGACAGCTTCCTAATGTCTTTGCACTTATTTCGAAAACTAAGAAAACAGATCTGCCACCCATTGCCTGCCAAGTTTGGTTCTGGAACTATTTGTCAAGTAGACAGTGCTCTAAAAATACATTTTTTTCATAGCAAGAAATATAACAAACACACACTCTACTCTGGGACAGTTCTTTTCAACCACAAGCATATATGTACTGCTCTCTGGAGGTTCAATAACAACTATGGGACTCTGGGCTCCTTCAAAAGCCTGGCACAACACAAGCAACCTGGTTGTTCTCATATCTGCATGCACATATGAAACATAGGAAAGTATCTCAACTTCTATTGATTGCTTGCTTTTCTGTCTAATTGCATTTTCTACACTTGCTTTGTAGTTGCTCTATCACAGAACCACGGAATGGCTGGGGTTGGAAAGGACCTCTGGAGATATCTAGTTCAACCCGTCTGTTAAAGCAGATTCACCTGGATCAGGTTGCACAGGATTGTGTCCAGGCAGGTTTTGAATATCTCCAGAGAAGGAGTCTCCACAACCTCTACAGGCAGCCTGTCCCAGTGCTCTGTGCTCAAGCAAATGGAGTAGACGAAGTGCACAGTGCCATGGCAAATGTCGCCTAGAGTAGTGAAAAATAACTAACTAACACTTCAGTATTCAGGACTTGTGTCCCATGTCTTCTGAGGTAGTTTCCTGAAAATAGCTCATGGAATTATGAACCATTACAAGATACTGGAAAAAAAATTACGTCGTTTCCTGTGATGCCAGCAAAACTGAAAGCATGCCTTGGTAGATATTTATAAAATCTGGGAAATTCCGCTTTCCTTATTGCTTAGCATATTTGTCTTTCTGAGCATCCCGTGACTGAACACCAAACAGCACAACTTGCTGAGGTGAATTTAGTAAAAGAAAGTTCGATCCCAGCGGGCTGCTGCCCAAAGGTGATTGCAAATTTGATGCATGGCTTGTCAATATGTAGAGTGTACCTGAAGCCTGCTGCTACAGGCCGTGCTTCCCTTGTTCATGGATGTATAGGTCCTTTTCATCTTTCCTTCTATCTGCAGCCTCTGGTATGTTGAAGCAATTATGGGTATAGAAATTCTGGGGGGGTGGGAGGTCAGGGTGGAATTACTCTAATGAACGGTCAATTGAAATTTCCCCCAGTCGTTGGTCAGTATATTTAAAGAATTACTACAGTAATTATATTTTATGAGCATGAGTCATTTTTCTGTTTTTAAAAAAAGTACTTCACTTTACCCATCTCTTTTAGTACATTTCCATTTGGTGTGGTTTGGCTGCATGGAGAAATACGGCAGCTGGTTACTTGAAAATATTTAAGAAAGCACCAGATTCCTCAGCTCTGGCATACCTGTGGACCACATATATGGACATAATTGCAAACATCTGTCTACCCACCCATGTAACAGCTAAGAGGAGTCATTTAAGAAAAAGAAGGCTAAAATTGTCGACTTTGAGGGTGAGAAACTGCAGAACTACCTGTTTGTATGTTTATTTATTCATAATATATTACCACCTAATGGTCTTCAGAGACAAACTTCTTGGCCATTTTCACAGGAGGGCTGTGGCAATGCAACATATTGTAGTACCACAATATATACTCATTAAACCAGGCAGTGATAGTTTACAACAAAAGCATGAACATTTTAAGAGCCTTCCTATCAGCTAAAGAAGGACTTTCTATGGTGATGTGAAACAACATAGGAAAAGAAAAAAACCCTGGGAATGCATTGGGAAATGCACCTTGGAGCTAGTTGTGGGATGAATAATTGAACTTAGATTTTGTGGACCATATAAATTACTTTAGCAGTCAAAATGGACTAGATCCAAACTAACCTCCTTACCTGCAGTGAAATGTATATAGGGAGTACTGATGTGTCCTTGCTAGTCCTGGTTTGATCTGAACCTCAGAGCAAGCTCAACCTGAGCCAGACATCCTGAATTCAGTGGTTGCCATCAAATCAACCAATTACTGAAGTCACCTCAGTGTATTTTCTGCACTCCAAAACTGGTTGCTTTTGTGATCTATATTCAGATTTCCTGAAAATTAATCTTTCACAATAGTTTAAATGATCAGACCCAACATCTTTGCCTAAAATTCATCAAGCTTTGGGATGCTTAGAATCTAGACCCACAATAAAATTTGCTAATAGATGTTATACTCACATGAGTTATACTCACTGACTGTCACACTCAAAGTATCCCTTTCCTTAAATCCATCATTGCACTAGCCATTCAAACAGCATAATAGTGGATTGTTGAGATCTGGGAAATTCTCAGAACTGGTAGACATGACAGAGCCAGCATCATAATTCCTTGAACTCTAAGAATGGGAAAGTGAGAAAATTCTTGGCAGCTGTTATGCTTATGCAGGAGTAGGGAGGAAGGTGCTGCTTCTTGTAGAATTTCAGCTCCTGGGTCAATAAACAGGGTGCAGATAAGTGGCTTAGAATAGCTCCAAGTTTGCTTTAAATCTCCTCTAAATTATATTAGGATACATAGTGCCTAGGGCACATTCTATCATTGGAGTGAAAGTGTTTTGCAACAACCTTCCTCCTTGTCAAGTTAATTTTATATATCCTACATAGATATTTTGTACTAGATAAGAAGATATAGGTCATATTTCTTTCTTTCAGTGGGAGGCTATGCCTTGTCCAGCAGTGCTGCACCATGGGTCAGACAAGAGCTCTCGTCAATGCACCTGAGGCGATTTAAGACCCTGCAATGTCCAGCTGACCACACAGCTCCACTGCCAGGGACTCCTGCCCCTGCCAAGGAGGCAGTGGAGTGGAGCACCCCAGCAAGGCTATTCAAACCCCTTCCTACTGAGACTTCATCCATATGCAAATATTTTAAAGCTGGAACTGAGTGCTCAGTTTACTACATATGCAACCAATCCACGGTGAATTACTAAACTAAATACTAAGTTTTTCCTGCCCATTTATTTTCTCCTTCTCTTGTTGTTAGACTCCAGGTTCTCCTGAAAGGAAACGGACATCTGTCTGGAGAAATTTACGCTGGGCAGAAAAGAGGTTGAGCACATGGCTTTCCCTGCTCTGTCTCAAGGCTCTGTGAAAAACCATACAGGTGAAAAAAGATCTGTCAGTCCAGTGTTATGAGAAGCAGAACATGCATTCACAGCCCAAACAAAAGTAAAATTGAGTATGTGGTGTGGTGTGGTATTTTCTTGGACTGATAATTTCGGGCTGGTCAAGGTCTGAATGCCTTGAATGGACTTCATTTGCCACTTAGATGTACCTCATGCTGATTTACAATTGAAATGATACTGTAACACCATTACTCACTGTACAACTCCAGAGGCGCATAATATGTAAAATCTGCACCATGTTAAAAGGCAAGCTGGAAATCAGCTCTAAGCATTTATTCTGTGGCACAAATTCTAGCTTTTTTGCAAAGCCAAAATGCTGTCTCCCATCATAAATGCTACACATAAATAATGTATAATGGGAACAAGGTGTCAGCTAGAGGCTTGCAGGTTCTGCTTAGCTCTTAATCTTTTTTTTCCTATTTCTTGACATACAGCACCAGACTTGTGCTACTATTAGGCTGACTAAAATGTTGTTTTCCAAACAGATGCAGTGAGACCTAGATCTATATCAGACAGAGGCATAAGATCTGAGGAAGGGCATGAAACCCAGGCACATATTGTTACTGATCTGGTGATTGCCAGTTTCTTTGTAGAACTGAGCTTCCACAATTGCAATTTGTGTTTATATAGAATGACAGGACAGCTGTCCTCACTCATGGAAAAGTGCTGCTAGAACAATTCCAGACAACAATAATTATACCTCTGGATAGATACTGAAGTGTCTAGTAAGGATCGTGTCCCAGGTGGTCTGAAGCTGGAGTTCTTTTCTCTCTCTCTGCATTTGTTCAGTTATCTCAGATGCTTGTAATTAAAGAAGCATTGAAATAATTGGTCAGTAATACGATGTCAACAATGATTTAATTGTAGGTAATCATTTCATTAATAGACAGATGGGGAACGAGTCTGTATAAATAACTGTAAGCTCCAACATCCACCTATCATCTGAAGGCAGGGGATTTGAACCAGTTGTCCTAGTATGTGTTGTACTTTGGAAACTAAACTAAAGTCACCGGATGAGAACATAACTGGGCATGAAAAAGTCTGTATTCAGGGATTTCAGTGCAGATGTAGAGTGAAGAAAGCATCTTGCCATGCAGAACAATGAAATACTTTCACAGAACAATTGAAAAAACCTCTCTTAGTGGGTGAAGGATAATCCTGTGGGACCAGTCAACACATGGCATGGATTCAATTTCCTGCTCTTAGAGACTCTGCATAAATAGGCTGGACCAGAATTTTAATTGTTCTTGACATTTATCAGTAAAATATCTGCTTTTTATTTGTTATAGGGCATTTTCATTTCTCATTGGCATGTGGGTAAGAATTTTGAAGACTTTGAGGTCCTCTGATGCTATTTCCAGAATTGCAGGGTACTCTCCACCTCAGGACTATCCTACCTTTCTGTTTCTCAGGATTACTCAATAACACTCCTATAAAACTGGTAGGTACACCAGATCAAAACAAAATAACACTTTTATCTCCTTCCTTCTGCCTCCAGAAGTTCAGGTCATGAATGAAAAAAGACAGACGAGAAGGGGTTGTCTCATGTTTAACCTATTTACTGAGTGTGATTCTGACCTCTTTATAGTACAGGATTACCCTAACGAGAAGTGACCAATGTCCCTGCTGAGCTGATTGTACAAAAGTCAACAGTGAGCACAGTGACATGAATTCCGTGCTGTTGAAGGTGCTGCTGGCTATCCTCTTCTTCACCAGCTCTCATGATGATGTGGGCTAAATCAGATTCTGGCAGGAACCATGGCAGAAATTATTTTCTTTTCACCATCCTTCATTCAGCCCCTCAGTACTAAGGGGTTGGGAGGATGAGGCCAGCCAGTTAAAAGTTCCCTCAACAGGTAGGTGGCCAAGAGGAACAGCGACAACATCGCCTGTCAGAAGCAGCACCTAAATGAGATGGATCAGCAGCAGGAGTTTGTGGACACTTCCCCTAAAATCCTGCCTCTTTGCACTGTGGGCCTTTGGTCTGCATTTTGGATTTGTGGTGAAAGAAACCTCACAGATGCCTTGGGAAAGATGCTGGTCCTGAGAGTAGACAAACTGGTTGTGTGACCTGTCCCTTGGCTGTCTTAGAGGAGCTTTCCAGAAGGAAATACTTCTGATGAATTATGCTACATCAGCTGCATTTGTCATTTTTTTCTTGGCCTAGTACACTAATCTGAGTAAGGGCTGAACACCTCTGCCCATAATTTTTCCCCCTCTTCTGTTTTTGGGAGGTTTTATTCCACACTTGAGTTTGTTCATCTGCTAGTGCTGGTATTTATCTATGTGGTAGGACCAGATATCAAATCCTACTAAATCAGGAAAAGTAACAAGCAAATTCTCAGGTACTGTAGAGCAGGGTGGATCCACTAGCTTCAAAAGAATTGTGCATAATGATGTTCTGGCCTGAACTTGTTTGGGTAGGGGTCAGGATGGAGAAAATCCTCACAGGTCCAGACCCCGCTACTTCTCTTCCATAGTCTCACCAATTTACCAAGCAGTCTAAAAGTATAAGTAGGTGGGGTGTTTTTCCCCTTCTGTTTTCCTGGTGTCTGACTGTCCTGATTATTTGAAATCTTATTTACGGTCTAAATTGATGGATATGATATCCATGTTATCTCCACAATCTCTTGTTACTTGTCTCCTTACCCTAACTAGTTTTCTACTAACTGGTGCAGATAAAGAGGTGACATAATTGCTCCTAGTACTTGAGTTACTAGATTGAATAAATCAATGTCATTTAGGCTGTGTTCTCTAAGCAGCAGAGCCACACCGTGACACCACTAGCTGGAGACCTGGAAGAAATAAAGTTGCATTTGGCTCTGCCAGTTTATTGCAGCAGCCTGAGCAATGCAGTTGATGCGACTGCAGAGCTTTCAGTTCTCAAGCTAGGTCACTCTAGTGACCTATTTTGCCACAGTTTTTGTTTGTGTCCACAGCTATCCTTTTGAAATAGGTACTCTACCACTTTGTCCATTATCACAACCCCGTTCCAGATGAAATACCTTTATTCTTGAACACAAGTCATCAGAATCGTATATTGCATTTCAGATGAAGCCTTGAAATTGTCTTAGAGCTGACACAGAAATATTGCACCTGCTACAGTCTAAGATCACGGTTGCATCCAACTTGGGGATCATTGTCTTTCTACATTTCAGTGGTATATCCAAGCATGTGTCCCTCTCTTCCTTTGTTTCCAGCTGTGTTTCTCAACCAGAAATTATTGTTATTCATCCTGAAGGGCTGGATTTTGCAGTGCTATTCACTTTCATTCCATTTCCATTACTTCTGTCCTCAGGCTCATCCAGCTCTCTCTGCGTGGTATTCTAGTCCACTTCTGAATTGACAGTGCCTTCCAACTTCATGTCATCAACACATTTCATAAGCCCACTCCTACTTTTTGAGCCAAAACCACTCCTTGAGGAACTCCATTAATAGCCTATCTCCAGCCCAATACTTTGTCTCTTGACACAGAGTGCTGTCATCTCTGCCTTAACCAGTGTTTGAGCCATCTTATAACTTCTCTTCTAATTCCGCTTTTCCTTACCTACGCAGACGCTTTGTCACATGGCACCAAACCAACTGTTTTACTGAATCCAGAACACTGTATTTCCTTTGTCTAGGAAAAACAGTCATCCTAAAGAAAGCTATTATGTTAGTCTGGCATGACCAGACTATGACCAAACCAGACTAAAGATGGCGTTTTCCATTTTCCTGCTTATCTTTCTTCTTTTCTACAAAATTTGTTCTACAGACTTGCATACTGTTGCAAACTAAATGACCCCAGGATAACCAAACCACCTTCTCCTCTTCTTATTTCATTTTGACCATTGGGTATGGTGGTTTTGGTTCTTTAATCATCTTCTCTGTCTCAAGTGTCCCAGAGGGGGAATTTCTAATGCGTTGATGATTTCAGGTACTGCTTCCTCAAAATTTCTGGAGTGGAGAGCAGGGGTCTTCTCCAAAACAAGTTTGATGTGGCACTTTGAGTTTTATTTCTAGCACAATGAGACTAATTCCCTATGGGCATAATGTGTCTCTCTCCATTGTCAATGTCATTGTGCACAAAGGGAAACAAAAGGCACGGTGTGTCAATTTTAGGAAAAATCATTATTAATCTCCACCCTGGCCTAGTGCATGGCTGTTCCCTTGCTTCTTTTGTGCTCAATTCCTAGTTGCATGGATGAAATTTTTTTGCTATTTGTTTTATTTCCTCTGTAAGGTCTAACACAGCTTGACTTTTGGCAATTCGTACTTTATTTCTGCACTTTGACCTCTTGAGATTCTGCTTTCTCTGCTGATTAGACTTCTTCTCATTCTTTTTAGGCTCTCTGTTATTATCCATGTAATTTTTAAGGTGGATTTTTATTTAGTTCCTTCCTACATGGTCCCCTCCTACTTTTACCCTTACTTATGAAACGAGTTCCAGGTATTTTTTGGATTTCTGACTCAATGCAATCTCAATTTTAAGTAGCTGTTGCTTTCCTAAGTCTATCAAGATGTGAATGACTCCTTCCTGAGGTAATTAATCTTCACATATTTCACGAACCAATCATTATCACTCCCAATCTTGTTTCCAACTTTTCCTGGTCAGTGCAGAGCTTGGAATACCTTTGATCCAGTCAAGGCTCTGTTCTGTGCCTTGTAGAATAGGGAACTCCAGAGATATAGAACAATGCTGCAGGTAGTAAAACTCACAATAACAACCTTATGAAGATTTTTTGTTCCGAGGTATACATATTCATATTCAAAGAGGGAGTGCATATTAATGCGAGACTAAAAATTACCTAACAAGCTTAGATATTTTAATCACGTTAACAGTACCAAAATATGGCAATGTGTCTTATCAAGCTGTTGTACCAATGAAAGAAAATTAAACATCCTCTCTCATAGGTCACAGGAAAAAAAGCACTTTTTCTCAGCAGTACTGAATTGGACAGGGGGGAGTGAAGATGTGCTTTGAGCAAATTACTGGGTAAGAAAGCACCCTTTTTACAGAGCTCTGTTAGAGAAAAAGACCATACTTAAAGAATATTTAATACCTATACATATATAAGCCTTCGATAGAGTCACCCAAACCCCATTTTCAATGTTTAGCTTCTATTTTACCTGAAAGTGTAAAATTGATTGAAACAGTTATTTCTTCTGCTTGACTAGATGCTACTCAGAGGTTGGTAAAAAAGTACTGAATAGCAACAAATATGAAAGTGCCTGGGTACTTAGCAAGGATCCCTATTATGAGAGATAACTATTGATAGTAATATGAACAGTTAAATTTACTCTTTGCTGTTTACATCTAGACCTAATCCTAACTAGAGCAATGGAGAAGCTCTGAACTGTTCTCCACCTGAAATGAAATAACATAGGGTAGCATACAGAATGCCAAAGCCCTATCAGGTGTGTGCTATTTAAAGAAGGAATGTTTAAGTAGAAATGTCTGAGGTGGAGCATTGAGCCTTGTCACACAGTGCAGCCCTTGGCCAGCAGGGGTGAGGTATAGACAGACAACCTTTAGCAGCTGATGTCAGGATGGGGCAGAACTGCACTCCTGATGTTCCGAAGAATGCATAGACTACACTCCTTGAGCTGTACAACAGAGAGGAAGGAGGAATACTGTGTTGCTTCCTTCCAGGCATGCTGTCCAGCTGGCCTGTTACAGTCTTTTCCTAGGACTATACACACGGGAACGGTAGGAGACATCCTGCCTCCCTGAGGCATCACAACTGAAGCAGTTCACAAGCACAGCACAAAACACAAGATTCAGGGCAAGGCTGTGCATAAAAGGAGATGTCTTTCCCCAGAAGAATACCCCCAGCTAACTTGTACATTTGGTTAAATCATTGCTTCTTATTACGTATCATGTCTTTGGGAATACCATTATGAGTCACTAGATTATGAGTTCCAGACTCTTATCAACAACTGCATGATAGCACCCCATGTCATCATGGCCATGTTATTTCACACTACTTCCCCCTAGTTAGGCAAAGCATTCTCTTATGTAAGATGATACCAAATACTACTAAATACCAGATACTACAAGGCAGTGTTTTTTTCAGGCAATTTTCTAAAAGCACATATAGTGGTTCAGCTCTTAAACTTCCAGCAAACCAATGTTTCCATATGGCTTTTTTTGTCTCCTGAATGTGGGATACTTTCCTTCGCTAAATGTGGGAAGAGAACCAGAACAGATGACACAGTAAATTTAGTCCTATTATATAGACACCTATTTTTTATTTGCACCCACAATATGCAAAAAAATATCCTGCAGCTCTGACACTGGCAGCCAGATAAATTTCAGGGAGGCTCCTACTCTGGCTCACTCTATGGAGAAGTGTGCTTGAGTGCATGCAATGAGTTTTCCCTCCTTTTTTTCTCCTCTCTGCCAGAGAAGACAGAGGCAAAAATCAGGATACTAAAACTTTTATGGATACATCCACCACCCACTGAAATTAATGAGAGAAGCCTGAGTGGCTCCCTGGTCAGAGAGAAATTAGGCATACTTTTAATTGTGCTTTTAACCGAGTGTATTAATTCAGATTTATGGCAAGAAAAGATTTATTCTGCCTTCAGGCACCCTCCAACAAAAATGCAATCCAGCTACTTTACCTGGCTCCTGGAAGAATGGTTTGAACACAGGGCATTAGTTTTGTGGTAAAGGAAGCCATCAGGTTCTGCAGTGTTTGCAACTGTCTGCGTATATCCTGCCAACCTGCACGTCACACGCGCCTCTTCTGGCTGTGGGAAGCCCGTGCTGAGCTGCCACGCGGTACCTGTGGCACAGAGCACTGCAGCGACTGGTGCCTCCTATGTTGGGTGTGAGTGAAGCAAACACATTACACCAGGGTATTCTTACTCAAATGACGTCTGGGAGCAGGGCAAAGTAGCCTGACCATTACTTATCTGTCTGTATTTCTAATTTTATTCCTCTAAGCTTTTGTTCACTTCAAAGGCTGATGGCTTCAAAACAATGCCAAGCAAAATTTCTATAAATTAGGAAACATGCTGGAAGAAAGAAATGACTGCCTAATATTTTTGATTTGCCAGGGATCACCCCAAATCCATGCCATGAGCAGGAGTACAGTTGCTTTCATTCAGAACTTGACACTGGCTGAACTGGGGCGTGTGTGGATACACCGTGTAACGCTGAACCTTAAGACTTCTCCCAAGTGCCCCTGAAACTTGAAAGGTTTAAGCACTCTTTTTTTTTTCTCACCTAAGGAGTGGAATAAATTGTGCATCTCATCTGGCTTTAATATCAGGCAGTGTTAGTAGAATGTCCAGCCTTGTAGTGGGGAATTGGCTGGAAACATCCCTGCTGAAGCCAGGGACACTGCCCTCCCGGAGATTGGTTTGCCACAGCACAGACGTTCTGTGCAGCTGATACCAAACACTATTTGAAATATGGAAACATCCAGCATTTTTGCACTGTGGCCAGTGCACTAAGCCTTCCTTTCTGCCACTTCACTGGGACCCACCCCATGGAACAGATGTGAGAGTTCAGCTCAAGTCATGGTGTGACTTGGGCAAGGCCAAATTCTCATCTGGGCTGTACCTAAGTAACTCTGCTAAGGCAAGACTGCTGAACAGGTGTAATTCAGAGAAGAATAAGAAACTAGCCTTAAGCCATCACTGCAAATCCAAGGCTTTATTTTATCCCATGTTTTCTTTTTGTGCCCCCATTTTTCAAGACACTGAATGATTGCACTTCTACTCAGGTTCAGCCACCATGCACAGGGCTCATTGTGGCATGGGAACTGCAGTTTGGACCTCATGTACTCCTGGGCCCTAAGGTTGACCAAAAATGTTCTCAGGGACAACTCTATAAATGCTCAGTATTCAGCTCAGGTGCCAGAGTCTTACAAGGTGCTCATTATAAATCTTTTGGAAAATGTGACAGTGTAGCAAAATGCCTGAATTGGAGCAGTTCTTTTCTAGAAGTTGGATTTTCAATGTTCTGTGAACTGTTCTATTTCCAAGTCCTTATTTTAGGAGACTGGATTTTTGTCAGTCAGTTGGTAGGTAGTTAACAGGGTTTGGGTTAAAAAACTCAAAAATGTAGCCTCCCACTCCACCTAACTGATCATCTCAGAGAGGAACAGCATCAAATTAGTTTCCTGCATATGACATGTCAAGTGGACATATCCTTCAAGCCAAAGACATAAACACTAACTCACCCACATAATTTTATTACTGACTAAAATAAAACCATATGATGTTTCTGTATCAGTGCCTGAAAAAATTAGTTCACTAGATTCTGGCACTATAAAGTGTCCCTAACACTTTTGTTCATACACATATAAAGTGCAATGAAAAAGGGTGATAGTTATTTTCAAGGAACAGAGGAATAGCTGGAAAGCAGTTCCCTCAGAAGAGAAGTTACCTCAGCTGTTTGCCATCGATGTTAATCCAGAAAATGTTAAAACTGTAGTGTATACATTAAATTTTATAGGTCTTATTCAATAGACAGTGAGGTAAATGAAAGGACTCAGATTAAGTTCAATGGATGTTGTGCTTCAAACATTACAGATACATGTTCAAACACTCTGACACTGTGTATTACTCACAAATCTTAGAAATGGTGCTACCTAATTTTAGGAATAACTGTATAGTCAAGGTAATATCTATCCAGAAGGCAATTGCTTCCATCTGTTTAAAGGAACGTCATTGTTTAGTTATACTTACATACTTTTGCAAGAAGAATGGCAGCAGAAATATATGAATTCTGGCTACAGCACTGTTTAAAAAAAACTTCTGCTATTTAGCATAGTTTGATTTTTCCAGGCAACAGAGCAAAATATAAGTTGCCTACAAAACTTGCTATCCCACCTAGCACATTTGAAAATAAAATTCCATGCTTGATGTAATTTCTTGTCATCCAGGGATCTTGACATATTTTACAAATAAGAATGACCTTGAAGTATCCTCCCTTATTATTTCCACTCCACAGAGTGAAAGTGAGGCACTTACTCTGTAGAGCAACTTGCCACGTTTGACAAGCAGAGCCAGGAATGGGGTTTGTAATGATATTGCCTTATTATTTTTCTTCCATGTTATTGCCTGTCTCTTTCTGGATGAATCTGTTACTATAGATCACATCTACTCTAGCTAGAAACAGCTACTTCTGCACAACACCTTATAATTATCAGAAAAGTCCGTGAGACAGGCCTGGAGCAAATGCCTTCAGAGCTCAATCTTAGAAAATGCAACTATTGGGTTGTATATCCTGTCGGTGAGGCACTGGAGAACAGCATCACAAACAACTGCAGGGCGATGCCACAGAGTCAGGCTGAGATTTCAAGCTGCATTTCTTGGCACCTGAGGAAGGGGTTGGGATGAGCTCGGTCTGTAACACATGGGCCATCGGTATGGAAGCTGAGCAGCCCCGCTCTGATGATCACTTTGCTCGGGGTCTGTTGTATGTCCCCACAGCACTGACTGAGTCTTCTCAGCTCTGCCTTTGGCAAACTAGGTGCTCCTCCTTCCTCAGCTGTCTGGTACCCCTCAAACCAACACCAGATCCACACAAACAAACACTAGATCCACACACACACACACACGCATGTTCACACACGTGCACACGGACAGACTGCTGTTTGCCTGTCTTGTTTGCTTTGGTTCCCAGGAGCACGAATCCAGTATCTAGAGATCAATCTTTATTGAGTCCATATGGTACAGAAAATTGGGTTTTTTCAGAGCTTCTGAGAGAAGATGAGAGATGTCCTGTTCTTTTCCCCACAAGCACATGTAGCCATGTTAAAAAGTGGTAAATCCATATATTTAAAGTTAAGGTCTAATCACAATTCTATATATTGCTCATCCAATGTCTGTGGGCATTTTTTTAGGGAATAATTTTGGTTGCAGCATGTTGATTTGCTTGCCGTTTGCAGTAAGGAAATGCTGGTGTGATCTTCACCCACTGATTCACACTAGCATGGGTGACTTCTGTGTGTGTCTGGTTTGCCTACTCATTCTGAGACGTCACTGGCCTCCGCTTGAAATGAGACATGTGATGTTTAAGTATGCATGACAAAACTGTCAGACAGGGTTTTCAAAATGAAGATAAGATGTCCAAGAATGCAGGAGAATTCATAAGCTATAAAATAAACCCAATCTGGACATTTTCTGGGCCAAAAAGATACAATACAGATCCTGTTGACAAAAGAGAACTATTTAGAATTTTCATTCATTCATAATAAAAATGTTCAGTAATATAACCACAGCCAGAAGAAAACCACACAGTTTTTTCATTGCAATTATTTTAAATAAAGTGTGTCATTTTTTTTCTTCAGCCTGATCTTTGGCACCAAGATAGAATTGTACTTGAAATAAAGCAGTAAAACACAATTAGCCTTTTTATTTAACAATCGTAGTTTCAAATCCATTCAGCTCTAATAAAAAATTGTGGAGTTCTTGAATTGACAATAAATCACAGATTAAGATGCCTAGCAGAAACAAATACTAGTTCTATATTTTTACAAGAAACACTTGATATTGTAGCTTTTCTGCCTGTTCTTTGTTCTCCTCCTTACCCCTTCGCTCCCTCAAAAGATTTGATTTATGCCACCATGGTCAAAATTTCATTACCTGCTATTTAACCCTGTGGAAATAAACCCTGTCTTGAGCAATCTGGAATATGTGAAAAATCAAAGTTTTCTTTTTGATCTTTTACATTAGGATATTGAACAGAAACTCCTTTTCTTTTCTCTCAGAAGCAACTACCTTGATTTTTAAATCTATTTTTAAAATTTCTTTCAGTGACAAGGAATGGAAGATTAAAGAAACGGGATATGGTTTATAAAACTTTTTTCCACGGGCGTGCCCTATATGACAGACTGTGTCCCTGAAACACCTTGGCTCAAATGTAGTGGCTGTGGGTGTGGTGATTATTTCCTGGCACAAGGAGGGATTTCAGGAAAGCACTGACTCTGCCTTCTCCACCCAGGCAGGTTCCTGACCTCTACTTACAAGTGACAAGAGCCTTCGTGTGCATAAATCCTACAGAATCCTTTAGGCAAAACCACTCACAGTGTTTGCATTGTGGGACTGTTCTCTTGAAAATATAAATGTATGCATAGCGTGCCTGAGGGTACCCAGTTTTGAATTATAGAGTGCCGTGTGAGCAGTCGTGGCATTTGGTTTGAAGACACTCCCCCTGCCTCCCTCCCCACTTCCCACTTTTTATTTTAAATTCAGCTTTTCAAAAGCTTGTTTCTAAAAATATTCTGATAGATCTATAGTGGTGCTGACTAGCAAGAAGCTTTGCAATAGAGAGTGAAAGATCACTTTATAGACTTCAGCTCCTTCCTGGAATGGCTACTTTTTTCCTTTCACTTTTTTTCCCCCCTCTTTTGGCAGATATATTAAAAAGAAAAAAAGAAAAAGAGTGCATGGATTTATTGCTGTATGGGGCTGTTAGATGGGTAGCCACAGAGATCAAAGTGCTCTCTCTGCTGAACAGGTGTGGCATGGAAAGTGCCAATTTTCTCCTTTCTAAGCCCTGCACTGAGGGAATATAATTATTGAGCAAGATTTTACACAACCAAACCTGGAGAGAGCCTGAACTAGAGAAAGTTTCACTGAATAGGAAGAATGGACATAGGAGCTGTGTATCCAGATCAGGCTTAAATAGGTGGTCTGACAGAGTATATAACTAACACTAAGCTAATTCTCTTCCCATTCCTTTTAACACATTTAGTTTCTCCTGGAATTTTTACAACACAACTTTGATGGTAGTAAGTAGATCATTAGAGAAACTATTTACAAGAGAAAAAGAGACTATTTACAAGAGCATGTGGTGACAGAACAAGGAGGAATGACTTCAAACTGAGAGAGAGTAGGTTTAAATTAGATATTGGGAAAAAATTCTGTACTCTGAGAGTGAGGCACTGAAACAGGTTGTTCAGAAAAGCTGTGGGTTCCCCATCCTTGGAAGTGTTCAAGGTCAGACTGGATGGAGCTCTGAGCAACCTGGTCTAGTGGAAGGTGTGCCTGTCCATGGCAGGGGGATTGGAACGGATGATCTTTAAGCTCCCTTCGAACCCAAAGCATTCTTGTGATTTTATGATTCTATGATCATCAGACTACTGATCTGATCTTTGTGGTATGTTAGCAGTGGGTTAAACCAGGAGTTCTGTTTGCCTCATACATGGACTTTTTGTTTTCTTTTACTAGAAAAGATCAATACTAACTGTGGTCAAGGCCAAATAGCAAGACACTGTATCTGCTCAAAAAACCCCTCCCTCTTCTGTGTAGAAAAAGACCAAAGTATTCTGATTTATACTGTCAAGAAGACTGTGGCAGGGAAGAGGCGACAAGGAGCAACAGGAGCATGAACTGGAAAAGGACAGACCATATTTTAGGCACAAACCAAAGAAAAACTGTCCAGGGGCTGCAGCTTCTGGAGTCTACTGGTACCAAGTGACCCATGGTTTGACCTGCAGCAGTGAAGCTGTTGCTGAGAGCTTTGAAGTCTTAGGAGAATCTTGTGAAATATCTTCACGCAGCAGAATATGGCTTAGGTCAGTGCAGGGGATTCATCAAGGGACAAAGCAGTCAGCCAGTCTTCCAAAGACCTGAAGTTTAAATGGGCTTGAGTAGCGCCCTGCCTTTGTTTAAAAAAGTCCAGGAAGAGGAACATCCTGGAAAGACCAGGCCAGAAGCAGTTGGGTTTAAGAAGAGGAGGTTAGGGAAAACAAGAATGAGGTGCTGAAATCAGCTGTGCCCTCCAAAGCAGCCTATTTTTTAAAAATCTTGGCAGGAATCCAGGACTCCTGATCACTCCTCTGCTTGTCAGCAAATCTGTGAAAACCTCATGAAAAATCTGTTTGATTCTCCTTGGGTCCAGGTCTGCACCACCATCCCTGCTGTACATCACACTAACTCACATCACTGTCATAGTGATTCTGTTCACCACTCCCACAGCTCATCATTTTACATGGGGAAACATACAAAAACATCTTCTAAAACATCTTCTAAAAGGACATTACTGAGTTTTGAAATAAAGTACTCCAAAGCAAGGAAATTTCTGTGCAGACTACACACACTCTTACTCACATGAATGGATTATGATAGGCCCTTTAATTGCATTGAACTCAATGATCTTGGATGTCTTTTCCAACCTTAATGATTCTATGATTCTTTAGTACAAACCCCCTATCTTATTCAGAAATAATTGAAGTTTCCATTTCTGCACAGTGAGTATTTATTTGGGAGTAGGTGTTATCTAGTGAAATGAATGAGAGAGTAATCCACTCAGGAAAAAATTTCTCCCTGTGAGTGCCTCTTGTAAGACAACATTTTTGTTGATGTACATCTATGGTGTCTGACAAAGACTGTTCTGAACTAATTTAGTATGTTGTACCATGAAGTCTCTTCAGAACAAAGAACAAAGACCAGGAAAGCAGGTTTTCTGAAATACTGCATCAGAGGCAGCTGATTACACAAAAATTCTGTCTTCTTAAGTGGCAAGAGCAGCCGAACCCTGAGCTCCTTCATTAAAAGGGATTGAGAATTGATGTCAAGCAATCCTATTTCCAGATTTTGTCTTGGTCTCCCAAACATTACAGAAAATGTGTATATTTTTGTCAGGCATTTTAGCATAGCTGGGAAGTCGTATTATTTTTCCCACCACTTCTGGACTTTTTTTGTGTTATAGAGTGTAAATAGAATGTACCCAACATAGCACCTAAGCACCTGCCTAACTTCAAGCCTTAGTGGAGCTACTCTTGTGTTCACAATTAATGATACTTACATCACGTGGAAGGAACTGACAAAGGAGTTCAATGGAGAAGGGCTGAAAACTCTACTGAAAGCCAGTGGGAGTTGGATATCTGACTCTCCAAACCCTCTCCCAAACCCTTTAAAAAGTCTCACAATTCTGGGTTGAGAGAAATTTCAATTCCATGTCAGTGCTCAGATGTGATGTCATTAAGAGAATGAGGCAGTCATGACATTTATTTGCCATGACTTACAAAAAGAGAAGAAAAGAACCCTGTGTGCAAGCGCTTTGAGTAGTCACTTGGTTGTAAACCAGCTGCTCATTAACCATGTATCTGTGTTGCACAGTTATTCCATTTACACCTGGACTGCACATACAGGCTTTTACCATCACTTGTTCTCTTTTCTTTGCACAGCATAGTCTGCACAAGGAATGCATGTATGTCACTGTCACTTAGAACATGGAGAATACTACCAATTAAAGTAGAAATGAATGGAAAGAATACCAAGGAAAGACATACAAAACTAGATCCAGTCACTGGTCCCAAGTCTAAGATTCTTTATTCAGGAAAAGGGGAGTGATGATGATACCAATTGCCTCTGAGTACTTACAAAAAACCCCAAACAATATATCTAAGTTCATATGACATAACAGCTGCATGTAAGTGGAAATTAACCTTTGGGTACATCTGAACCTGTTTTCAAAAGGACTTTGGAAGGTACCTTTCTGTTTTACAGATCGTTGTCTGCCACATACCAGCTTTTTTCCCTGAAAAGATCTGGTCATTTTACCTATTCCAAAGAAACTGCAAGATTTGGGAGAAATGGTGGGAAAAGTGTATTTTTTGTTAAGTTTTGGTTTTGCTTGATTCATGCTCAAACTTTCCTAAAATAGTCACTCTTGGAAAGAGAACAACTCTGGAAGAAGTTCAGCCAAGAAGGCTAAAGTTTATGAAAATAATAAATAACTGAAACTGGGCCTTCAGAATGGAAATGTTTAGATGAACTTAATATTAGTGCTTTTATATATTGGTCCTTCACTGGTTTTTTGAGTCAGAAACATAGAGTGCAGGAAATGAGTGGGAGAAAATCACTGGGTTGGTTTCTTTTTTATTTTTCTGCTGGTGTAATTTTAATAGAAACAGGAAGAAAATAGAATATGACATGTACAGTATGTGATACTGATACAGTTCACTTAGACCAATGACACATCCTTCTGCTACCAGTGAACCATCTTTGGTGAGTAAAGTGAATTGCAACTGGAAGTGGAAAAGTTTTGTAAAATTTATACCAAGCGTTCACATCACTCTTTGGTACATTAATACTTAATAATCCCCCAGTCAGGTACCTTCTGCTGTTGTGCAATGAGGAAGGTGAAAAGAAAGAATGAAATCATGTAAATATTTTAATTTGCTGAGGTTTGTAGACTGATGCTATGGAGAACATAGGCATCAGTAAAATTTGGAGAAGAGCTGGGGATAATAGATTAAATTAGAGCCCATAAAACTTTTGAGATATCATTTGATATGTTACATCTATATTTTAAAACATGTTCTTTCTTACTTGCGATAAATGCTGCTTGGAAATACCTCTTTGTACAGCTTTGTTGGTTACTTCATTTTCACAGAAATGTTCAGGCCCTCAGTTAAGCAACTCTTAAAACAAACAAACCCAGATCTTCCAGAATGACTTTCAAAAGCATTTGGAGTATATATACTATGGCTCAGAAAACTCATGTGAGATTCTTCCTCCTATTAATTTTCTACTGCCAAATATGTTCACAAACACTAATTGGAAAGCAAATAGAAAAGGAATACTATTTATTTTCCTGAGTTTTACTGATGTGAATACCTGTGCCTATTATTTGGACCACTTGTCTTCTCTCTGGCAAAGTTGTGTGATGTTCCACAGTTCAGCATGAATAATCTCTCCAGCAGCAAAGACTTTGGGGTTAATAGTAGGAAAAAACAGCTGAGCTCTAAGTTCCTCCATGTCTATATTTGAGTCCTGAACTGAATAAAGTGTGGTCAAACCTGAAGAATTGCACATGATTTTTGTTTTGTAGCCAGTGGCGAATCTCTCTCTTGCTCCTTGCACCTGGATGGAGGAGAGGAGAAGTCTGCATGGCACTCCACACAAGCTCAGGAGCTTCCTGGCCTGACTAGAATAAAATATGAAGTCTGTCACTGATAAACACTACCTTGCCTCCAGAGGTACAACAGATGTATAAAGTTCTGACAGTCACCAGTCTTTCAGCTCAGGGCACAGCACTACCAATGTAGCTCACACTGCTCTTGCATGGGATTTGAAAACCATTATCACCTCCCTGTACAGAAACCACAAAGTTCTCATGAGTCTCCTCTTTGGTTGCCATAGTGGTAATCTTCACAGAAATTAACAATTTTTGTGACTCAATGTTGTCACCTCTGGCAATGGGTGGAACTCATAGAACTCATCTGGGCTTCCATCAGCAGCCATCAAGCTGGTCCCTGATCTTCCCTCTGCTTGTTTAGAATGAACCTCAGCAAAACTCAATCTGACTAGCAAAACACAAGGCCATAATCTGCTCTTACCATTAATATTGTCAATGGTATAAACCAAGAATAACCTGCCAGATGCATCTGAAGGCCTTTGAACCAGGGGCCAAAATGGCAGTGTCAGAGCTCTGGCAGAATGCATGCACCCACGTGTAAGCAGGGAGTGGACTGAAAGCCCTGGAAGCCATCAGGAGTGCTCCCAGGCTCCAAGAGCCATAAATGATGGATGAGTTAACTGACATGAGGGTCCAATTAATATGGCCCATTATTGGACAGATTTTTCTACCTCCGCTCTTGAGAGCTCTGGATTTTTTTAACAGACTTCTGGTAAAAATTTTCAACATTTAAGATACATTTCATCTGAAGGAGAGGTAATTTTTTCTATCAGTTACTAAATTCGTTTCTATTAGTTGAGAGTGAAATTCGTAACTTTAGCTCCATGTGTGAAGCACTCAGGCTGCTCTTCCTTCCTCCACAAGGAGGAGATGGAATCAAAGCAGGCAACTGTTAAAGCACTGAAAGTAGCACGGTATTGAGAATAAATTTATTGAGACTAAATCCTCAAGAGAGTGAAAGGGTAAAGAAAAAGAATTAAGAGAAATCAGAAAGCAAAATTAGGAAATTTCA
This sequence comes from Atrichornis clamosus, assembly GCA_013400975.1. Taxonomy (NCBI): domain Eukaryota; kingdom Metazoa; phylum Chordata; class Aves; order Passeriformes; family Menuridae; genus Atrichornis; species Atrichornis clamosus. The sequence continues at coordinate 15,772 of WBMZ01009131.1, read as the reverse complement.
ATCTAGTAAACTAAGTTAGTGAGGCCAGGAGAGGGGAAAATTTGAATCCAGGTCCAATATTGGCATACATTCATCTAATGCTTCTGTTGCAGAACATTGTGTAAGAAAACTGGGATTTTTTTAAAGCTTTTTTAGTGATGTGCGTGCACATTCCTGTGACTTTTATTTGGAGTTGAATGTTTGAATTTCCCCCAATGGAACTGAAAACCCTGCTCAAAGTACTCTGCTATTCAAACAGGCCAAGCAGCTTATGTGGTAATATAATGCTGCATAGATAGAGTCAGTAAGAAGGAGGAGTAGCAGAAACACTAATTTAGGGTAAAAGAGAGGGGAATGTCCTTCTGAATTTCATAGAAATTCTTCTTTCATCTCAAATACTATACCAGTTGGTCCAGACTTAGTATACATTTAGGCAAACAGAAGTTAAATATTGAGGTATATATAGACACAGAACTGGCATGCATTTTCTTCCCATTTACCATTTCTTTCATATTGGGTAGACCAAGATGTCAATGAAAATATCACTTCTAATCTGATTTTAAAGTACAGCAAGCTCCCGGACAGAGTAAAAAGACAAGGCATTTCTCTGTCAAAAGTTTTAAAAAGTCATGTTGCAAACTTTCTCCACAGGGTCTCACACTGGGCAGGGCACAGAAGGTTCTGTCACAAAGTTTCTTTCCTGTTGTGCTGTTAAGACTGTTCACGTGGACGTGTCACCTAGTGATTCCAACTTTTGTCCAGATTGATACCATTTGTCTGTGAAAGTCCTTTGCCTGCCTGCTATGCATATAGAACATAGGTTGCAAATCACTGAATTTACATGCATGTATATGCCTGAATTGACCATTTGTGGTTGTGCACGCACTGCCCAGGAGAAGGAAGAAGCTACCAACTCTTGCAAATAAATAGCAACATGATCTTTTCCCTACTGCCTTTGAGATTTTCCTTCGAAGAGATATAGCTCAGCAGGGACGGATTGCTTTCCCATTAGCTGTTCTACATTTACAAAACATAAATTCAGACCACATTAACACTCAGTTCTACTAGATCCATTACAGAACCTGGAATTCCCTCTGAGACAAGCACCAATGCTTTATTTCAGATTACTGTAAATCATGACTGGCCCATTTTGACTTTTGACTAATGGGATGTGATACAGGAGATGACCTTTGACTGGACATGGTCAGATCTTTAGATTGACTTCTGCTGTTCTTGGCTCTTTTTGCAGCAAAAACCAACACTTCTGATGACTTCTACAGAAAATGCTTTCCTGTCTTATGCTTCCACAGTCCTCAAAAGCTGCTGATCCCACTGCTAAGGGGTGGGACCATGCAAAAGGGTATGATCTCAAATGATGAAAGTGCCACAAGTAGCTTTCAGAGAAGTGGTAATAAAGCTGATAGACAAGACTCAATCCAACAATGCAAACACTAGATTTTCAACTCTGTCTGATTTTCAGCTTCCAGAAGTCCCATGCATTCTACCAACATCACTTAGTGCTCAAGACTTCCAGAAATAACTACAGAATTTCAGTTTTGTTCTGTAGGGTCATATTTTGTTTGCTATATGTATGGGGCAAGCCCAAAATAACTCCTTAAAACCACAGAGTCTGTAGTCAGACGCAGAGATCTTAGCTTATCCTTAGAGTCCAAGAAGTACCCTACGTAAGGCTGAGTAAAGTCTTCACATTCACTGCATGATAAGGCCTCTAAGGATGGTTTTGTATTCATGAATGTCACAAGCAGAAGCAGCGTGGAAAAGAGATTGAGTGTGTGTGAACTCCGAACTCTAATATGGATTGTGATAATGATAAGAACATAAGAGGACTTTCTGTTAATGCATGGATTAAACTGAATGAGTGCTTGTGAGTATAAGGTTCATGTTTACCCCTACAGAGTGACTCGTGCACAGCTACACTGAGTGCAACACTGACCTTGTTCTGGCTTTGGGGGCTTTTTGTTGGTGATGAGATTTTTAAAATTTGTCTAATCATAACCTAATTAAATTAGTTTCAGAAAATTACTTACAGTTTGTCCAACAAGCTCTCAGACTGTGGAAGCTGTTTCATGAGTGGATTCCAGGGTATTTCACAAAGTATGTCAAAAAAAGCAAGAGCTTTCTGAATCAAACAACTAACTATTTGTGTATTTCAAGCCATCTCTGACTTCAAATCCTGGAATTGCACAGACCTGGCTCAAGGCTTTTCTGAAACTAAGCAGAACTGAGCTCTTCAAGACCTCAGGACTCACATGGGACCAGGCGGCTCCTTCCATGGGAAAAGGAGAAAAGTAGGGCTGAGAATGGGAGTCCTGGGAGACAATTGTGTGGGAATGGCCTTGCCTCTCTTCCTGCCACCTGGGGGAGATTGGAGTTACCCAGCACAACCTAAACCCAAACACTCCTGCATATATAAGCCTCACTGTCCAAAGCCCTACCATAATGAAAACACTGGAAACAGCTGTTCTCCTGCCCTGGCAGGGCACTGTTCTAGACAGCTGCCGACTTTGCCGATTCCTGAGGCTGGTATTGGGAATGTTAGATTTTTTAGTGACATATACTTCCCGATAATTTATATGCATATACAGAGACAAGATATCCAGTATCCTGAAAGATAAGTCACTTTCTGTATGGTTTCTCCATGCCTTTGAAGGTACAATGTACAAATGAGTTATCCAGTTGCAGACACACTTACCAAGGGTCCATTGCATTGGAACCAAATTGAAAAAAAGGATCAAAAATGAAAATTCACAGTCAAAAAGCATGGGGTCCTGTGCAAAAATCAATGTATAATTTTCATCACAGCAAACAGTTTCCACTTGTTCAGTCTCTGCTATACTTGTGGCCATTAGGGACCAGGTATCATTTCTCAGACATGTATAAGTGGAGCGACCCAGTGCCCTAAAGGAATTCCAGTTAATGACTCCAAGGTCATTACCTTCTGTTCTTCCTACGTAAGCTCTCAAGTGATTTTAGTTGGCTATATTACCCTTTGCCTCCCCTGCTCTAAACAATCTTGCTGGCAGTGCTGCTTTTCCTCAGTAGAAATAGCCACATTTCAATGACGGGTGACGTGAGCTCTGCAAATACAGAGCCAAATTCCACAGTAACGCACGACCATGTATTTATGACAGCAGTGGATTTGTGCCTGGTCGCCCTATGGCTATAGGAGGTTGACAGATGATAAAATTGTCTGGGGTGAAAAACATTACAAAATATTGCTGACATAGCTGTGGTAGGTAAGTTCTATCACAAATCTATTCAAGAGTCTCATGCTACATCTTGCAAAGTACCAGGTATTTACACAAACATGTTTCAGAGATCGTCCATAAGTTATTTGCCCTTTATCTTTCATTCAGTCCATTATTCCCTCCAAAAAATTGTTAGTTCATTATTTTTAAAGCACTGCTTGCTTTTTTAAAAGCTATGCAAAATTGACCATCAATGGTATACTACAAAAACTAGTATTTCATTTGGAGATGAAAGGGCCATACCTGCAGCATCATCAGCCCTCCAGGCTTGAAGCTACAATGCTATAAAATATATCCTCAAAAGCATGTGTGTGTGTGTGTGTGTGTGTGTATGTGTGTGAAAATACCCAAGAGGAAAAGGAATTTTTGACATGTAAACAACTATTTGCCTCCTGCAGTCCTGAGCATAGACCCATTATCTTATCGTTCATTAGCAGCCTATTGAATTCACATAATCAGTAATAGTTTCTGGAAGCTGTTTGGCAAGCAGAGATGGAAATTACTAACTCACAGCTGGGTAAGAAAAAATGGCAAATACACACGTCGTGCTTGCTCTCTTCCCCCCCTCTTCCTTGGACACTGTAGATTTATTGCCTCACGGTATTCACAGATGATGTTTTCATAGTCACTAATGAGGTCCCAGCAGCTTTTTAACAATAACAGGACATTACTACTCCTAAGATATATTATGTGTTTTCCCCATTTTTCTCCATTTTGGTTGAATACTCAGAAGTGTGCTAGCTTAAAACTCTCCTGGTTTATTATTATTATGATTGATAGTCCAGTCATGTGACAGAAACTACTGCTGAGGTGTAACTTTTCAATTGTTAATTTGTATAAAAACTTGCAATATAATATTTTAACATGATGTTCATGGGTTTGTACATAAAAATACCAAAATACTTGTTTGTTTGATTTTATTTCTACAAGCAGAAAGGCAACACAGCAGACATCAATTTCCAATACTGTTGTGCATTCATTTTCCCTCCCTGCAAGAATCTGGCTTCAAGCCATCATAGTTGACAGGGATACACAAGGTAAGATGAAAATATTTACTGAAAATTATTTTGTTTGGAGTCCTTATGCTTATTCAGTCAACTAACTCATTCAGATCCTAATTCAGGAAAACATGTAAATATTTGCTTTATTTTATGCATGTGTTTTAGTTACACTAACCTTCAGATAAGTCTGAGGGGTTTCATTTTCATGAATTTGAGTTTTAATGTATACAATAAAAAGTAGGTTTCATTTAGGATAGCTGCTTTAGCATGCTGCTTTCTGATGTTAGATATAGAAGTTGCGCTCCTCTAAGCATAATATTTAGACGCTATCAAAGATGAAGTCATGTTTAATGTGCATTTAATAGGTTATAGACTGTAAACCTAAGCAAAACTGAGTTTAGATCAGCCTCTCATCCACCTAGTTCTCTAAAGTATGAATTTTGCTATCTTCTTTGCCTGTGATTTGAGATCTTTGCTCTAAAGTGTTAACCTAAAGAGTCTTCTGCTAGACAGATACTTGCAACAAGCACCATTCATAATATCAAAACTGTCCCAGGTCCCAACTATTCCAATATCTACATGACTAGTGACTTCATGGGAATGGGACTGCACACACACCTCAAGTTAACGTTGGATGCAGCCTTTCACAGGTTTGGGACCAAATAAGCTATTTGGTGGGAATGAGTAAGCCTGTGGTCAGGAAAACTCCCGGAGCTGTTATTTTCGCAATTAGCTCACATACCCTGCTTAACACTTCCCAAATTCCTTAGGTCTGCACACAGACCTGCTGTGCTCTTCAGACAGTACCTGAAATAGAGGACAAAGTCCACACTCACTGAAATCAGCAGGAGCTTTCCCAGTGGGATTTGTTCTTTCTTTCTTTTCTTTTTTATTTCTTTTTTAATTCTCCTTAGTCTAAATTTATCTCCTCTCTTCCCTGTGCAGATGATTTGGCGAGCAAGGCAGTAAGCACAATGGATGAAATAAGTTGTGGAATAGAGGAGAAATTCCATAACTTGGAAGAAAAGCAAAGATTTTCTTTGGTCTAATTTCTGTCCCATTTGGTGTAAACTAGACTTTGCCAGGAATTTTAGTTATTTCAAAGTACTCTGTTCTGTAATTTTGTTCTAGAGAGATACAGGGATGAGGGGCTTTAGCTCTGGTTTTGCAAACTTTGATCCCGAGTCTGTAAGGAGATCCTCATGGCCAGGCACTTTGTTCTGTTGAATTTGGATTAGATGACAGTTAGTTGGATTTTAATGCTGTAATTTGTAAGGATGGGCTCTTCAGTCCTGTGCTTTTTTCAACCAGTTGCCAGATTCAGTCAACAAATGGTTCCAATTTTGCCCCACCTCAAATTCTTATGATGTAAATTTTAATAGAAAACTGTCACTTTGAAAACCCGAAAACTTTTTGTCAAGGAGCTTAACATTTCATTAACAGATATATTTGCAGCCATTATCAGCAACTTGCTCCTGGCAACATCCCAGGGCACTCTCCTAGATACAATGGAAGTCTGCCCTTTTTAGCTGTTAAAGCTGTAATATTTTCCTTGAAAGTTACTTGTAAGAGTCTTATCCCCAGGTCCCTAATATCTCCCCCTCTCTTTGAACTGCTTAGACCATTTCCAGTGACTGAAAAAGAGCCAGTTCTTTAGAAAAAATGACTAAAATGAGCAGAGATGGGGGAAGAAAATAACAGAAACCTAAGGAAAAAGAATCATTTGGAATGATAATGTCTCTATCAAAGTTCTTTAGTTTTCCCTAGAAGTTACATTCTCACAGTTCTTGATTATTTCACCTGCCTGACAGTGTTCAAACACACACCAGATTTCCATTCCCATTTTGGAATCACTTTTCTTTACCATAAGGCTCAGCTACAAAGGGGAAGAGCCAAAAAGAAGCATTTCAGCATTTGATGATTCTCAAGATGAAGAAAACACCAAGTTGTCTCATGAGTGGCAGAACTAGTGAAGCCTTTCCTTCTACAGGACTGTCCTTGTTCTTCTGCCTATCACCCCAAAAATATGCTCAACTTCCCTGTGGCAGCCATATCAGAGATAAGCAGCATTTACTGTGGCTAGTTAATACTAATACATGGGCTGACTGACTATCTCACTGCAATCAAAGAAAATGCACAAAGGGCAAATAGCACATGTTTTCCGCACTGTGGTGTGAGGGGTGGGAGCAGAGAGAGGACACTTCTCCATCCAGCTGCCACTTTTCTTGATGTTTGTGAGTTTCCTACCTCTTCCACGCTGCCTCAAGAATGTGCAGTTAATTCAAAAGATGTTGACAATTGGTAAAAACTGGCAGATACCATGATTACAAAATCTTTGCATAAATCCATGAAAAAAAGGGGATAGAGTTTAAAGTCCATCAGGTGGCTCTGTTCTTCACAGACGGAGTTACCTTGTTTCCAGGAAAGGCAGAGGCTTCTGGTTCCTGCTGAAATCTCAGCTCTGAAATAGAGATGCTGCTGCTGACTCCTTCCAAAACTGCTTGCCCCAACAGCGCTGGGGCTTTCTCTGGTTATGAGATTGTTAGAGGGAAGTGGTGACACGCTGATGTTTCAAACACAAAGTAGTATTATGGAGTCATCCCACATAACATCTGACTTGGAGTGCAGAACAAAGCACCAGGAAAAGCAATGCAACACAAAAATATGGATCAATTTCCCTGCCCCTAATTCATATGTGACATAAAAGAAAACTACATTTTCTCGTAAAGAAAGCTCTAAATCTCTTCTCTCAGAGGAGAGCTTTGAGGGGCTACTTTGGGAGACACGGTAAATCATGGCAGGCTGGCCACTTGCAGAAGGTCTTGTAAGGGAAGAGTAAGGGCCTGAAGTAAATGTTTTGTTGGAAATAGGTCCCTCTAGAGTGAGGTGCCTGGGACATCTTTGTAGCAGAAGGATGTTCTCATGGACAGAACCTGTCCAGATCAGACCTGGAGACAAGCTGCTGTATCACTACTCTTCATTTGGCCTGCACTTTGGCCACAACAACCCTCTACAGCGCTACAGGCTGGGGACAGAGTGGCTGGACAGTGGCCAGGCAGAAAGGGACCTGGGGGCAATGGTTGACAGCCGACTGAACATGAGCCAACAATGTGCCCAGGTGGCCAAGAAGGCCAGTGGCATCCTGGCCTGTATCAGGAATGGTGTGGCCAGCAGGACCAGAGGAGTCATTCTTCCCCTGTTCTCGACACTGGTGAGGTCACACCTTGAGTGTTGTGGGCCCCTCAGTTTAGGAAGGACATTGAGACGCTCGAACATGTCCAGAGGAGGGCAACAAGGCTGGTGAAGGGCTTGGAACAAAAGCCCTATGAAGAAAGGCTGAGGGAGATGGGCTTGTTTAGCCTGGCAAAAAGGAGGCTCAGCGGAGACCTTACCGCTCTCTACAACTCCCTGAAAGGAGGTTGTATCCAGGCGGGGATTGGGCTCTTCTGCCAGGCAAGCACTGACAGAACCAGAGGACACAGTCTCTTAAGCTGTGCCAGGGGAAGTTTAGGTTAGACATCAGGAAAAAGTTCTTCACTGAAAGAGTGATTGGGCACTGGAATCGTCTGCCCAGGGAGGTGGTGGAGTCACCATACCTGGATGTGTTTAAAAAAAGATGTGGCACTCAGTGCCGTGGGTGCGTCGGTGAGGAGGTGGTAGGTCAGAGGTTGGACTTGATCGTCTCAAAGGTCTTTTCCAACCTAGTTCATTCTGTGATTCTCTGATTTGAAATATGAAGGGTGTTTGGAGGTGTATGTATTTCTCTGCATGTTATGGGGAAGCTGCTCAAGGAAGAAGCTCTCACTGGTGATGATGTCTGTTTCTGGGTGCTGCCTCCCCTTGATGGTACTTTGTGAAATACAGGAGCAGAGATTATATGTTGCACGAGGGCCACAGGATGGAACAGAGTCCTGCCTTTAAGAGCCCTCCTCCTGCATAGCCTGGTGCACTGGCTGCCTTCTGTGTCTCAGCTGTCTCATTTCCATTGTGCACAGGCAGAGGCTGCCATCCCATTTTAAAGAGCATACTTTGTTTCCCTTCACAGCTTATTAAGGAACAGCTGCCACAGCCTGATAGTGGGTAGGATCTGTGATGGGGCAGCCATGGATGTGGAGGTTAGTCCCATCCCCATGTTTTCCTCCATTCTGTTCTACTCTCCAGTGCTTATCAGCCTTGGCCAGAGGCAGAGGGGTTCTAAGAGCCCTAGGTTTGCTGCAGTATCTGCATGCCTTTACCTATACACCATATTCAGCTGCATTGATTGATTTCTCAACACAGTGACAAATACTGCCTGCTTCAAAACGCTGCTGCAAAACCTGTCACAGACCTCTGTGCAAATTCTTACTTGGAGATGAGTCAGCCGTGGAAGTGGCATCTCGCTAGAGAGAAATAATATTTCAACTGAAGTCAGTCAGGCTTTTCCCTAAAAGCAAAGAAATGACCATTTTTCATGTAAGTGCCTAAAAACATGTTTCCCTGGGCTAGATGTCCATGCCTGTTCCTGGCAGAGGACTCAACCAGTCCTCATGGGTCCCTGTCTTTTTGACAGAGGCATGGGGACTCCCCACAAACAGAACCCAGTGAAGGACTGGGACCCAGATCTGACGGAGGGAGCTCACTCCTCAATAGACTCAGTGCAAACATGTGTCCCCCATCAGCCTCATCTCTCCCTGGGCGAAATTGAAGCCAAGGAGTAAAGACTGAATGTTCACAGTGCCCTGTAAACTTAAAAGCCCACATTTGGAGAGGCACGAGGTGTCAGCCCTTCCCATTGACTGTAGTTGGTTGTATAATGCCCTTCAAATGTCAGATCCCTTATTTAGGGCCCTAAGCTTGGAACTTGAACTCACAGCAAGATGGGAAATATTAGCCACGAGTTGTCACTGCTATGTGCACAGCAAAAGTGTACAGACATCTTGCTGCTTGCCTTTCAGGCTATTTGTCCTTTTTTTTGTTCTCTCAGGCAAACTTAATCCTGTCAGAATGTTTGTTGTCCTGGATTAGTATCATCAGATGACTATAATCAAAATTCTGCTGTTAGCTACCATCTCTGCTGTCAGATAACCAGGTGTTATAAAAAGTGTCCTAAATGAAACCACATTTTTCATTTCAGAAGCCTGTTTTCATCTTCAGAGCATAACCTCATTCTGCTGAAAGTTAGGAAACCCTCTTTAATTTTAGAGCTACAGGACAGGCAAAGCATAGTCTTAGACTGAAAGATTCTCCAAACTATGCTTTTCCTATTACAGAGTCAATCTGTCTCCAAAACTCTTGCTTTTGTTTTAACTGGAAGAGAGGAGAAAAGATTAATAAGATTAAAACAGAAGAATAAATTTTTCAGGTCATTTACTTCCTCTCTTTAGTTTTCTGTAATGATGGAGAAGGCAGTTAACTTGTTCTTACTATGAGGACTCAGTACAATATAGTATTACCCAAGGAAAAATCTTTCATCTCAACTACTCAATTATTTTCTAGTCATGTCCGGTTTAAAAGAAAAGGCAAGAATTACTTGGCTAAGTTTGAAGTACTGAACGTGAATTGACAATTTGCAGTTTTGGACACCCCCTGCCCTCCCACACAAAAATTCATAAATATAGGGATAATATGATAAATATATCCACTGATCATTTGAAAATCCAGATAATTTAAAACTGGTATACCTCTGCTTGGAGACTTTCTTTCCCCAGCAGATTCAATATGTGCTGTTACCTAAAATCCAAATCAACCTCACATAAAGTTGCTGAAAGCTTTATGTGCTCTGAGAACCCAGCATACCTAATTGCAGTAGGACACTGTTTCCTCACCCTAAAGAGAGATTGCAGAGAGTTTCAAATAGTAGTTCAATTGCCCAATGAATTTTTAATGGATTAGTGAAGTTAACAAATGATATCTTATTTCTGTCTCCTTCTGATGTGATGTAATATAATTCTTTCAAAAGCATACTAGATGTTCCAGTTTAATGACCCTTCCTCTTTTCAGGGAACAAATACACATGTCCTTGTTGCTCAAGTCCTTCACACCAACCTTCCAAAAAATAGTTGGAGACTCAACAGCTTTTGTCCTAACTGTATCACCTTTGTCCTAACTGAAATACTCAGTTCTAGATTTACTTTCTGATGAGAGACATTTAGACAGATGGGGACAGTTTTAAGTAAAGATAATTAAGTGGGGAAGACCACCTTCCTAGAACAAGCCACAAGCCTGTCAGGGATCTACAGCTTCCCTCACAGTGATATCATCTTTTCATTGCTGTCAAATGTCAAATGTGTTTCTGGCAAGGGTCACTGGTGTCTGTGTGTGGTTACACCCGGCCACAATGATCCTAACAGCAGGAGGGAACACCTTTTGTCTTTTTTTTTTCCCCCTTCTTTTAAACCTGACCTTCTTCCATCAGAGTGACTGCTTCAGGCTCCTGCTTCTGGTTGGGAGGGTGGGGTGAATGGTTTCCTCTTCCTCCTCCCTTCCCGTCCCTTCCCGTCCTGTCCCTTCCCTGCTCCCAGCTCTGCAGCACCGATCACTTGGCTGAGAGAGGCAGAGGGGAAGGGTGTTTCTAATGCCAAGAGCTTGAAAACGACTGTGAGTGTATTTTGCATGATTCCTTTTTCAGGCAGAAGCAAAGCTCAAGGCAGGGAAGAACAAAATGAAAAGTCCCCAATCTCCAGCAAGATGCTGATGCCACAAACAAGTCCAGTGAACGGCAAAGACACCTATGTACCATGAAAAGTCTAAGAAGCAGGGGGGCTCCCATCAGCTGCCCTGAGGTGAAATCTAGGGCCCATTTCCCAGTTAGGGGGCTGCTAAATCCCTTCCAGACTCACGGCTACACTGTCCTTGCCATGATTCAAAGTTTTCAGAACCATTTCCCTCATAACTCACTGTCAAAAAGGAATCGGAGCTGAGATGCAAGCACTGTGGTCTAGACTGTGTAGTGTGAAGTATTTTGGGGCCAATGGGTGTTAAAAGAGAACCCTCATCAGGAGAAGACAGAAGAGTACCCTCATTTTTTCATCAAATGTAAATGAGGATGAGGGGACCCAGCTGACCACTTTTGTTGGTGCTTTGAAAGCAGTAGAAAAGCCAGTTCAATCTCGCTCTCACCATTTCTGGGTAGCTGAGGTAATGACTACCCTACAGAGTCAAAAACAGTTTTGACTTAGACCTAAATAACAGTTCTCCACTCATTTTCAGGTCAGCCTTTTGCAGTCTGATGCAATCATGGCAAAACTTACTGGCTGCTTCAGTTAAAAGCAGGCTGTTTTGAATCTCCTGGATCAAAAATACAATGTTTTTGAACAAGTACTACCTGTTCACTTCCAGAATCCCACCAAATCCTAAGTGTCTTGAGTGATGATATGATCGCCTCTGACACGAGAAACAAGGAGTGGCTACCAGAGGTTATTCAGATAATTCTAAATTGCCTACATGGCATGACTCTCTCTTTGGATGCCTTTTGGGAATGCTGCCAGGCATCAAAAACATGGTCCTTGTCTCTGTCCTGCTCCTGGAGGCTGGCAGAGGCTTGTGCCAAGGGGAAATCTGCTCTCATAGTGAAGCCAGCACAGCCTGCTCTCTTTCAGAACATGATGGAAAATGTACTTCTTTGTTCAGAGTTTTTACTTAGTGTAAAAGTGTAAAACCCTTGATGGTCTGCCATCTGGATGGAAACTGCTCCCCGTTCAGGGCAAGACAGGTAAAATGCAGAGCATGTGTGTTCTGAGTTTTGATGTGGAAAATATTCAGCCTCTTGGGTGATTATTGCCATATTTATGTGCAATAACAGTAAATAATATCAAAAGAACAACAATAATCTGACAAGTATCACCCCTGATGTTTTGAAACCGAAGTGAGTCAACGGCTCTGTGAAAGAGGGGGCTGAAAAGGCACCACATGTTCGGTGCAAAGTGACTTTGGAAAAGCATGTCTCCAGTAGGATTAAAAGCGGGGGGGAGGTTGGTGAAAGGCAGGAAAAAAGCATATGTGTTTGTAGGGGGCAAAACAGTAACATGGTATGGTATGGGAGACCTTGTGGGGAGGACGGCAAGGAAAACGGGAGGATGTAAAAAAGAGCAAAGGACTTTTGTGAGCTTTTTGGCAGATTTTGGAGCAGGTGGAATGCGGAGTGTTTACACAGTTCATATTTCAATATACTAAGAAAACACAGGGAGTCAGGCTCTAAGCTGCTATTAAGCTCCCCTCCCCTCCTGCCCCAACCACTTCTTAAAATCTGCCTTCAGATCTCGAATGAAACTGCTCTCTGCTGGACTGGTGGTGCTGGGGCAGCGACTGTGCCACCAGCTGAGAAAACAAATTTGAGAAAGAGAGTGTGCGCTCAGGTTAACAAGCCTTGGGTGAGCGAGGTGTCCCCCCCTGTCCTGCTTTCCCTGTTCTCACCTCCTATTCCCCAAAGCCCCTGGAGACAGCGCACTTTGGTAGGAGAAGCTGTTAGGCATCGAATGGCGGACAGGCTTCAGAGCAGCAAGCAGGGAGGAGAGGGGAGATTTACAATGTTCCAGTTTGGACTTTTTGCATAATGAAAACCAGAGGTCTAATAAAATACAGCAGCAATGACACTGCAGTGGGAGGGGGAATAAAGAAAACAAACTTTTGGGATAAAATAAACATTGCATACTCAAGTAAGGGGTCTATCTCTATTTCCATCTATTGATACAGGCATAAACATATGCTCCTTTACTAATTTAAACTAAGAAGATTAAAACCAGAAAAACAGAACACAAGATAGCTAGAAACATTTCCTGTTAGCAAATCAGCCCTCAGCAAACTAGCCAGAAAGGAACATGGCCACAAGGACTATAAGAGTGGCAAAAAGTTGTTTTTCATACCTATTTGCACTTAACCATATTCTGATCCTGGTTATTCAGAAAGGGGCCAATTTTTGGAAGAGTTCTTGATTCATTCAGAATTATAATGGCAGGGGGTTTATTGCAGTTACACTTTTACTAGCTTTTAGGGAGAACTTGCTTCTTTGCTGTGCTGGAGCAGAAGAAATTATAGAGCACATGTGACTACCTCAGTGGGCTGGTTTACATCCTGTGGAATATAAATAACATTGTGCAATATTTTCTATCATTGATATACATACTGCTTTGCATCTTAAAGCAATGGATCATAATGGAAACATTATGATCAGGGTATAAAGGCCAGTTAGAGGAGCTGGAAGACCTGTGCAGGACACAGAGCAGCTTGCATCCTTCAGAGCTTCTGCACACTGCATTCACGTCAGGATGCAAACCTAAAATTTTTCATGATCATGAGTGTGGGGAAAAGCTGAGGGTGGAAAGAAAGGGGTCATGGGCTGCAGCCTCTGCCCCTTTCACCTGATCTCAGAAGTTCAGATTCTGAGTTTAATTCACAGGTTTGTTTCATTCTCAATTCTGTGATCCTGGGAAAATCATTTAACTTCTCTGACTTCTCCAGTTACTCATCCATAAACCAGATAGTTTTATTTGAACTGGGAAGCTCAAGTAAAATTTCTACTTGAAATTTTTAGAGGAAAAGTAATATAAAGAGAAAACAATTGCCAGAACAGCAGCAGCATCAAGTCATACTTGCAAATCACAGAGGGTTTCTTTGATATGTGTTTGGTAATTCTATGCTATTTATTTGGAATTTGGAATGACACATTCTTTGACCACATGCCATATAATTAGTGATATATTCACTAATAAAGTCCCAGTGTCCTGATGACAATGAAATACAGCATTGGAAATTCAATAGCTGTATCTTGCATCCTGTTCAAGGACTGTGAGCAGGCAGGCTGACTTGCTGTGCTCCTGCTCTTAGATCATGTTTGGCTAATGGAAGCTCAGCTGAAGAGCACTAGTGCTGATTTTGGGTGTCCTAATATAATCTTCCAGATTTGAGAGCAAGGCTTGCCATCCACGGATTTATCATGGCTTCATGACTTCTGGCCAGTACACTGAAGAAGACATACTGTGCTCTGCCTAATTCAGAACATACTTTGGAAAAGAAGTAAGCGCTTAATGGGCAGACTCTGAACTCCTCTGGCCAAAAAAACAGATTTCCCTGATTCTCTCTCTCTCTCTCCTCCCCCTTCTCTCCTCGAGGAATTCAGTACAAGATATCATCTGTGAATAAGAGGCAGTAAAACTGCTAGGGAACACACAGTCATGGAGTCAAAATCCAAACCTGCATTATTACACATCGTTCTTCGATCAGTGCCCAAACAACAGGCTGAGCTGCTGTCTCCTTGTCCTGAGCTGTGTGTGGGTGTCCTGCTCCCTCACCGCCATGCCCAGTCACCCCAGTAAAGACAAGACTGGAAGTCTGTAACTGCAGACTCTGTCTAAGGAGCTGTGAGAGTGGCAAAGCCAGCGGGTCCCTTCCTGCGAGCACCTCCGATACAACAGCACCCTCCACTGCCTGCTCGGGATAGAGAGACGCCTGCCCGGGTAATTCCCTCTGACAAGATGATAAAACCCAGCCAGTGGAGATCATTCTAATTACCACAGATTATCCAGCTGTTTGAAGAACACAAATTAATATAGATGATGGTAAGTAAGTGATTGGAATGCCGCCATTCTTTTGAAAAAAAATTATAAAAGGGAATGACATTTCAAAAAATGCAACCCACTTTGGAGTAAAATTAAAGATGAAATTGTAATTAGTCTACTGTGTATATTTTACTATGATATCATTCCAAAGAATGTAAAATTCTTTATGGTCAGGATTTTTCCCTTATGCTGTTATTTGACAATACTTTTTCAGTCTTAAGAAAATACAAGTCAGATGTGCTTTCTCACAGTAAACCTCAGCCATTTTAAGTTAGAGTGGCTTACAGCCAGAGAGCTATACACATTTATGAGTCACAGCTCCTTTCAATCACAAATGCAGGACACTAAACATGACCAACAACTACTATTTCTAGCCTGGGAGGCCTTTCTGGAACAACAGTGGCAGGAATATTTGAAAAAGTACTGTAAAAGTAGACTGGTATATTAAATTTTTTTCTTTCCCTCCTATACTTTTTTTTTTCCTTATTTTTTTTTTTTTTTCCACATATATTTCTTCTCCTTAAAACACTCAGGACCGAGCTAAGTTTGCCATTAGCATTCTCTGGTGTAATAAGAGGAACAGAATTGTCACTGGGGGAGAATCACCTCATAAGCAGGGAACGAGGTGCTTGTACCAAAGGTGTTTGTAAATGGGAGGAGAGGTCAGGAGAGTGACAGGCAACCAGAGTACCTAGAAGAAGTAGGAAATGCAGAAGACAAATGATACAGTGAGGAAAAAGTAGGTTCCTCCTTCAGCCCTGTGGTCCTTGGCTCTCCTGCAGCAGCTGCACACCCCTGATGTCAGGTGTCCCTCTGCATCCTTAGAGACTGTTGCAGTTATCCTGCTCCTGTCCTGGACCCAGACGTCACTTACTGTCTCTGTGGACTATGAGTGGTCGTCAAGCTCTGGAGCAGACTTTCCTTCCTGCACTTACTACACCTGCAGCAGGTCTTTTCCTGGGAGGCTGTTTCTTAGTTTGAAAGACAGATA